>PVHT021183556.1:13385419-13475124 GCA_004024745.2 Catagonus wagneri | reverse complement strand
GGGGTTAAGGATCCGGCGTTGCCATGAGCTGTGGTGTAGGTTGCAGACGCGGCTCAGATCCCGCGTTGCTGTGGCTGTGGCGAAGGCCAGCAGCTAAAGCTCCTGTTAGACCCCTAGCCTGGGAACCTCCATATGCCACAGGTGCGGCTCTAGATAAAGGCAAAAGGACAAAAAAAAAAAAAACCATCAGTAAACAAGGAGTAATTTATCAAACTTCTTCAATTTGATAGAGATTATCTACAAAAACACTACAACTAACATAACTTGAGGCTTTCCTACTAAAATCAGGTACAAGGTAAAAATATCCCCTCTCACCACTCCTTTTCAACATTAAACTGGAAGTTATAGCTAATTAAATAAAACAAGAAAAGGAAATAAAAGATAAACACATTGGTTAGGAAGAATTAAAAGTGTCTTTGCATGTGACATTAATGTCTATGTAGAAAATCTGAAACGATCAACAATAATAAAAAAACCTGAAACTAATGAACAATTATAACAAGACTGCAGGACATAAATTTAATATACAAAATTTAATTGATTTCCTACATACAAGCAATGGGCAAGTAAAATTTTTAATCAGAAACACAATGCTATTTATATTAGCACCAAAAAATTAAATACTTAGATATAAATATAATAAAATATGCATAAGATCTGTACAAGAAAAACTGCAAAACTATGATGAATGAGATCAAAGGAAGAGGTACTCCATGTTCATGAATAGGAAAATTCAATATTATCAAGATATCAGTGGTTCCCAACTAGATCTGTAGATTCAGTGCAATCTCAATCAAAATCCCAGCAAGTTATTTTGAGGATATTGATAAACTGATTCTAACATTTATATGGACAGAAAAAAATCCAGAATGTCAACACAATACTGAGGACAAATAACAAAGTTGGAGGACCAATGCCACTCTATTCAAGACTTACTGTAAAGCTACGGTAATCAAAACAGTATGTTACTGCAAAAAGAATAGACAGATCAATAGAACACAATAGAACCACATAAATACACTCAACTGATCTTTGACAAAGGAGCAAAGGCAATACAATTGAGCAATGATAATCTTTTCAACAAATGGTGCTAGAACAACTGAACATCCACATGCAAAAAAAAAAAAAAAACTAATTTAGCTACAGCACTTATACCCTTAACAAAAATTAACCCAGAATGGATCACAGAGTTCAATATAAAACACAAAACTATAAAAAATAACTACAGAAGATAACACAAGAGAAAAACCTAGGTAATCTTGAGTATGACAATGTTTTTTTAAATACACTAAAGGCACAATCCATGAAAGAAATAATGATAAGTTGAACATCATTACAATTAAAAATCTATGCTACATGAAAGACATATATCTATATGTCTAAATATATACATAGATATAGACATATATATGACAAAATCTGTGCTATATGAAAGACATATATGCTATATAAACACATTTATCTATGCTATGTTATATGAAAGACATATGTGAAGGTCTAAGGAATGAGAAGATAATCTATAGACTGGAAGGAATTATTTGCAAAACACATATTTGGGAATGTAAATGGTACAGCTACTTTGGAAAAGTAGCAGTTTCTTAAAAAATTAAACATACTTTTACCATATGATCTGGCAATTGCACTCCTCTGTATATACCCCAAAAGGTTGAAAGCTTACATCCATGCAAAAAAACCTGCACATAGATATTTATAGCAGCTTTATTTATAATTGCCAAAACTTGGAAGCAATCGAGATGCCCTTCAGTAGTGAATGGATAAGCAAACAGCAGTATATTCAGACAATGGAGCATTATTCAGTTCGAGGAAAAAATGACTATCGAGGATAAAAAAACATGGCGGAAACTTGAATACATGTGTGGAAGCAGGGGTATGTGAGAAATCTCTATACGTTTCTCTTAATTTTGCTATGCACCTAAAACTGCTCTTAAAAAAAATGAAACAAAGTCATATCAAGCTACATAGCATTGAATGTGACAGAAAGAGGAATATTTAAATAGACAAGCTGAAAATACTTTTCCAAGGTCAAATGTATAAAATGTCAGAATGACATACATTACAATTATCATTACATATCAAAAATATAAAGATTCTAAAGCCCCCTATGACTTCTACTGCTCTGTACCTGAGTCTGGATAGTCTGCTTTTTCAAATGAAAATTTTATAATTGTAGGCTTTATTGCACATGACTTTTTTCTACCTTTAATTCTACTTATATATATATATATTTTTTTTTTTCTGTCTTCAGCAATCTCACAGATACATGCAAATGACTGACATTCAGGAGTCAAGAATTTTGCCATGGCTTATTTTCTCCAGTATTCCTTTTGTTTTTAAACCTTGGTGATACTCTCCATAAATAGGCCTTTATAAAGACATATCTCTGACTGGCATGAAATGGGATTTTATAGACCTCTTTAACTTTGAAAGAGAAAATCTCCCAGTTGGTAAACTCACCTACATTACCTAGAAGCCATTTACTCTTTAACAGCTTTCTGTCTCCTACTATAAAATAATCCCCTGCATGCTCCCTGCTTAAAGTGCTGGCAACTGCCTGATTCATACCCACTTTCATGTGACATTTCTTTATTCAACATGTCTATTATGTATCAATGACTAATCCAAGCAGTAAGGAATTATTAGAAAATAAACAGAAAAAACTTCTCACCTTCCTGGAGCTTACATTCCAGATGGGGAGACAGATAATAAAAATGATAACAATTATTTAAGTGATAAGTACTAAGTGGTATCTGCAAATGATGTGTGCTAGGAACACTGTAAAAGAAAAAAAGAGCTTCCAACAATGGTGACTGTTTAAGGAGGACAGTCAGGGAAGATCTAATATGGATGACTTAAGATCTGGAATAAGGAAGATGTTTGAGATTTGACATAGATTTGAGCAGATTTACATGTCAGCAACCATCTGACCACCAGCATCCAGCAGCCATTGGTTGAAAATGGAACAGTGAAAACCTAAGTACCCCAATGAGGATCAAAGTCACAACTCTGGCCTCACCTGTTCCCTGTGTTAATAACGTTCACTTGCCAGTTACGCCCAAGGAACTGGCCCCACAGTAGCTTCATCAGTATATTAAGCCTATTTTACCTGTGACTCGCGTAGGACCAAAGAGTGCATATTTGAGGAAGCACAAAAGTTCAACTTAGTATTTATCTGTTCATCAACTGCCCCCAACAGATCCAATTCCCTCCTAAATGTTATAGCTGAAAGTATAATGGCTCCAATAAATATGCCAGTGAGTTCACTTTATACACATTATCTTACATAATCTTTATAATTAGTCTCTGAGGTTGATACTATTATCTTTTACACATGATAAAAGAGTAAACACATTAAGGAACTTCCCTAAGTTAACATGGCAAGAAAGTGGTCAAACCAGAATTCATGCGCAGGTCTAGCTTGACTCTATAATCTGTACTCTTAAGTATCATGCTTTATTCAATAAAGTTGACTGTCAGGCACAGAAGAGACTTTGGTATTAATTCTGTCCACAGTGAGGCCCAGAGAGAGAGAGTTACTTTCCAGTGACTCAAAGAAAGTCAGGAACAGAGTTTGGACTAGAAATCAGATATACTTATCCTAACCTGGAAAAATTTCACTACAAGTGAGGATTACTTATTGCTATAATATAAAGTTCTGGGAAGAATAAACACCCGTCCCAGGACCCATTATTCCTTGGTAGGAATGATATGACCTTCCAGTGAATATCCCATTCTTTCTTAAAATCTAATGAGATGTTATTTTCTTTGGAAAGCCATCATTGATACTCTAAGATACTGTTACTCTCTTTTTCTGTTATATATCTATTATTATCTTACCACATTAACTAAGTCATAATATGTAAATCACATGCCTTTATCTATTTTAAGACTGAGCTTCTTGGAATGAATCACCACATCAATAATTTTTGTACCCTTTGTGTATAAAAATAGGTAAATAGCAAGCAATAAATATTTCTGGAATTATTTTTTTTAGAATTTCCATTTTCTTAAGAAAACCATGATTAATACAGTCTCCCAAGTTTTATCCGAAGAGAACCAATAAGAACTTTAAAGAAGTCATACTGTCCATTGTTATTTAGTCAGGTATTTATTAAACAGGTAAATTTCCATGTTTTTTGAGTCATAAAAACCTAAATAAATATTCTCAATGACATGCAATTTATTTCTTTATTTTTATTGGAGACACTATTATTCCAAATTTCTTAGGAAGAGACACCTTTTTGCAGTCTTACTCACTTGCCCTGGTACCATATACACCATTGAGAATATGCTTCTAGGCAAAAGACCCTCACCCAAACCCATGAACAAAAGTTCTCCTGCATTATTGTCTGTCTCCATAGGATTCTACTCACCTCAGTGAAGTACTGAAAAAAGAAAAAAACCTACAGTCAAAAACTGTTTCATGTTCCAAATCTTCCATTTATTTTCTAAATTAACTCTGTATTTCCGTATCACACACACACTTCTGCTTTCTGTCCTCACCCCCTGCTGGAGAACTGTTTCTTTCTCCTGTTATCTTTCTTTTTTTTTTGTCTTTTTGTCCTTTTTTTTATGGCCACACCCACAGCATATGGCGGTTCCCAGGCTAGGAGCTATAGCCACCAGCCTACACCACAGCACAGCAATGCAGGATCTGAGCCACGTCTGCGACCTGCACCACAGCTCACAGTAATGCCGGATCCTTAACCCACTGAGCAAGGCCAGGGATCGAACCTGCAACCTCATGGTTCCTAGTCGGATTCATTTCCACTGCGCCACAATGGGAATTCCCTCTCCTGTTATCTTAAACGACCTTTGTTTTTGTTTTTATTAAGAAAAAGTTATTGAAAATAAGATTCATCTTACATAAAGATTTAATATAAGACTCAGGATTTCTTCAACCACTGGTTCGTGATGGGATCTCATAATGGCTCAAAGGGCACTTATTATATGAAAATAAGAGTAACAGTAAGAAACAGTAGTTTAGTGAAAGTGTGTATACTCACTATAATTTAAATTTTTCATTTGATAAAAGGCCTTGATAAAGGTGAAAGTATTCTCATGGACACCAATGTCTAGAAGTGCCTGAAATGCCATGATGAATCACTGTCATCAGCAAGATAAAGAGGGGAAACACACCTCAAGAAACAATACTAGAAGAAAGAGAATCAAATTTTATTAGCTATTTGAGACTAACTGAGGGATATAAACAAGAACAGAGTTGGAGCTCAAGCAAAAAGGCCAATGTCTTAATAAATACTGAACTATCCATATGTCACTCCTGAAACTCAATGAAACAGTTACCTGGTCAATTTAATGTTAATACTTAAACTCAGAGATAGATAAATAATAGGGAATAGACAGATAGATGAGAGAGATATCAATATATAAGTGAAGTAAAAACAGCACTTGATTATGAAGCATCATATAGCTTGTTAGTTGCATTTTAAGTCAAACACTATGAATGACTGCAAGATGTATAATAAAATGTATTTCCCAGTGGGGTGAATTTTGCG
Source organism: Catagonus wagneri (assembly GCA_004024745.2). Lineage (NCBI taxonomy): Eukaryota > Metazoa > Chordata > Mammalia > Artiodactyla > Tayassuidae > Catagonus > Catagonus wagneri. The sequence continues at coordinate 13,469,590 of PVHT021183556.1, read as the reverse complement.
AAATTGTTATAGGTACTAATGGTTGCATGCCTCTCCTTTCACCCTGATATCTTCAAAGGCAGCTAACCTTATCAAGGAGAACTAATAAAAACAGAAATATACTTTTATTATCATCAAGTAACATTTACTGAGAGCCTACTAGTACATGTCATCATGGGCACCGTTTCATTTATCTTCAGAACACTCTTGAGAAGCAGGAACCATTATCTCTTTCCTCTGCCTTATGAATGAGTAAACAGCTCATACAGAGTAAATAATTCACTCCAAAGAAAGCGTTAGAACTTCAATATGAACTAAAATCTAACTACTAAATCTTCTGTGTCTTTTCAGCAGTACTTACTGACCATTTTTATTCACTTAACTGGCACTTATCAAATTAGGTGCTGTAGAGAAAGTGATAGAATCCTAGTTAATTGCATGGACCTTAGCTTCAGACAAAGCTAATGGTCTAGCTTTGTCATTTAGAAGCTATTTAGCCTTGGGGAAGTTACTTACTTCTCTAAGTATTAATTGCTTTAGCTATAAAGCGAGACTTAAAAAATATGCCTATTTAAGAGGATTGCTTTGATAAGTAAATAAAATACTGCATACAAAATACTTAGCTCAGGGCCCAGGTCATAGTAAATATTCAGGAAATGGTTGCCTCTCTAATTGTGATAAATATGCCATGGCCTCTGCCCTCAAGGACCACAGATCTTAGGAGGGAAGATTAGATATGTATCAAGTGACGGTAATAAATAATTGAAAAAGGCATTGTGAGAGACAAGAGTAAAGACCGATAAATCCAGTCTAGTGAGATCATGGTACCATTGTGGGGGAGAACACATTTTATTAGGGCCTCAAAGAACTGGCTTATGCAGATTCAGCGACAGGGCATCCCAAGGAGAGGCAAGAACAAAGCTGGAGGCAGGAAAATACTAAGATTGGTTGATAAAGAGGATTGAGATTGACTCAAACATAAGCTCCATATAGGAATGGGGCTGGAGATCAGACTAGGAAGATATAATAGAGACTTGAATGTACAGCTAAGAAATCTTTACTTAGTGCATATTATAGAAACTTTGAAGATTTTTAAGAGCAGAGTCATGAGAATATGATTAAACTATTAAGTAAAATATAAATGTAAAATACTGGAATTATGATAATTAGATGTGCCAATGAAAGAGAATGTATGAAAGTCGAATTGAGCAATAAGGTGCTTGAGCAAAGTAAAACAGTGGAAAGGTAATGCAGAGAAGGGCACTATTTCTGAGGGTGACAGATACATAAAATGAGGAGGAATTAGCAAATATTACACAAAAGAGATAAGGAAGAAGAAAATTTAAAAATTACTGAAATTTCAAGTCTAAGTTGAGAGGACAGTAGAAGAATTTTTAAAAGAGAGCAATCAGGAAAAAAGGCCAGATGTGCAGAGCAAATGATGAGCTCTCTTGATGTTCTGCATTTGAAACCAGACAAGTCCGTAGAGGTGCTAAGAGAATAATCAGAACAGTGTGACTGCATCTCAGGAAAAACTAAATCATGGTGGTAATTGATTTGAAAGTGATAAGTGAAGTAACCTTTGCTGAATGAAATTGCCAAGGTAGAAAGAGAACCAGGAAAAAAGGTGCATGCAGGAAGGAGAAAAGAGTCACAAAAAGGACAAAGGAAAAAAACAGACTATTAAAAGCATTACAAGCCCAAATAAGAAGTTATAAGGAAAATGCAAGGTCATCATTGCAAAATGGTACAGTTCAGTCAAAGACTGAAATTAATAAGAGCAACATTAACATCAGAAAACACAAATTCAGTGGTGCATTCACTTTGGAAAATACTTTCACAGTTTCTTATGACGTTAAACACAGAAACAGCATATGAACGAGCAATTCTACCACTAGATATCTACCCAGAGAGAAATTAAAACATATATCCACACGAAGACTTGTACACGAATATTCATAGTAGTATTATTCATGATAGACAAAGATGGAAAGACCCAAATGTCCATCAACTGATGAATGGATAAACAAAATATGGTATATCCATGTAAGAAAAAATTTTGTCAATAAAAGGAATAGAATACAGGTATATGCTACAAGAAGGATGAACCCTGAAAAACTATGATAAATGAAGAAAGCCAGTCATGAAGACTACATATTGCATTATTACATGTATGTGAAATGTCCAGAATAGGCAAATGCACAGAAATAGAGAATACATTAATATTTGCATAAGAATAATGAAAGCTGAGCAGAATGGGGAGGGACTGATAAGGGATACAAGGTTTTTCCTGGGGTAATAAAAATATTCTAAAATTATATTTTGATGACTGGACAACTATGTAATATATTTAAACCACTGAACTACACACACGTTGGCTGAATTTTATAATGAATAAATCAAATCTCAATAAATCTGTTTTAAAAGAAAAAAGAGTCCAGTGCTTAAGTTTTTTTTTTTAAAGGTATTTCTGCAAAGCAGTAGGATTCAGAGGCATAAAATCTTCTGATATGAATCACATTTAAGAAGTTTGTCAGTGAGGTACAGCCATAAATAAAATCTTAAATATGACTCTAAGACATTGCCCAGTGTCTCTGCAAATGAAACGTTGGCAATCCATTCATGTTTTACCTGGAGGACAGTAAAAAGAAAGATGGTGTGTGATTCCAAATGATGATACCTGATTTCAAGTTATTTAAAGGACTTCATGATAATAAGCCATTGATTTTTAGGAGAAATCTAAGATTTAGTTACTAGAACTCAAGTCACCATGAGCATCTTTCATCCCATCACCACATGTAGTCACAATACTCAGAATGACTCGGCAGTCCCTTCAGACATCAACTGGATCAGAGTAAACAGTGAAGCCACTGAGAGGATGGCCTGAACAATGGTTGCCCTGACTCACCTGGCAGTCTTCCTGTGACTGGAACATCAAGGGCATCAACCAAAGGTTATATTACCTTTGTGCGGGATGTTGGAATATCATCAGATATAGTACAATTGAACAGTACCCTGTGGCATTTGGTTGGGTCTCATAGTCCAAGCACTAAAAATATTCAGTCATCACAAGACAGGAATGAATAAGCCTTAGTACAAAAAGAACATTAATACTCAGTGAATAAGTTATGTGTTCATATTAATTGAATGAACAAAAATTTTTCAGGAAAAGAATATTAAGGTTAAACAGAAGTGTGACACTGTAATAAATGTACATATTCTAGGCAATAAAAATCCTAAATATTAGCAAAATATCTCAAATAAATAGTATCTGCTGTACTAGAGAAATAATTTCTCTTCCAAATACCATGTTTTCAGTTCTTATAAAATGGACGACTGAATAAAAGAAGTGATGATAAGTATTCTTAGGTATTGAGTAAGTTAGTAGAAAATGTATTCTGTTAAATTCCCTAACTCCAACCACTCAAACTTATTGATAAAAACAAGTGATTTAGGCTATTGTTTGTTTCAAAACTTATAGTGACCCTAACTGATTTAATGTCTGTGAAAATCTCTACCCCAAGCACATTTTATAAAATAAATTGATACTTTTGAAATTATAGGACATATACCTCAATAATTCAAGAAAGCTTTTGATGGCTGATCAATGGTTAAATACCATTCTATTTCCAATCCTCTGAGATAACTCACCAATATAATGGAACTAAGACACCACAGCTTCAGGGTCTACATTCCCTGAGTCTAAGATTAATGTGTTGAGCACAGCCCTTAAGAATCAAGCTCATAGAGCAGGAACAGACTGCAATTTATCAGCCCAACTGATTGACAATTAATTCAATTCAATTTTTTAGCAGTTTTTTTTTCTCAAATGCCCACTATGTGCTAGACACAGGCCTCATTGTTCTGAAGGATATAGAGAAATGTAAAACACAGTTACGCTATTCAAGACGGTATTAATATAGCAGTTGGGTTAGAGTAAAAAAGTAAATACATTTAATTTTAGGTAGCATATATATTAAAAGAACACTGAAATAAAATGTGTTACAGTTTTAAAGTAAGAAAAATGTTTGGAAGGTCAGGAAAACTTTCAATCAAAAATTATCTTTGATAGATTAGAATAATACCCGCTTTTAAGGATCTGTGTGGCAAGCATACCATATTTATTTTCTCATTTAATCCTAGAAACAATACTCACAGCTAGGTATCAAAACCTCCGTTTTACAAATGCGAAAACCAAAGTTCCAAGACATTACTGAATTTCTCAGCTCATGGATGGTCAATAAACAGTAGAGTCTGAGTTCAAATCCAAATCTGTCTAATTCCAAGGTTTAGCCAGTTTAGTGTAATGACATTAAAAACACAGAGAGTTGGGACAAGCAGAACTGGTATCAGCTTTCCTCCAATGTCAAGAATTCAAGTGCAAAGACATATGTACCAAAGACCATAGGGTTGTTGATAGACTATCAGTAATCCATACAAGCGTGGTATGAGAGAATATTAGAGTGCTCAAGGAAGAAGAGAACTCAAATGCCACTCTGGACCTTTTTGGTAAAAAGTGAAAAACCACTGGAGACATTTCCAATAGGAGTAAAAGAACCAGAGCTCTTATTCAAGAAGATTGTCCAGACTACAGTCTCTAGAAAAGATGATATGCTGAACAATAACGACCAATATCCACAAAGAACACCCCCCCCCAAACTAAAATCCTTAGTGGTAATTAGAAGCAGACTGTTATGCTGACTATGAGGAACAAGAGGGTATTTGTTACTAATACTGTGTTGTTATCAGAGCTAGGGTTCCCCACATGGAGCTGAAGCCAAAGCAAGTATGCCCAGAGGGAGGTGGAATTTCAGAGGGGACAGAGCTACTTCTAGAAAAGTCACTCAGTGCAAACAGAGAGAGGAAGAGCTCATCCCCCAAATCTTGCCCAATGATGCCAGCCATAAGCTTCAGTTGATGTATGAGGCTGCTGGTAATGCAGCCTGGAAAAGCCAGTCCCTTACCATACAGAGAAAAATCAGCAAGGGCAAAGAATATTTCTGAAAGCCACATGGTCAGGGACAGTATATTGTGGGAGCACAAAGGATAAATGAAGCTTGATATATCAGGACTTTTCACAGAGAAGGTGAAATTTAAGCTTAATCGAGATCAATGTAGAGAAATTCAGCAGCCAGTGGAGAAAAGCTATCGAACGGGAAGGATAAACCTATGCAGTCTTGCTGTCCTCTACTTTTGTGCTCCTGGTTGCCCATTTGGAAAACAAATATGCGCTGGATGTTTGCTAGGAAAAGGCATCATGTAACTGGTCTAGAGTCTAATATCAAAACTTAAGTCAGTCATTTTAGTTTCAGGACAAAGAGAGAACAGGAAATTCCACTGGGGAACCCAAGCTTCAGTCATACTCTCCAAATCGGTTTTAACAGAGAGGGCTGGGTTAAGTTCTGTGACAAGGCTGTGCTAGATAATAGCTGATCCACAGTAGAATACTACAATTCCTATTCAGTTTTTCACCTTGTGTATACCTTATACATTGTGAACACAGAACCCCAGGAGAGATGAATTGAGTAAGATTTTCAGTCTTCTACCTTACTCCCTAAAAGAGAGGTTAGTGTTTAGCTCATTTGATTCATTCATATGTAAATGTTCATTACACAGTTGAAAGGTACTTCAAAAACTCGAAATAAGTGTTTGGGGGCATGGGATAGAGGTTAGGAAATCAGCAGAGACTAATTTTAAACAAAGCATTGGATGAGATTATCTACGTAGATGAGGACCTTGGATAGGGCTCCAGGGAACCTCCCAGAGAGAGGCATCTGGCTATTCTCTTGGGATATTCTACCACTATTCATCAGACACCTGCAACTGTGTGGGCTCTCTCACCTTACTTCAGACCTGAGCCAAAATTACCAAGATAACTTAATTTTAAAACATTTGATAGCCCTTTACTGTAATATCTATTCTACAGGGTATTGGAATGAATTAGCCAGAAAATGACACTGCAAAGCCATGGCAGCTAGAAAACCTTTTTTTTTTTTTAGTCTTCTAATGCTACTTGGATTTCAACAAGAGAGGATGAAGAGAAAAGGCTACCATTATCTCACTTGATTTACACCTCCTGCAAATATAACTCAATCTTTAAAGCCTGCACTTTTGTATTTCTTGCTTATTTGATCCTTTAAATCCTTGTTTAAACAAAAATAGAATGATATTGTCTTATTTTATCTCCCTTCTGAAGCAACAGTGAAAGGCTAAAGAAGATCTTAAAGTTTCTTTTCCTGGGGTCTTGGTAAAAGAGGATGGAAATGCTGACTTGTCAACTAAACAGCACTGGATGGTTACAAATGAACGCAGCCCTTCTCAGGGGATGAGGCTGTATCCAGGCAGAGGCTGGCAGCGCTGCAGTGTTGCACATAAATGAGTGATGCACTGCAGATAAAATGCAAATCAACCTGTCTTCTGGGCAGCAAGCCCGTTCAAGGAAGAAATCATGTTCTTTACTGGAAGCACACCATCCTCCTTGTCTGCATTCCCTAAATGCCTGTCATTTCTTCAAGAAAATATCAAATAAAGGACTGGCCTCAGTGGAGAAGCCACTGTCCTACAGAGAGGGTCTTCAACCTTTCCAAGCAGTTATCAAATTCCATTTTCTGAAGACAGAATCAGCTCCAAGGATATAGATGTGATGGGCATTTTTGTTTCTTTACTGATTCATTTCAAAAGACATTTACAAAACCTCCCAAGTAAATCTGCCTGAGAACAGTTATATCTATTTGCTAGCATTGGGAATGTTGACTGTAGCTTTAAAATCTGTAATTTTGTAATATCAAAGACATTAAGGACAGAAAAGATTTTAGAGCACCTTTAGTCTAGTGACATAATTTATCCCTGGCAGGAAATTTCCTTTACAACATTCCAGTAGGAATTTTCCTTTGCAACGTTCCTGGAAAATTCTGCTTTGTCTGGGGACAGGATGCCCACCCATGAAAAGACTGTAATTTTATTATTGATGTAGACTGGTTAATACATAAGGTGTTGGTACGATGATGGAATATTTTATTTCATGATCTGTAAACATTGAGGATCATAGAAAACCATGATTTTTGGGTATTTTATTTTATTTGTATTTTTGCTTTTTGGGGCCATACCCATGGCATATGGAAAATCCCACGCAAGAGGTCAAATCGGAGCTACAGCTGCCAGCCTGTGCCACGGCCACAGCAAAACAGGACCCGAGCCACATCGTCAACCTACGGCACAACCCGTGGGAACACTGGATCCTTAACCCACTAAGTGAGGCCAGGGGTTGAACTCACATCTTCATGGTTACTAGTCATATTTGTTTCCGCTGCACCACAATGGGAACTCCTGTTCTGGTTTTTCGTTTTTTGTTTTTCATTATACTTTTGAAAAAAATTAAATTTTGTATTTCCTATTCTAAAAAATAAAAAAGAATGCTTCTCATTTTACAGAAGCACAGCATCCATACTTGCACATGTATTATGAAGGATATGCCTGCAGTGAAACTAATCTTCCTGCAGTATTGCTCTTGTGCAATAAATATTACCATCTCTTTGATAAGCTCTGAAATTTGAGTAGAAAGTTTCTATTTCAAGGGACTTTTACATACTCTTTTAATTAAAGAGTTCCACAAAGTGAGGAGAGTGTTATGATTTTCACTTCTCAGTTGAGGATATTTGTTCAACAAATATCTATCACCTGACATGTGCCACACACTGTTCTAGCCATTCAAACTGACCCTGAGAGAACAAGACTTTTGCTCAAGTTCATGTGGCTTCTAAGGTGAAGATTCAGGACCATCATGCAGATCTTCATATATCAGGTCTCAAGGTCTTTCTATTACATAAGTTACTGGGTCTCTCCAGAGTTGGAAGAAGAGAGGGCTCAATGATCCTGGGCAGTGGGGTTTAGTGAGAGAGAAACAACCCCACTTATTGTACACAGCATCCAGTCAGCTTTTTTTAGTGGCACACTCTTAAGTAGGAATTTATAGTTAATAATTACTGCATATTTGAGAGAAATTTTACTATAAAATACAGAAACCACAAAAAGCAACAGGAAGGACACTGAGTTAGTACAGGGAGAAGAAACTTTAAAAATCTATATTAATACTCTCAGAGAGGTAAAACATATTACATCCATGAAGTAAAAACCAGCTACTTCAAAAAATATTAAGGATACAGCCAGAGATGTTAAGAATGAAAAATGAAAAAAGTAAACTTGAAGAAATCCCCAGAAGGTAGAACCAAAAACATAAAAAGTTAGAAAGTAAAAGATAAAATTGGACAACCTTTCCAGAATGTCCAACACATAGGAGTCACAGAAAAGGGGGACAGACAAAATGGAAGATAAGAAATCATCCATAAGATAACTTGAGAAATTTTCTCATAATTGTAGGCTATGAGTTTCCAGACTGAAAAAGTCCATGTCATGCTCAGCACAAGATATGAAAATAGATCTACACTAACACTAAAATTTTCAGAAGACTAGAGATTAAGAAAGATTCAGGGAGTTCCCATTATAGCTCAGTAATAACAAACCCGACTAGTATCCATGAGTACGTGGGTTTGATCCCTGACCTTGCTTAGTGGGTTAAGGATCAGGTGTTGCCATGAGCTGTGGTGCTGTGGCTATGGTGTAGGCTGGCAGCTGCAGCTCTGATTCAACCCCTAGCCTGGGAACTTCTGTACGCCATGGGTACAACCCTAAAAAGACAAACGAACGAACGAAAGAAAGAAAGAGAGGGAGGGAAGAAGGAAAGGAGGAAAAGAAAGGAAGGAAGGAAAAGAAAGGAAGGAAGGGAAAGAAAGAGAAGAAAGAGAGAGAGAGAGAGAAAGAGAGAGGAAGGAGGAGAGAGAGAGGAAGAAAGGAGGGAAGGAAGGAAGGACGAAAGAAAAGGTTCTAAAAAATCCAGAGAGAAAACTGGCTTCTTGCAAAGAACCAATATCACATAGTGTTCAGTTACCCAAGAACAACAGGGCAAGTCAGAAGACCACGGAGCAATGCTTCAAAAAAAATTCTTTTTAATATAGAACTGTACTGAGCCAACTTTCAATCAAGAAAAAGAGTAAAAAAAGACACCCTTAGATACCTTTTAGAAGGTGCAAGATCTAGAAATTATAGAGTGTTCAACATGGCAGCTGTGTGTGTCATTCAAAAAGAGGAGCTAGTCCACATTTGCATGTCAAAAAAAACTCTGGGATATTTATTTTTTTAAAAAGATACTGAAAAAATATCTAATGAGTCTGGACATCATATAACCGAGAGAGAATTTGGGTAGAACAATGATAGATACATATAAACTAAACCAAATGAGAAAAGGATAGTTGTTAACTCTAGGGAATTTTAAAAAAATGTTGATCAGAAAGGGAAAGCAGCTATGGCATACATACAAGACTCAGCCATCACATGTTATTTATAATGTGAAGATAAACACTTTATGTCACCCAGGGGTTCCTGCAGTGTGGTCCCTAGGTCAGTCAAACAACATCATCGATGTCACCTAGAAACTTGCTTGAAATTTAGATTCTCTGGGTCCTCCCTTACTGAACCAGAAGGAAGTAGGACCTATGAATCTGTATTTATATAAACTATCAAGTTGATTCTGAGGCACTCTGAAGTTTGAGAATCATTGATCTGACCACAATTACAAAATCTATACTAGAGAGGGTTACAGGCTGTTTCCATGTGTGTGATAAAGATGGGCAGAGAAGAAATTCAGCAACATGCTTAAAGCAAGCATTAATAAAAGCCAAGGAATGCAATGATAAGCATGATACTTAGAGCTACGGAAGCAGAGATGGGTGAGAGGGCAGGAGAATGCTGCTGTAACTTTTATCTATGAGTCTTGCAGATATGGGGCCCTAAACTATGGTCATACTTCAATTGATACAAATAAAACAAAGTTATAAAAGGATCCCTGAGCTGCTCAGTGCAGCTGACTTGACATTCTCTTGAGCCCAGGATGTTTTCTTTGTAAATTATAATGAGTATCTGATCCATAAAAGAGAATTTTCTTATAGATATTAAAGATGTATAGGGAGTTCTCCTGTAGCACAGTGACTTAGGATCTGGCAATGTCACTGCAGTGGCTAAGGTTGCAGCTTGGTGTCAGTTTGATCCCTGGTCTGGGAACTTCGACGTGCTGCAAGCACAGCCAAAAAATAAATAAATAAAAATATAAAAGAAATAAATTCAAATATAACAGAAACAAAAAGTAAAAAAGTAAAAACAAAACAAAGATGTGTAAGTTCTTTTTATACATCTTACTTTAAAAATCATTTATACATCATATACCATGGATCTTGTAGTACAAAATATTGTCAAAAATTGGTGTTGCTTTGTTATTCTATAGGTGAAGTTTTTTTAATTTTTAAAAATTTTATTATTATAAAATTTAAGTTGATTTACAATGTTTTGTCAAGTTCTGTTGTACAACAAAGTGACCTGATCACACACATTTCCCTGCGCTCTACAGTAGGATTCCATTGCCCATCCATTCCAGGTACAACAGTTTGCATCCTCAAAATCCCTAAAAGGCCCATCCATCCCATTCCCTCCCCCTTCCCCCGGGAACCCCAAGTCTGCTTTCTTGGCTATGATCTGTTTCTGTTTGTTTGTTTGTTATTTTTATTTTTTAATGATTTTTTTCCGTTATAGCTGGTTTACAGTGCTCTGTCAATTTTCTACGGTACAGCAAGGTGACCCAGTCACACATACATATATACATTCTTTTTTTTTCACATTATCATGCTCCATCATAAATGACTAGATATAGTTCAGAGTGCTATACAGCAGGATCTCATTGCTCATCCATTCCAAAAGCAATAGTTTACATCTATTAACCCCAAATTTCCAGTGTTTGTTATTTTTAGATAGGATCATCTGTTCCGTATTTTAGATTCCACCAATAAGTGATATCACATGGTATTTGTCTTTTTCTTTCTGGCTTACTTCACTTAGTATGAGTATCTCTAGATCCATCTATGTGCTGCAAATGACATCACATTGTCTTTTTTGTGGCTAAGTAATATTCCTTCATATATATGTATTGTATCCATTCAACTGTCAGTGGACATTTAGGTTGTTTCTATGTCTTGGCTATTGTGAATAGTGCTGCTACAAATATAGGGGTGCACATACCTTTTTCAATGAAAGTTTTTTCCAAATAAATCTCCAAGAGTGGGATGCCGGATCATACTGTAGCTCTATATTTAGTTTCCTGAAGTACCTCCACACTGTTTTCCATAGTGGTTGTACCAATTTACATCCCCAACAATAGTGGAGGAGGGTGCCTTTTTCACCATAACCTCTCCAGCATTTGTTATTTGTTGACTTGTTAATGATGACCATTCTGACTGAGGTGAGGTGGTACCTCATTGTAGTTTTGATTTGCATTTCTCTAATAATTAGTGATATTGAGCATTTTTTCGTATTTTTGTTGGCCATCTGTATGTCTTCTTCGGAGAAATGTCTCTTTAGGTCTTCTGCCCATTTTTCAATTTAGTTGTTTGTTTTGTTGTTGTTGTTTCGTTGCATGAGTTGTTTGTATATTTTGGACATTAGGCCCTTTGTTGCATCATTGGCAAAGATTTTCTCTCATTTTGTGGGTTATCTTTTCATTTTTTTAATGGTTTCCTTTGCTGTGCAAGAGCTTTTGAGTTTGATTTGGTCCCACTAGTTTGTGTCTTTGTTGTCATTATTCTAGGAAGTGGGTCAAACAACACGTTGCTGTGATTTACATAAAAGAGCATTCTGCCTATGTTTTCCTCTAGGAGTTTTATAGTGTCTGGCCTTATATTTAGGTCTTTAATCCATTTTGAGTTTATTTTTGTATATGGTGTTAGATAGTATTCTACTTTCATTCTTTTACATGTAGCTTTCCAGTTTTCCCAGCAACATTTATTGAAGAGGCCATCTTTCTTCCACTGTATGTTCTGTCCTCCTTTATCATATATTAGTTGCCCATAGGCACCTGGGTTTATATTTGGGCTTTCTATCCTGTTCCATTGGTCTGTATTTCTGTTTTTCTTTGCCAGTAACATACTGTTTTGACAACTATAGCTTTGTAGTATTGGCTAAAGTCAGTAAGTTTGATTCCTCCATTTTCATTTTTCTTTTTCAATATTGTTTTCACTATTTGGGATCTCTTGTATTTCCATACAAGTTTTAAAATATTCTGTTCTAGTTCTGTGAAGAATTTTTTTTGGTAATTTGATAGGGATTGCATTGAATCTGTAGATTGCCTTGGGTAGCACATTTTGACAATATTGATTCTTGCAATCCAAGAGCATGATATATCTTTCTGTTTGTGTCGACTTTGACTTTTCATCAACGTTTTATGATTTTCAGAGTGCAGGTCTTTTGTCTCTTTAGGTAGGTTTATTCCTAGGTATTTTATTATTTTTGATGGGATTATCATTGGGATGGTTTCTCTGATTTCTCTTTCTGATTTTTCATTATTAGTATAAAGAAATGCAATTGATTTCTGTGTATTAATTTTGTAGCCTGCAACTTGGCCAAATTCATTGATGAGTTCTAACAGTTTTTTGGTGCTGTCTTTAGGGTTTTCTAGGAATAGTATCATGTCATCTGCAAACAGTGGTAGTTTTACTTCTTCTTTTCTGATTTGGATTCCTTTTATTTCTTCTCTGATTGCTGTGGCTAGAACGTCCAAAACTTTGTTGTATAATAGTGGTGAAAGTGGACATCCTGTCTTGTTCCTGATCTGAGTGGGAATGTTTTCAATTTTTCACCATTGAGAATGATGTTAGCTGTGGGTTTTTCATCTATGATTTTTATTATGCTGAGGTAGGTTCCCTCTATCTCCACTCTCTGGAGAGTTTTTATCAGAAATAGGTGTTGAATTTTGTCAAAAGTCTTTTCTGCATCTATTGAGACAATCGTATTTTTTGTTTATTTTGCTTGTTTGTTTTGTCTTTTTAGGGCCACACTGGTGGCATATGGAGGTTCCAGGGCTAGGGGTCGAATCAGAACTACAACTGTTGGCCTATGCCACAGCCACAGCAATGCAAGATCCAAGTCAAGTCTTTGACCTACACCATCACTCAGAGCAACACCTTAACCCACTGAGTGAGGCCAGGGATCAAACCTGCATCCTCATGGATACTAATCAGATTTGTTTTTGCTGAGCCATGATGGGAACTGCCATCATATGGTTTTTATTCTTCAGTTTGTTGATGTGGTGTATCACATTGATAGATTTGTGGATATTGAAAAATCCTTCTGTCCCTGGGGTAAATCCTACTTGATCATGGTATATGATCCTTTTAATATATACCTGGATTTGGTTTACTAGTATTTTGTTGAGGATTTTTGCATCTATGTTCATTAGTGATATTGGTTCGTAATTTTCTTTGTTGTGGTATCTTCGTCTGGTTTTGGTATCAGGGTGATAATGGCCTCTAAAATGAGCTTGGAAGTGTTCCTCCACTATTTTTTGAAAGAGTTTCAGAAGAATAGGTGTTAATTCTTCTCTGAATGTTTGATAGAATTCCCTAGCTATCTGGTCCTAGACTTTTGTTTTTTGGAAGGTTTTTAATCACACATTCAATTTCAGTACTTGTGACTGGTCTATTCATATTTTCAATTTCTTCCTGTTTCAGTCTTGGTAGGTTGTGCCTTTGTACAAATCTGTCTATTTCTTCTAGGTTGTCCATTTTATTGGCATATAGTAGCTCATAGTAGTTTCTTACGATCCTTTGTATTTCTGTGGAGTCAGTTGTAATTATTTTTCATTTCTAATTTTATTAGTTTGAGGCTTCTCCCTTTTTTCTTAATGAGTCTGGACAAAGTTCATCAATTTTGTTGATCTTTTCAAAAAACCAATCCTATAGGCGAGGTTTTTCATTGAACCCTAACATGGGGAAAAGCATGGCACCATGGCTTTTGTTATTGAGCATGGTATGATGTCACATGTTATACATATGTGAGATTAAATGAAATTAAAGAAAATATATATAGATTTATAATATATGTATGTGTTTATATATATTTAATATATACATTTATTCATTTATTCTCATTTAGTCCTTATAACAGTCTTATGGAAAATGTGATTGTCTCTGGTTTAGAGATGAGGAAATCCTGGTATCAAGAAACACTGAAAATATTTAACATTACATAGGTGGTGAATGTGCCTTCCATGACTTCTTGTTAAAATAGATTTAGTCTATTATTGAGTTTTTTAAATTTCTTTTTTTTTTAAACAGGTGAACTTGTTAACAAAACAGAATCAGACTTTAAGATTTCAAAATCAAGCTATGGTTTGATAAGGGAAAACACTGGGGGCAGGGGAATAAAATGGGAGGTGGGGATTGATATATGCACACACTACTATATATGGAATGGATAAGTAGTAACAAGGACCTACTGTATAGCACTACTCGACACTCTGTAGTGACCTATATGGGGAAAGAATTTGAAAAGGAATTCATCTATGGATATGTATAACTGATTCACATTGCTATATAACTGAAACTAACACAACATTATAAATCAACTATACTCCAATAAAATTTAATTTTAAAAAGTTTGTGATTATTTGTATTGCAGCTCATCAGATTGTGCAGCATCTGCAGACAATTATAGGAGGCAGGGGACCCTATCTTTCTGTTTTGCTCTAAGGAGTTCACCTAGTTAAAATGAGCAAGTGGCTCTGTAATTTTCTATATAATCTTTAACAAACAAGATTTAACAAATAAACAAAATAATTTATTGATCACCAAAATGCCACAAGCGATTTACTAACCAGTGATACCTTCGTTTTCTAAAAACTCAAGCCCAACGCTAGACATAGGGGTGAAAGAGGGAAAGACTAATTCTTTAGCCTTATTTGCCTTAGAATTCGGCTTCAGGTTCCTCTTGCCAGTGTGAACACAGACCACCCAGACTCAGTGTTAAAGTCCTGGAGGACTCACATCGTTTCCTGTCCTGTTTAGCATGCAGGCTTGACCCTAAATTATGCACCATGGTCAGGAGTCAGCCCTGGTTATAAGAACTAACTAGCCAGGGAAGCTGAGGAGATTGTGTGGACTGTCAGATTTTTCTTTTTAAGTAAGTATCACTTGCGTCCTTTTCATCCTCCTCACACTCAATCCTCATTCTGGACTTCAATGCAAATGTCATGGTTTCCCAACATGAGCAGCCCAGGCCCTGGTTTTTGAGACAATTTCACATCCCTTGAAGATACAGCCTCCTAGTCTCTGCTCCTGTGCCTCTACCCTCCGCCCCGCAGCCGACGTGGCTGCTTCTACTCAAGTTATACCCATATGTGTGCTGTTTCCTTTGTTCAGAATATTCCACCCTCAAGCTGACTTAGTTCTATGTTGTCTTGACTAACAACATTCCCTGCAGCCCTTTCACTCAGGGAATCGGGGGCAGACACACCTAATTTCACAGATGAGCAGGCCCTTGAAATAAGCTTAACAACTACACAAAATGATTACTCATGATGATGTAGCAGATTTTGGAGCAGGACTGACAAGATACCTGCTGAAAATAAGGATGTTTTCTCTTTAGGGCCTGAGAATGATTTGGTTCTTTCTATTGAGGTGAGAAAAAAACTGCAGAGTCTCAAAAGATAAACTCACTAAAATGATCCAGAAAAGCAGTGTCAAATGTTATCCAAATCACTTCCAGTTCATCTCCCTCCCATCTTCTGCATGAAGGAAAGAGCCAGGCATTTCCCCAGAGACCCAGCCCCATAACTGGCTCAGATAGCTCCTGTCCCGGCGTCTAGTTCCAACCCAGGGTAAGCCACACCGTGAGGATGGGAGTCAACTGTTCTCACCCTTTCTATTACTTCTCTCATCAAAGAAATGTGTCTTATCAACAGGAAAAGTTTCTGTTTTTTTTAAAAAACCTTTTCTGCCGTGAAAGGTAAAATATAGCACATGGACAGAAAAATGCATAAAATATAAATGTGCAGTTTAATAAATTATTAACAAGTAAACATCCATAAAAACACCTTCAAACAAAAAAAGAACATTCATGCACTCCAAAAGGACTCAAGTACTGTTCTTTATCAGAATTCTCTCCTTTATCCTAGAATAACTCTGACCTGATTTTTATGGTAATCATTTCCTTGCTTTTCCTTATAAGCTTTAATACTTAGGTGTGAACTTCCAAATAATATAGTTTAGTTTTGCTTACTTTCGAGCTTTACCTAAATGGAACTGTACAGTATGTATTTTTGGTCTGCTTCTTTGGCTCATTATTATAATCTCTTTCATTATTATATTTTGGAGATCTCTTCGCATGCTTGGCTAATGAATGCATAGCAGACATTCATTGATTTTCATTGGTGTATAGTGTTTCCTTACAAAATAAATTAAAATGCATTCTTTCTTGTGGATGATCATATTTTTTTTTCTAATTTGGGCCATTATGAATAACATTGATGAGAATATTTTTATACATATCCCAGTTCACTCTGAAAGACATTAATAGACATAAAAAACGAGCAAGTCTGAATTCAAAGCCAAAAAGTGACTTTTAAAGAAAATTCTCAAATCCTAGTACGTTTTTTTTCTTTTGCTACAAATGTATAGTCAGTCCCGAAGAGGAAGGCAAAGGCTCTACTGTGCCTTAGTAGTTTGTTTGCCCACCTGCTTTCTGCGAGCTGGACGAAATCTTTTTGTGACAAGATCAGAGGAATTGGGGGTCCCTAAAGCCTTTTTCCCAAAGGACTCTCATAACACCTGGGTTCTAGAACTGCGGTGCCACTGTTTGCCAGTGATAAGACCTAGGGAAAGTGACTTCATTAAGCTTCAGTTTTTCTTTTATGTTAAACTCAAAAGAGAATCAATTATTATTATGCATAAATTATGTCATTCAGAAGGCATTTTGCCATCCATGTAGCTAACTATCTTATGAAAGCACTTCAAAAACTTCATGAAATAACTATTCCTATCCATATTTCTACTTTACTATTTCTATCTCCTGGAGTCATTTTGGAGAATAAATAAAATAAGATGTGCTAAGTGTGTAGCACAGAGTTGAAATTCAGCACATGTTCATTATAATTGATATTGCCTCATCACAATTTGTGCATTTAAACAAAATATTTCCAGACACCAAATGCATTTTATGCATATCTGGCCATTTATGATTTCGTTGGCATATCTATGTATCTCTGATCCTTTTATTTTGGTTTGTTTTTGTCAAGAGCTAAGTGTGGAAACAAGAAAACAATAGGAAGCACAATTAATATAGAATCTAAGCTGAGTTTTCACCCAAAGTTAGTAATTTCTTTAAAATATCTTTAATCCCCTGATTAAAATTCAGTGAAAAACCAGAATCCAGACTTTTTAAAGTAACTCATTTAAATAAGCCCCATGTCCCTAGAAAGTACTGCTTAGAATTAAGTATCATGTTGGGTCTCCATTCGGGTGACTGAGAAAAATGTGAGGGGTTTTGTGGCTACATTTAAGATCGATTTTTTTCTCCATGTTTCAGGTTTGGAGCTTTAGCACATTATTTCACTGTGACAGGAAGGTAAAGCAGCCTCTGTGACCCCGGTTTACAAGGCTTGTCTTGACAAAGGATTTGGGAGGGAGGCACTTAGCTGCTTTGAATCCATGTCTTAGAAGCGGAGGAAGCTGTCAAAGGAGAGAAACGAAATAATTACAGAGCAGGTTTTGTTCCCTGCATCCATCCCTGCTGGCTCCCAGCTGTTCCTCTGCTTCAACATTTTGATGGCCAACAAGACAATGAACCTCGCTAACAAGAGGAAGACTCCTTGGGTATCACGGCCACTGACCCAACGTCAGAGGAAACAGAAGTGTATGAGAGCCATTAAGCTAGGAAAATGTTTACGGAGAACAAGCTGTGTATAATGTGCTGTGGAAAACAGTATTAGCAAGCATAATTCACCTGTCAAAGCATGGAGTTATTGCATAGATTTCACCTCTACCACTCAGCATTCTAGATAATGCATAATTTTTTTTAAAGGAAATTAAGGAGCTCCCATTATGGCTCAGCAGAAACAAATCTGACTAGTATCCATGAGGACTCAGGTTTGATCCTGGCCTCGCTCAGTGGGTTAAGAATCCAGCACTGCCGTGAGCTGTTGTGTAGGTCTCAGACGCGGCTCAGATCTGGTGTCGCTGTGGCTGTGGTGTAGGCCAGCTGCTACAGCTCCAGTTCAACCCTAGCCTGGGAACCTCCATTTTCTGCGGGTGTGGACCTAAACAGACAAAAAAGTAATAATAATAAAGGAAATTTAGAACATCTATCTTCCAGTGCCCTACCACATTCTGATAGAGCAGTTTCTTAAATCTGATTTATTTTGCTGTTTTTTTTTTTTCAGTACAAAATTATTATCTTGAAGCCAGTCCCTTGGGCAGTTATGTCAGAATCTTTAGCTCATATCTGTCTGCAACACTGATTCCTGAGTGTTCTTTAACATCATGTGAGTGCCTGTGGTAGAGACAAGAGCCAAGAGGAGCAGTGGGGATGGTGTTCCAGAATCTGAGCAAAAAAGAGCACATCAGCAGAATCAGACACTAAGCTTCAGCCATTTGCACCTGGCTATGTACCAAGCCAGTCTTCTAATCATCAATGCAATTCCACTTCCCAGCCCTAGAATTAGATACAATACAGTATAGTCCCTGACAAAGGACTTGTCTGTGGTGGCTATGAATATAAAGTAATGGGGTTGGGTGAATTGAGTGGTGTATGTAATCTCTCTTATTTCCTTCTGGCATTCTTGTGATTAAGTCATCCACAGTACAGTTTAAGATTGGCTAAAGAATTTTACTAAATCAAAAAAAAATAGAATTTTACTAAATCCTCAACAGTTCACGAAGAAAGCTGTATATGGTTGCAGGAGGAAGTTAACTATGACACCAATGAAATTTTGATCTCTAATTTGAAGGTTCAAAATAGTGTTCATAGCAGCAAGCTAGCTTCAGATGATCAATATACACTGAACTTTTTTGAAATTCCTAATAACCTCAGGAACCAAAATGCACCTTCTCTGAAGGGCAAAAGACAATAAACAAGTGAAAATAACCCCTGAAAACTAGCTAAGCAATTTTAGGAAAACCCAGTCTTCTATATAGTCAGACACCAAGCCATTTCAATACCACAGCTCTGAGTCCAGAGGCCAGAAAACATCACTGTCTTCTACAGAACAAGAAGTTCATGAGTTTTACCCTAGCTGAGGATAAGAAATAATCTCCATAGCAATAGCTGCAATTATCTAAGTACTTCCTTTTTGCCAAACACTCTACCAGGGGATTCACATGCCTAATAGCCAAGCTGCTCCACAACTTTGCAAGTAAAATATTATGATGTCCATTTCATGTCCTCCAAACTGAGATCCAGAGAGGCTGAATAATTTACTGAGATCACACAGTTGGTAAGTGACATAATGGTGTTGAAATTCAAATTCCGCCTCATTCCATTTTCTATTTTGTTTATGTTCGTTATGCTACTTTAACTTCTCTTCTCTTTCTCATTGACTCCTTCCTCCATTCAGAAGTTAGTATGTACATATGTATTAGTAGTAAGTTGTATGTCTAATATGTCTAATATGCATCAGATACTGTGCTAAATACTAGAATGACAGCAGTGAATGAAAAAAGTCCCTATCACATAATCTCACCTTCTAGTAAGTCAATCCATAAAAAATACAAAATAAGTTATTGGATGACACTAATGGAATAACATTATAAATAAGATAATCAGGAAAGGCCTCTCCAAAGACATAACACTGAGCTGCATACAAATAAGGAGAGGGAACAAGATAAGTATCAGGGAAAAGATCTTTCCAGGCAAAGGAGAGAGAAAATGCAAATACCTTGAGATAGACGTATGGTTCCTACAGTGAAGAAACGGCAAGGCTGGAATTGCTGGAGCCAAGTAAGCAAGGAAAGAGTGCTACAAAATAAGAACAAAGGGGGCAGTAAGGATCAACCTTGCAGGTTCTCATTGGCTATAGTAAGGACTGTCGGTTTTATTCTAATTACAATGAGAAGCCATCGCCAGTTGAAAGTACTGGAATGACAAAATCTTATTTTCCTTTAAAAATAACTACTTTTGGCTGTTGTGAGAAGAATCAGCTTTGGGGTTACAGGTTAAAAATGAAAGCAAGGAAAGGAGTTAGGTGGCTATCTTAGGACAGTCAGGAAAGAATTCTGTATTCATGAACTGGAGGCATTAACATTATTAAGATGTCAATAATACTCAAAGCAATCTACAGATTCAATGCAATCTTTATCAAAATTCCTACAACTTTTTTTTTTCCAGACCTGGAAAAGCTGAGAGTTGTAATACGCAGAATTGCCAAGGGCTCTGAATGTTGAAAAAGGATAACAAAGTTCTGATTTCAAAACTTAATACAAAAGTATAGTAATCAAAACAACGTGGTACTGGCATAAGAACAGGCATACAGACCAATGGCATAAAACTGAGAATTCAAAAATAACTTGTTTTCTACCAATTTATTTTCAGTAAGGGTGCCAAGGCCATTCAATGAGGAAAGAATAGTATCTTCAACAAGTAGTGCTGGGACAAGTGGATATCCACATGCAAACGAATTAATTTGGACATTACTTAACATTACATACAAAAATTAACTCAGAACGGAGCAACCTAAATATGAAAACTAAAATCATAAAACTCTTAAAAGAAAACATATGGTAAATCTTCATGATCTTGTATTTGGCAATGGATTCTTAGGTGTGACACCAAAACCACAAGGAACAAAAGAAAAAAGGTATGTTAAATTTCATCAAAATGTTAAAAAATTTCACATCAAAGTACATTACCAAGAAAATAAGACAATCCACAGAATGCAAGAAAATATTTGCAAACCATATATCTAATGAAAGTTTTGTACCCAGAATATATTTATATATCTAGATAGATAGATATGGAATTTTTACAACTCCACAAGAAAAAGGAAAACAAACAAGTTTTGAAAATGAACAAGGAGTTCCCTCCGTGGCTCAGTGGTTAACAAATCCGACTAGGAACCATGAGGTTGTGGGTTCGATCCCTGGCCTTGCTCAGTGGGTTAAGGATCCGGCGTTGCCGTGAGCTGTGGTGTAGGTTGCAGACACGGTTCGGATCCCGTGTTGCTATGGCTGTGGCGAAGGCCGGCAGCTACAGCTCCTGTTAGACCCGTAGCCTGGGAACCTCATGTGCCGTGGGTGGGTGCGGCTTTAGATAAAAAAGGGCAAAGAGACAAAACAAACAAACAAACAAACAAAAACGAACAAAACACTTAAATGGATATTTCTCCAAATGGCCAACAAGCACATGAAAAGATGTTCAGCATAGTCATTAGGAAAATGAAAATCAAGGCCACCACGAGGCCATTTCTCATCCACTAGGATGCAAACAATCAAATAGTTAAAAAATAGCAAGTCTTGGCAAGGATGTAGAGAAATTGAAACCCTTATATACTGCTAGTGGGAATGCAATAGTGTAGCCACTGTGGAAAAAGTTTGGTTGTTCCTCAAAAAGTTAAACACAGAATGATTACATGACCTTACAGTTCCACTCTTGGGTCTACCCCAAATAATTGCAAATGGGTACTAAAACAAATAATATATATTATCTTTTATATAATATCATATATAGTTTCTATCATCAAAATCCTTGCAAAGATAAAATCTAAAAAAAGTCACAATAATGTGAAAGGTCTTCGTAAACTATAGCATTGCCTTCCGACGCAAAGTTAAATCACATCATGAACTTTCTAATGCCTGACTCCTAAACAAACTCAATATGTTAAAAACTCTCAGAGGAGACACATATTTTTCTCCATATGAAGAATCTCCATTCCAGACTCTTTGGTTGCAACTATGCCAGCTCTCTGATAGTCCTAAGCATGCTGGACAGCCTTAGAAATGGCGTTACCAAGTAGAGCTCGCATTCTAACATACACACATCTAAGACAGAAAAATGATTCATGAAGGAAATTGTCTCTAGATTTCTCTCTAGTTCTTTCTACACCACCAACACCATGACCTGCAGCTTGCACAAGATTGCAGCAAAACTTCATCTGTCTGATTCCTACTTCTTCCCTGTCTCTCTCTTCCTCTGTCTCCCTGTCTCTCTCTCTCTTTCACACACACACACACACACACACACACACACACACACACACACACACGCACACTCACACGCACACAACACACAATCTCCTTCTAGTCTTCTTCCTTCATTTATAGATCATCCCTTTAGGAGAAGAAAAAAAAAATGACCTGACAAAGAAGTAGCAAAAGAGAATATTTTTTCCAAAAGCCCATCCTGTTGGCCTCTCCTTAAGATCCTATCCATATATTGAGTCACATTTATTCCTCCAGTTTCCTTGAAGCCTTTCTTGATTGTTCCGACCTTGGTTGACCTCTCCCTTCCTTTAACCCCAGAAGCAATTACAGTCCATATTCTGCATTTCCACAAATAGTAAGACTTCCTTCTCACGTCCATGTTCTTTTGTGCACTATTGATCCATCTCTTGAGTGGATCTGTAAAATCTTCATCTACAAAATCTCTACTCTGCAGAACACTGTCAAATAATTAAATATAATAAAATGTTTTTAAATAAGCATCACATCTGCCAAACAGAAAGCGCTAAATAAATAATTTCTCTTCCCTCCCTCTCTTTTGTATCTCCAATGGCCAGCAGAGCTCTTTAGTAAATAGTGTGTCAATAAATAGGATAAATAGATATTGATTTTTCCCATTTCATATGCTGATCTTTTCTATTCCCTTTGGCATTAGAGAATTTTTCAAAGCTATAATGAAAGAACCCGATGCTCTTTATGCTTCCCCCTTCAATTAATTTCCCTTCACCATTGTCCTGTCTAATTACATAGGGCCTCTTTAGGCCTATCTCCAATGATTAACTGATTCAAAGGCATGTTTGTGCATTTCATTTAAATTTTTACTTTATGGGCTAATTGATAATGTCATTAAAGTAACCAGTTCAGGAAAGCTGCCAATGTGTGTACTATGAATTCATCACTGGTGAAAGCCCTCATTCTGCCAAGCATGCATAGAATATATAAAATATTCAGAATGGAAGCTGGGTTGCTCACGTAGCAGAAAATATCCCAGCAGATCTGCAGCTCAGCACACAACAGCAGGCGAAGACTTGAGCCCAGAAAACTCTATCACACGGGTCTAGTATTTCTATTTATGGTAAAGGAGGAGAAGAAACTCTTGGCTGGGCTTAAATCATGACCTGAAATTGGGTACAGTGGGAAGCTTAGTGAGTGAATATGAGTATCTTACTCACTAATGTGTCAAGAGCTTAATAACTCCTTGCAGTCCCTGAGTCCCACAGACCTGATGACTCTGTTCTCAGAGGGAGGGATGCCATTTACACTATTTCACTCCCGATCTCAGCCACTCACACCAACCAGCCATCCTAATGGTCTCCACCCTATAACCAAGCCATAGGACACACAGTCTTTACAAAACAGAATATTAGGCTAGTGAGCTCCCACCATATGTCTTTGTGTCTTGTGTCCATTCTCTCCAGAAATGCAGTGTTGACTACAGAACCAAAGCAGAACAAAACAATAGGCAAACACGAAGTGCTTTTCTCAAGATCACATATAATTGGGTGGTAGGGGTATTCGAAATGCCATTACATAGAAGCAACCAGCACAGTTAAAGCACCTGTGAGTTGTGATTTTTGCAGTACATGATGGAAAACTTCCCTCTTTTCCTTCCTTCCTTCCCTCCTTCCTTCCTTCCCTCCTTCCTTCCCTCCTTCCTTCTTTTCTCTGTCCTTCCTTCCTTCCTTCTCTCCTTCTGTCCTTCCTTCTTCCACCTTAGAATTCTTTCCTATTGGAAGCTCCTAAAAGTGAACAGCTGAGATTTATTCTTTAATTAGAAATAAGGATCAGAATTATAGATGCACCTAGGATAGGAGATCCAGCAACTTACATTTGCACCAGAAAAAAAATCACAAAGCCTCTCCCCCTAGATTGTGAGCCTCTTTATGCAGTCAAGAAGCTGCAATGGTAGACGACATGCATTGATTCTTCACCTACTACTGGTTAAAGACAGCGCTCATTGATTACAGCAGATGACAGCTTAGAAATGCTGTTTTTAAAAACTGATAAAGAGAGACAAAGGCAAATGTGGCCTAAAATAACAGTTTCTATTTAAATTTTTTTTTGTCTTTTTGCTTTTTCTAGCGCCGCACCCATGGCCTATGGAGGTTCCCAGGCTAGGGGTCTAACAGGAGCTGTAGCTGCCGGACTTCGCCACAGCCACAGCAACGCAGGATCCGGGCTGCGTCTGCAACCTACACCACAGCTCAGGGCAACGCCGGATCCTTACCCACTGAGCAAGGCCAGGGATCGAACCCGCAACCTCATGGTTCTTAGTCGGATTCATTAACCACTGAGCCATGACGGGAACTCCTATTTAAATATTTTAATTTCCACTCTTTTAAACTCTTTAAATTATAAGAGGCATAGGAAAACCAAAAAAGAGAACTGACTTTGAAGATTCCAGTTGAAGGTAAAAATGGAGCTTGAATATTTAACACTTCCTGTCTCTCAAATCCCATTAAAATGATAAAAAGGAATGTAAAAAGCATCAAAATCTACACCTGTGTCTAAAACCAGGAGACGATGTTCACTTGTTCAAGGGATTTTTGCAAGCAAGAGTGATGGCAAGACTATGGGAAGGTGTCATGTGACCGGCACCTGGCTCTCTGCAAGAAGGGAAATCCTGCCTTGCCTGTGAGGGAGGCAGGGAGCCTGGGCAGACCTCACTGACCATTAAGATTAGACCAGGAGACAATCCATGACTCAACCACTGTCTCTGGAAAAGCACGTCAGTGATGACACAAGGAGAACAAATGGCTGACCTGCCCCTTCTTGGAAGAATTTGGGGCTAAGTATGAAAACAGGGGGAGGGCAGTAAGTGTCAACCAATGAGAAAATTCAGCCAAGCTGCAGATGAAGAAACAAAGGTCAAAATCCATCACTTCTTTATGTATCAGCAATAACCACTCAGAATATACAGTTGACCTTTAAACAAGGCAGGAGATAGTGGCACCCATACCCATGCAGTGGAAAATCCAAATATAACTTTACAGAGGGTCCAGGGCCCTCCATATCCATCTCCGGATGGCTCCAGCATCTGTTAAGTCAATCAGTTGCAGATCATTTAGTCCTGTAGTATTTCTTGAAAAAAATCTGCCTATAACTGGACCCACACAATTCAAAACCCTGTTGGCCAAGTGTCAATTGTACCATGAAAGGAAAAATGACCTCATTTAAAAAGCAGTGCAAACTTCTAGTAAATTCAAGATTAAAATGTGGAAAGTTGAGTCTTAAATTTTTTAATAGTTTATTAAATCCATATAGTAGTTTTATTATAAAATATCTACTAGAAAATAGAAGTGTTTACTTACATAATATTATTTAGATAATATTGGTTCTTCTAAAATATGACCACAGGAGTTCTCTTGTGGCACAGCAGGTTAAGGATCCGGTGTTGTCACTGCAGCAGCTTGGATCACTGCTGTGGTATGGGTTCATTGCTGGCCTGGGAACTTCCACATGCAGTGGGCATGGCCAAAAATAAAAGCAAATAAAATAAAATATGACCCCCAAGGCAACGTTTTAAAGGAAAAGAGAAATCAATTTAAAAACCACAAATACATTTAATATTAAGATATTTAAAATATATAATTTCTATAAATAACTAAATTTAAAATTTTAAATAATATTAAAATATTAGAGGATATAATAAAATCTGTATGACAAAGTGGTCCTATATAAAGAATGCTGGTACATTAATATGAGGAAAATAAAGTCTCTGAAACCTTCAACAAATCTCTAATGTACCTTAAATATAGGAATGAAATGTTTAAGCATACCATAAGTAAATAATACTCAAGCCCTGAAATATAATTGTTTGAATGTCAAACAGACTGCATAAAAATTATGTCATGAATGACAAGTGTCAGAAAAATGGGCACTGGCATGCCTAGAATATAAATTGAAACAATCCTTCTTTAGCATTATTTAAATATATATACATTCAATAAATATCTTTAAAATGGGTACATCTCTTTTCCAGTACCATGACTAGGGAATGATTCTAGTAAAATAAGTACAAATATATCCAAAGATGTAGTCAAAGGATTTCAATCATAGTACTACTTAAAACTGCAAGAGATCACACACTTGCATAAACACATACACACATACACACAAATGGTAACCATGTGAGGTGATGGATGTGTTAATTAACCTTCTTGAGTTATTGTTTTGCAGCAATACATTTATCAAATCATCATATTGTACAACTTAAACGTCCACAATGTTATATGTCACCTGTATTTCAATAAAGTTGGAAATAAATTTTGTCAAAAAATTTAATAAGTAAAATTGCAAAAAAATAGAAACAATCTAAATGTTCAAGCTTAGGGAGAGATAAAAGTCATATGTAGTCATATGTAGTACATAAAAAGTATATGGTAAACATATACTTAATAGAAAATGTAATTTCGTGAAAAAACTGCATAGTTAAAAATTCTAAGCATGAGTAAGAGATACGAACTACTAGGTATAAAATAAGCTACAAGGATATATTATAGAACATGAGGAATATAGCCAATATTTTATAATAACCATAAATGGAGTAGAACCTTTAAAACTGTGAATCACTACATTTTACCTGTGTAACATGTAATATTGTATAGCAACTATACTTGAGGAAAAGTAAATAGAAATAATAAAAACTGTAGCTATGTTGTAATTTAATTGCTACTATGCATTTATTCAATCTCTAATTTAAAGTCTTACAAAATTTGCATTTTAATGGAAATCCATATCTCATATCCAACAACAAATGTATATAGAGGGCTAAGGATCAAAATGGTCATTATCTCAAGCTGACTGAACCTAAGTTTCTTGTTTCTCTATGGTAAATTTGTGAAAATTAAAAAAAATTAAATGACGCATAAGAAATAATGATATATGGTTAAATCAAGTCAAATTACCAGTTACTACATAGGTTTTTAACACTAGTGCTTGAATACAAACATTTGCTTTGAAATAAGCTTCCACATAATAGTCTACAATTAAATTAGTAGATTATTTGGTTTAATCATTTTAATTGAATTAATACTTTGATTAAAAATTTGGCTCCACAAGTGAGTTTGGACAAAAATAAGGAGACTCATCAGAAAAGGTTGTGAGATTGCTTAAAATAAATTATCATCAGAACTTATGATTTTCTCCCAACAACTTCTCATCCCCTTTTCTATAGAATGATTCCTCAGTACATGAACCAAATGCAAATATATTTCTCATAAATTCAATTGAGATTCAAGGGATATTTCTTATGGTTATACATAACTCACATTAAGGTTTTCTTTTAAAATGAACAACAATAATAGAGTCTTCAAGTTTCAGAAAGATACAGTTTCAGTGTCACTGTCACTTGAATACTTATTCAAGGACACTGAAATGATTAGAAAAATGAGTTTATACACTTGGAATCTTCTGTATAAATATCACTTTTTTCTAGATTGCTCTCCGAAGCTGCTTAAAAGATTTTGTACTCAACATCAGTTTCATACCCTTCTTTCACTCACTTAACCTGATTTAGCTGGAAAACATCTCAAAAAATTCCTACCCCTGAATTCCAGTTTCAGTACCATCAGAGCTGAATTTTCACCCCTGAACCACTTCTTTAACCTCTCAGGCGAGGGTACACATTTATCTGAGAATTATTAGTTTCATTAAATGTATGTCTCATTTCCACATTGTGTGTCTGACTAATTTTCAATTCAGAAAAAAAAAACATGATTACC
The DNA here is from genome assembly GCA_004024745.2 of Catagonus wagneri. Lineage (NCBI taxonomy): Eukaryota > Metazoa > Chordata > Mammalia > Artiodactyla > Tayassuidae > Catagonus > Catagonus wagneri. Next base: position 13,441,806 of record PVHT021183556.1, on the reverse strand, counting down.
ACAAAACTGAAGCTCATCATTTCTTAATATGTAAGAGAAAGCCAGCAACAGTCCTTTTCCAAACAGAGATCTTTTAAAATAACTAACATATACTGTATCACTTTTCAAAGCTATCCACTCCTATATACAATACGAGGGATACATAGAAGCAAATTGCATCACGCCTGCCTTCAAGTTGGAGAAAGAAAATAAAACATAAGAAGGGATACCTAATATTTACTCACACGTTATGACTATGACGTTGTGTAGTGTGAGACAAACCACCCCAGAATCCCTGTAAGGACTATATTTACACCTGTTTTGCAGACTGAGAAACCAAAGCAGAGCAAAACAATAGGCAAGCCCAAGGCCCCAAGATAGTGATCAGTACAGTATTCCTACAAATAAAGGACATAAAACATTCCAAAATTTAGAATTAATTGGGGATTTTACCTTTTTCCAAGCCTGCCAGTTACTATTAAATACTCCAGTATGAAATTGCTGGTATATTTCTTTCACTCTCGGATTCTCCATAAATGGATAGATAGCATCAGACTTGTTTCAATATCCATGTTTCAGCTGGCCAGCCAAGTCACATGTGAAAATAAGATTATTACAGAATGACAATTATTCCCTCTTTCTCCATTTCCATTATTATCCCCACCTCTGTATTTCAAAGATTTTGCAGCATATCTTGGGGGAAAAATGACCATCTGGCCATTTTTATTCAACCCTTAACAGGCTTATGAAAAATCAATAAAAAGTAAAAAAGCATTTCTTAATCTAGGCATAAAAGTGCTTGCGCAATTGCATTTCTATTCATATGTGTGTGTGTACATATGTATCACTCTATGTATGCATCAGTCATTTTGGAAACAAGCATTCTAACAAGTTTGTACAGAAGAGTTTGATGCGATGTGATTTAGGCATCTCTCAGCCTATGATTTTCAGCGAGAGATCCTAAGTTTTATAGTGATTTTACACAGACTCCTCTTCACCTCTCAAAAATAAGAGATAAACCATGAAAATGTCCCCGACATCAGGAAAGATCTTCATTTAGGACTTGGTTTTTCTTGAGTGCCTATCCTTTTCTCAAAACCTCCCCCAATGGCCTTTTATCTGATCTTGCTCTCTCCACCTTCAAGTTGTGATGATATCTTCCTCAAATTTTCCCAACTCACACCCACTGACAACCCTATACCCCACTAGGAAGACCTCTGCATTCATTATTAGTCTAGCTCTGTTTCCACATCCTTTCCTTCTCTGGAGAAAGAGAAAGATCACACACATTTCCTTCATAGCTGCCATATCTCCTCTCTCATATTAGTCTCTCTTGAAAGTATGATGCTCAACTCACGTGACACTGAACTCCTCTGTACAAACTAGTTCAGGCACCTGTTTCCCAAAAGACTAATATATACACACATATATACATAACTTAATCACTCTCTTAATTCCATTTACAAATTCCCTCATCTATTGCTTCTGTCCCATCAGTATTTAAGTATCTATCCTTCCCCTCACAGCCATACCATACTTTTTTTTAAATTGGAGTATAGTTGATTTAAAGTATTGTGTTAGTTTCAGGTGTACAGCACTGTGATTCATTTATACATATAATAAAATATACATGTATGTATACTCTTTTTCATTATTTTCCTTTATAGGTTATTATAGGATATTGGGTATAGTCCTGTGCTGCATAGTAGGCTCTTGTTGGTTGTCTATTTTATATATAAAAGTGTTATATGTTAATCCCAAACTCCTAAGTTATCTTTGTTTTCTATGTGTGTGTCTATTTCTGTTTTGTAAATAAGTTCATTTATATCATCTTTTTAGATTCCATATATAAGCAATAACATGATATTTGTCTTTCTCGGTCTTAGTTCACTTAGTATAATAATCTCTAGGCCCATCCATGTTGCTACAAATGTTATTATTTCATTTTCTGTCTGAGTAATATTCCATTCATATATGTACCACATATTAATCCAATCATCTGTTGATGGACTTTTAGATTGCTTCCATATCTTGATGGCCATACTTAAAAAGAAAAAGGGTCCAGATTCAAGTCTTCAGATTTCACTCACTCCTCAATCCATTATAAACTGGCCTCTTTTAATACAATTCACTGGAAACTGCTCCTAACGAGGTTACCAGAAATCTAGTATAGAAAAATTGGGTAAGTTCATCTGCAACATCTAATTCTTTGACCACATCATTTATCTTTAAGAATATGTACCATCATTTCTTAACATTAAAAGTCAGCAATTATCAAAGACTGAATTCACTTATTGTATGTGGCTGGATGTTTGATTTAAGACCCAGTGAATGTTTGGTTGAGTGGTTGAATAAAGACATAGATATTTCATAGATTATTGTATATTTAATTTTTGTGACATTATAAAAGCAATAAAGCACAATTTATATTATTATAATCATATTTTAACATAATTTGAGTTTCATTTGAGAGTAAGTAATACTAAATTAGGTAATTCTGAGTCATTGAGGTTCCTACATTTTTTTCTTTTTATAAATTTAAATCTGGATAAACTCTGCTTTGCTAAGCCAATAGAAAATATAAGTATTAATAACATTTTATACAACAGTAGATTCTAATGCATTTTACATGTTACATTAAGCATTATAATGGAACTGCATGTAATAAATTACTGTCATTATATTTTTCAAAGTATTTTAATTCTATCATATATATTATCACATTTTATTTACCATATCTTATAAAGCAATGCCTAAATCCACATATTATTTTTAGTTATTCTTGCTCAAATTTTTAATGTCAAAAAATCAAATGAAAAGCAAAATTATCAATGCAGTGTTCAATTTGTTCAATGTTTCTTTTCAATTAAGACTATACATTGAACTATTATTGCCAGAAATTAGCATCTATAGAATTTACCACCAGTATTTTATGCACAAAAATAGTATGCTTCACAGACATGCAAGAATTTATATTTTATTTGAATGTCACATACAGTTTCATACTTTAACTTAGAAAAAAATATTCTTTACAACCTTAAAAAATATTTTAATCTTTTTTTTGTCTTTTTAAGGCCACACCCGCGGCATATGGAAGTTCCCAGGCTAGGGGTCTAATTGGAGCTGCAGCTGCCGACCTAAACCACAAATACAGCAACGCAGGATCCGAGCCACATCTGCAGCCTACACCACAGCTCTCGGCAACACAGGATCATTAACCCACTGAACAAGGCCAAGGATCGAACCCACAATCTCATGACTCCTAGTCGGATTCGTTAATCACTGAGCCATGACAGGAACTCCCTATTTTAATCCTTTTAAAGGTAAAATATCAAACCTAGATTAGTTTGGAGGTTATTTTGTAAATTTTAATAACATAATTTATAATTTTTAAAAATGGTTGGTAAAAAATAATTATGGTGAACACAAATTCAAAATTTGTTTCACCTTCCTCCAACACAATTTGTCTCTGTGAATTTTTTGTTGTTTAGCTCAGCTCTTTATTATAAATTATATTTTGCTTAAATTAACCCTAATTACTTCAAGAGCATTTAGTCAGCATTCCCATTGTCTTTCCAAGGGCAGATGTAAAGTTTAACATACATGTTTCATCAAGCAGTTCCCTATTGGGGCAATGCCAAAAAATATATAATTTCTGAATTGTTTCAAAGAATGCCACTGAAATAAGAACAACTGAGGCCATGTCTCCCACAAAAAAATAAATTGTAGTTTATGCATGATATAAAATATGCTTCTAGATCAGGGACCAAAATTCTGGCATTTGCAGTTTTTTGATAAATCTTGTTAGTGTGATTATAATAGGCTTACCCTAGACAATCTTTTAAATTAGTGAAGATAGTGGAAAAGTAATTTTTTTTATTTAGAGCTTCACAAATAAAAAACTATACTTTTTACGGGAGATCTAAAAGTCAATGAAATACTCATTAATTTTGATTTCTTGGTTTTCTATTGCTGCTAATTCAACAATGATTCATATAATAAATCTTATTTGTTCAATATAACTGTGCAACATTCCTGGAACAATCTGAGTAATACTATATACACTTTTCCTGTTACAGGTATGATTTATTCTCTTACTTTATTACCTGTAAGTTAACAAGCTCATTTCAAATTTCTCATCTTAAATACTAACCATTTTTTCATTATTTTTATTTATCTTAGATGTCTGGTTATTCTAGCATAAAATTTCAAAGTCGTATCTCCTTAGTGCAGAAATTTCTTCACTTTTGTATTTACGTGTTTTTTATGCGCATATAAAACTGGCCTGGAGTTCCCACTGTGGCACAGTGGAAATGAATCCAACTATATCCACGAGGATCTGGGTTCGGCCCCTGGCCTTGCTCAATGGGTCAGGGCTCTGGCATTGCTGTGAGCTGTGGTATAGGTTGCAGACGCGGCTTGGATCCTGCCTTGCTGTGGCTGTGGTGTAGGCTAGGGGCCTGCAGCTCCGATTCAACCCCCAGCCTGGTAACTTCCATATGCCACTAGCGCGGCCCTAAAAAGCAAAAAAAAAAAAAAAAAGAAGAAGAAAAAGAAAAAAGAAAGAAATCTGCCCACTTTCACTGTTTCCAATTTTTAAATATGTAAGCATGTAACTTTTTAGAAAATATTGTATTTCCAGTTTTTATTCATATTTCTGGATTTTGTTGAGCTCTAATATTTTTGTTTCTATTATGGTTCTTCTCTATAGTCATTTTAATGATCTAGAGAGTAAAAGATTTTACTCAAGTATGTAAATAAATATGAGTATTTTTATCAGAGTGTAAAATAAAATATGAAATTATAAATTTAAATAATTTGCATGTGTCTCAAAAAGTTATTTTCTAAATATTCAGAATTATCTATTAAAATTATGTTATAAGAATGCATACAAATATCTTAAAATAATTTAAGTAAAATATTCTTAAATTTTATTTCTTAAAATTTAGTTAAACCTAATATATACATATATATATATTTTTTTTTTTTTTGTCTTTTTAGGGCCACACCTGCACCATATGGAAGTTTCCAGGCTAGGGGTCAAAGCAGAGCTGTAACTGCCAGCCTGTGCCACAGCTTCAGCAATGCCAGATCCCAGCCAGGTCTGCGACCTATACCAAAGCTCACAGCAATGCCAGATCCTTAACCCGCTGAACAAGTCCAGGGAATGAACTCATGTCCTCATGGATACTAGTTGGGTTCATTACCACTGAGCCATGGCGGGAACTCCAAACTCGTTAAATATTTATAAAAATAAAACAATTTGCAAAATTGGAATTCAGGGTCCATGTAGTTGCCATGTTAAAGAATCAATATCATGCCTCAGACATTATGTCTGCACCAACATGCACATTTCAGAGCAGTATGAACTATACAAATATTACTTGGCCTTATGTATATATGTCGGATGCTGTACTAACTTACGCATCTAGAATTATGAATTGGATCCAAAGAGGAGAAAGGAGGAGGAAGATCAGCAGTACTAGGAATTGCAATTTTGATTAAACTTCCTATTGCACACGTGAGATCTAACAGAAGGCTTAACAAGGAACTGATTTGTCTTTTCTCTCATGTAACTCCTTCCACTTTCCAAGTCCTCCCTGTGCTCTGAGACAAGGGTCCACTTCTGATGTCAGCAGCAAGGCGACCGACACTCTTTAACAGCATTAGGAAACAGCCTGTTTTGTTCTGAATTTCCTATGGCCTGAATGGTACTGGTCATGGAAGAGGATGTTTAGAGGCACAGGGTGCACGGTGGCAGTGCTGACTTCAAGTGACAAAGGAGACCAGGTGTCATGTCATTTAAGGATTTATGGTGTATTTATGATCTGGGGGCTCCCAAAGGACAGGGCCCAGTGCAGGGTTGCTTCTTGCCCAGACTTATGGGCAGTATCTCCCGTAGGACTGAAATACTACCATCGTCATCTCCACTTAGCCAATAAGGGAAAGGAGCCGTGGAGAGATGAATCATTGTGTCCATGATCACAGATCCAACAAGAGGCACATCTGAGATATGAAGCCAGGCAGGCTGGCTCTTCGATTTACACCACTTCCCAAAATCTCTTTATACTTCAGGCAAATAAGAAGGTATGGTGCCTTAGTACAATTCAACATTCAGCTTTTCTGAGTTAAAATTTTGAACATTCAGAAAAGAATTTGCTGCACTGCACAATGTGCTTCCATCTTTGGGTGGTGGTTATTACACCAACACTATGCAGAAAAGTAATAACTAAAGGGAAAGAATTATGCATTTATCTTGACATTTCCGATAGGAATTATATTACAGGGCAACCAAATAGTCCTAACCAATGATGGAAAGTGAAAATAAAACAAAATAAACCAAGGTTTGCTTCCTTGTAAGCAAATATGTTTGCAAATACCTAGTCAAAAGGACAATGTCCCTTATTACTCACACTTATTTTCTTCTTTTTCCTTTCTCTTCCTTTTTTCTTTATTTGTTTTAACTTTTGATATTCCAAAGCATGTCTTTTGCAGATACTGCATGATATAATAGCAGAGAAATCACTCTAGAGGGAGTCACTTACCCATTTTCCTCAGGACCAAAAAGTAAGCAAGTTGCAGGAAGAAATTAATTTATGCTAATATCTTAAAATCCTGCCAAAATATTTCTTGCTATCTCCATTAACATTTAAGATCCAGCCCATCAATCAGAGTATTATATTCTAGCTGCATAAATATAAATTTTAGTACTGACAGAGTCATTGAAATTCTGCAAGATCTTTTGAAGATTGCTTTTATATTAATCTGCTAATGAAAAGCAAGGTGACCACAGTATTAGTCAATTGAGCAATGTCTGCTATACTCAAAGAATGTTCAAAAGGAGAAGAATCCATGGGGGTAGAAATTTTTCCTACGACCTTGATCAAGTTTTCAGATCTTAAGAGATATTTTTGTTCTAACGCCAAAAAAATTCCCGAGAGAGAGAAACTATGCAAAATTTAATAAAATTTTATCACAGGCAAGTCTTGGATGTCATGCCAACCTCCTTGTCATTGTCTCTTTCTACATTCCTGTACACTAGCACAGCATTCTCTCAATTCTAGAAGTTTCTATTCCACGTCCACTAGTATTCCTTGCTTATCTAACTCAGTTCCTATGATTTAGCAAACTCATTTTAATGACTAAAGTACTAAAAGCTGTAGAAGAATATTCTCTTGCTGTGTTTGTAATTTAGCATGGGATTCCTAAACTCACTCAAAGCCATACATTTTAAACAGTGAAGTTTCAGCTATGGTGGCAGGTCAAAAATTGAAGCCTAAGAAGGGAAGAATGAAAGAAGCCTTCAGTTTCCTTCAGATAATTCCACTTGGAGCCCTATCCCACCCATGTGTAAGGCAAGCCCATCACACATGGGATCAAGAACCGTGGAAGCCACAGATGCTGTAACATTCTTGCCTTGGTATTCCCTTGTTCCCCTGCTTACTGCAGCTTACTGCAGCGCATGACACTGCCAAATGTATAGAAACAGAGTTCTTGAGGATAGTGTTGTGTAAACGATGCAAACTGAATTTTTATTTTAAAGCCAATTTTGAGGACACCAAGATGTCGAAAACAAACCTATCCTTTATTTAAGGTTCAAGATAGCAAACACAATCCTTTCTCATGAGATGACGTCTATTTCCACTAAACAGCATTCACAGAACTACAGGATGTTGCCTTGGGAAGACTCCTTAAGAGCTGGTCTAGTTTATCACATTTTCCCACCTTCCACCTTAATTTTGATGAGGAGGAAACTGAGGGGGGGGATTTAAAGAAGTAATTGCATCCCGATAATTCTTATCTACCATAAGAAAACGAAAGGGAGAAACTCTCCTTGCTGAAGGAAAGAGTCAACGACGACTTGTTTCAGATGCTTTTCTTTTCTATAGTTTTTTATTTGTTTTTTGTTTTGTTTTTGTCTTTTTAGGGCCACACCTGAGGCATATGGAGGTTCCCAGGATAGAGGTCAAATCAGAGCTGAAGCTGCTGACCTATGCCACAGCCACAGCAATGCCAGATCCGAGCCTCCTTTGCGAACTACACCACTGCTGACGGCAACACCGGATCATTAACCCACTGAACAAGGCCAGGAATTGAACCTGCGACCTCATGGATGCCAGTCAGATTCATTTCTGCTGAGCCACGATGGGAACTCCAATTAGAGTATAGTTGATTTACAATGTTGTGCCAATTTCTGCTATACGGCATAGTGACCTAGTCATGCATATGTACACGTTCTCTTTCTCATAGTATCTTCCATCATGCCCTAGCCCAAGGGATTGGGTACAGTTCCCGGTGCTATACAGTAGGACCTCATTCCCTATCCATTCTAAATGTAATAGTGTGCATCTACCAACCCCAAACTCCTCATCCATCCCATGGTATCAGATGCTTTTCTTAACATCACAGAGCAAGCAAAGGATTCAGGACATCAACTAGGGAAACTTAGGGAGAGAGAAGTTAAAGCAGAACATCCCAAGCTTCAGGGCTAAAGTCTCCCAGATCAGTAAGAAGGAGACTCTAGGAGTGGGAGAGGATACAGAACAGAGGTTAGGCAAAGGCACAGAGGAAGCCCAGCATTTCTTCCCATGTCCCTGTTCCATGTTTCCAGATTTAAATGTTCTATCCTGAGAGTCCTGGTGACAGAAGATTTTTTTCAGTATAACTAGTGAAACAGATAAGCAACTTACTGGCCAGGGCTCCAGGACACATCCCAGTGGGGATTAGTGGAAGGTTCCCAAATTTGCCTGGTCTTAGGAATTATCAGGGATCCCATTTAAAAAGGTATAGTTCTCTGCCTGTTTCTTGGAGATTCTGATTCAGTAGCTTGAAGGAGGCAACAAGGAATCTGACTCTGATGATTAGTCAGGCTAGAGAAACATGGGCGTAATGAAGTGTGTGGGCTTTCAGTTGTAGAGCCTACTTCGCTGGGCACTGCAAGCAGGGAAAATGTGTTTCTGACACTCATCTATAAATTAGAGATGGTAACAATATAAGCATATGTTAAATGGGATCCTCTAAGCAGTCTGCAGTTGTGTGCATAGGCCTGACCTGCACTCTGTAATTATCAGCATCTTTCTTCTGTTAGTTTCCCTCGCAGTACTTCTAGATTTAAGATTCAGTGTACCATGGAACAGTCCCAAGTACTTAGAGTACCAGCCTGCCTAAAAAGAACAGTGTTGAAAATATCTACTGGATAAATAAGAATTCTCCAGATAAGAGTCCAAATGTGAGACTGTGTTTGCTAAGCACGGAAGGACAAACAGTGACCCTCAAAAAGGTGTAAGTAGATTAAAATATAGTCACCTTTGCCTCTGGACTGTGATCCAGAGGCATATATGCACTTAGGTATCTACTTCTGCCTCAACTAATCTTTGACTTTTCTGACTCCACTTGATGTGGCATCCACCTGCCAGATTTCCTTGTTGGCTGACTTTGATTTGGTTGGAAAGTAGTACTTTTATTCAACTCTGCTTCCTCCTTGATCCAGGAGTCCCTCTGAAGTGCCCAATTTCTACCACCATCTATGACTCTGGATTTCATCCTAAAATAACCTTTCTTGAAGGCAAGATCACAGTAACAGATACTAAGAATAGACTGAGCTTTGAAGTGGTGGTTACCTGCATTAAGAGCTGTCAGCTTCTTCCCCTCAAAAAATGTTACAGGGGATTCCCCTAAGTACAAAGTGATAACTCAAACATAAAATGAGCATTTCTTTCAGAACTGACAGAACATGAACTGGCATTTCCACTCAGTTATAAAGGCTAATATGAGATCCTTTTCCCTGGTCAGGGTCTGAAGAAACTGAGTGGAAGGAGAGAGGTGGGAGAATGAGGAGAAAGAAGAAACAGGAAGGACTCATTTCAAGGCAACTGAGGAGGGCAGATAAAACGTTTGAAAATATTTCTGCCTCTCAGTCTTGCCTTACAGATCAATCATGTGCTCTTACATATCTCTTAGAATTTAGGGATTTGATTTTAGTAAATATCTAAAGGTAATGGTTAAAAGAGGTTAACAAGAGATAGGACATTAGATGCTGACAGAATGTGTCTCAGTTGAACGTATCTTCACTGAATTCACCTCCTGTGAGAAGAGCCTGCGGGATGAATCATAGATATATTCTAGGGCCCTGGCACTAGGCTGCCAAGATTTCCAGGAACAGCCCCTTCTGCAGCAGCCCGGGGACTAAGAAGTATATGCAACAGAAAACAGGGTGAGTCATTTCAGTATCTCTATTTACATGTATATATAAATAGGTTACCATCCCCTTCACAAAGATGGAGAAGGATATAAAACAACTTCGCTCAATTTCATTCCACAGATGCCACATCTCAGGGATTATTTCTCTTTGAAGTATTTGTTTCTAAAAATCCTTCTCCAGCATAATGTCCATTTTAAGTTAGTAAATAAAATATAATGAACCCTGACGAGAATCTGAAAGGCAAAGTCCCACATACCCTTTGAATGATTAAACACAAAAATGCCTGATAAGTGAAAACTCCCAAGGAAAGTGAGAAAAGGTTGTGAGAAGAGGTTTTTGTCAAATGGCTCTAGGCTACAATTTACTATATCTTTGTAATTTTCTTCTCACCTGTTTTGACTCCTATTTGTCTCTATATCTTTTCCAACCAGTTTTTTCTACAGCCAATAGGCACACTATTTAACTTGGAGTTGGCAACGACTGAAAAGAAAAGTCTCAGGAAGGGAAGGAGTGTGTGGATATATAACATGTACATAGTATGTTTCAGGTATTGTCTACTGATTTCCAGGCACATCCATACATTTCATCCTCACGGCTACCCTGTCATGTAGGTGGTTTGGTCTCCATTGGGCAGTTGAGAAAACTGAGGCTCAAAGACACTGTGACTTATTCCAAGTCACAAAAATTGTAAGGGCAGGTACTGAAATTTGTTTTCTAAATCCAAATTCAGCTCCTTACATTTCATCAGAAGTGATTGGTTTCTTAACAAACTACCACCTTCTTCATAGTCCAGGTCAACAGAATCCATTTTTTTTCAAGGTGCGACTCCTCGGTGAAAATGATTCTGTCACAGATAAGGCATTACTTTGGATAAGTCTATGCCAATTAAGCAAAATCCTAGTTTCCTTGACATTGTTGGTTTTCAGGGGTGTGTGTATGATCCAGTTGTGGCCAATGAGGTATTTGAAAAATTTTACTGAGTAGTTTCTGGAAAAATGTTTCTTGCTCTTAGAAAGTAAACAAAGATAATATCCTTTGATCAGAAATGTCTGGAACAGTGGCAGCTAATTTTTGACCATGAGGTTCAATCTAAGAACAAAGCTGTTACATGAAGGAAGACAAATCAGAAGGTGAAAAGAGCCTGGGTCCTTGATATTGGCATTGAGCTACTGAGTTGACTCTGGAGGTCTTGTCATGTAGAATGATAAATGTTTCTTACTGTTTACGACATTGAAAGCTGAGTTATCTGTTACTTAAAAATGAAAGCATCCTAACTGAGAAAAGTTGCATTGTGGAAGATACAACCGATAAAGTACCACCCCCACCTGGCAAAGAACCCCGTGTCAGATTATGAATAATTAAAATGATATGGAAATAGAGAAGCCACCTGTAGAAGCATGTGTATCCACACATACAAAATGCTAGAGAAGCACCTGAATGACATTCTAGAGTAAAATTCTCTACAAATGTTAACTATCTCTCTCCTTGTCTCAAAGTCTTACAAGACTTAATCATGTTGGCTGCGCACTGGGCTGGGATCACAGGAAAGCTCTAAAAATACCAAGGCCTGTGCCACTCCCCAGAGATTCTGATTTAATAGGCTCTGGTACAACTTGGTCATTGAGAGTTTTCAAAACTCCCAAGGTGGTTCTCATATGCAAAGTTGAGGATCGCTATTCTATAAGCTTTGGCAGAAAACAAGCAAGTGGCATTGTTTCAAAATGCTTGATCAGCCCAGGAAATAACTGAGATTCAGCCGCACATATTCTACAGATCTGTGTTACCTTTCCCCAAGAATGTATCAGTTTTTCAAGGAGAAGAAAGGAGGTAGAAGCAGACTGGAGCAGAAGTCAGAGCATAGAAGGCCAGGGCACTCAGAATTCTGAGAAATGAACTTCCAGGTGGTAAATGACAAGGAACACTGGCTTGCAAGCCAGAGCATCTAGCTTTGATCACTGGTCTCTTCAGTTACTTGGGATCTTGGGAAATCACTTGTTGACCCTGGGATTCCATGTTCCTGTGGTAAGACAGGTTAATGATTTTTCTACTTTACCCTTGGTTGTTGTGAGGGTCAGATTAAATTGTGTACAAGAGAGTCTATAAATGGCAAAAGCATATACAGGTGTGAGATGCTGTGCTTTGTGAATAAACAGGAATAAATTTTAGTAGATTATAGACTATCACCCACCAGTCACTCTGGGCTTGAATCACTCTGCAATAACTCAGGTTTTCTCAGTCTATCCCACTCATTAGAATCCCTTGCAGAGGTTTTAGGAGTCATGAACGCCCAGATCCAACTGTCCAGTGTGGGGCTGGCCATCAGTACTTCTACCCTATAAAAACTTCCACCCTATAAAAATTTCCCTGTTTTTCCTAATGGGAAGCCAATAAGCTCCAAATCCATATGTAAACTGTTATATCTGGAATGGATGGGCAATGGGATCCTACTATACAGCACAGGGAAATGTGTGTGATTGGGTCAATCTGTTGTACAACAGAACTTGATGAAACATTGTAACTCAACCATACTTATAATAATAATAATAATAAAATGAAAAAATAAATAAATAGCAGGGTTCTAGAGATCCTCATACAAAGCTAAGTCAGAAAGAGAAAGACAAATATCATATGATATCACTTACATGTCCAATCTAAAATATGGCACAAATGAACCTATATACAAAACAGAAATGGACTCACAGACATGAAGAACAGATCTGTGGTTGCCAAGGGGGCAGGGGGAGGAAGCGGGATAGATTAGGAGTTTTGGGGTTAGTAGATGCAAACTGTTACATTTAGAATGGATAAGCAATGAGGTCCTACTATACAGCACAGGGAATTATGCCCACTCTCTTGGGACAGACCACGATGTAAGAGAGTACGGGAAAAAGAATGTACATATATCTATCTTTATATATCTATATCTATATCTATATCTATATCTATATCTATATCTATATCTATATGTTTACGTATAACTGGGTCACTTTGCTATACAGCAGAAATTAGCACAACACTGTAAACCAACTATAATAAAAATAAAATTAAAAACATAAAATAGATAAAAAATTCAAAAAATAAATAAATGGCAGGGTTTTGTTGACATGTTTTCCTTCTTAGTGTTCAAAGAGCCCTGGGCCCTGACCTGCCCACTGGAGATGAATGAGTCAGAGTCTGGGGCAGCAGCAGTCCCCATCGTCCTGCAAAGGAAGCCACCTCCAGTTCCTCATATCCTCTGTGTCTGCAGCTCCTGAGTCAGGAGGGAGCCTTTTCCTCTGAGTCATCATCGTCCTTCAATAGCCCCGAGGTCGGCCATGGCTCCTCCTGGCCCAGCCACAGATGCCTTCTGCCCCTGTTTATTCTATTCACTGGCTCTGCTGAGGCAGGCTTGCCTGGGCCCCACATGATGTGTATATCCTCTCCCCTTACGCCCTGCAGGTCATTTAGAGGCCAGCCAGATGGAAGGAGAGAGAAGGAATCTTTATGTCTCTGTGCCCTGTAGTCCTATATGCAATCGCACCTGCTTCTTTAAGAAACCACTTCAGAGACATCACAGATTCATAGAATTTGAGGAATAAACAACCATGTAGGTCAGTTCTTACCAACACAGGCATCTCCTGCAGAATTCACCCAAAGGGACTCCCAGATCCTTAAGCACCACCCCTTTACTAGGACTTGGGTAGACAGGAAGGTCTTGAAAGGACTGGTGACCCAGGAGAGGCGGGGATGGTACAGTGCTCACTCAGGGAAGATGCATCTTGGAGGGTCTTTGGATGGATGGGGAGGTCAGAGACGTTTCACCTGGCAGGACGGAGAGGGGACTTCATCAAGTCCCACTTTACTGTGGACCAGCTGTTTTTGCTGATACTCAAGCCCATTGTCTCTGCCTCCTCGACAGACTTATCAATAGTTTTTTTAATTGTGATTATTGATAACCAAATCATCATCTCTGTCACTAGACGGAAGTAGAACATCTCCGTCATAGAAGGTAGAACACGTATTTGATTCATATTAGAATTTCCAAAAGGGCTATTACAGTCATTGGCTCTCAGTTAAAAAAAAAAAGTGTAAATGGGTGGATGATATACAAATAAATAAGGGAATGAGTTACAGGCTGATCAAATTGTTTTCTCATACCCCTGTAAAAACAGCAACTACTTGAAGGAGTGAAGCATTACCTGATTAGTAGAGGAATAGGAAGACAGAGGATCTGAATGGGTAAATGAGTTTCAGAAAGTTATGGCTGTCCTTGGATGAGCAGTTTCTCTGACTCCTGCTCCAACCACATCAGACTACTTCATCTAACAACCCACTCTGCCTTTTTACTTACTTTGCTCCACACTGGGCTTCTCTCCTGGGCACTTGACAAGTTTCCTCTTGATGTCCACTGAGCTCCAGTGCAGGTTCCTAATCACGTGTCCATGTAGTCAATGTTAGCTTCGTCCTCAGGGAAAAGACTGCATTCCGGTTATGTTTTGTTTTTTTGGCCATTTTCTATTTTCCTTTGGCTCAGTTGTAGTATCATTTGACTAGAGCTGACAAAAATCGCTTTGAGACATGGCAATGTCAAGACTGAACCTGAGAGCAGGTGCTATGATCTCCACCATCCTTGCCGAGAGGCTGGGAAACCAGTCCCCTGGGGAAGGTGAAAAGTTGCATGTGGAGACACGTTCTCATCCAGCGTTTTAGACTTTGCAGGACTTCCTAGGTAAAAAAGCATAGTAACGCTGCATGCCAAACAGCAGCCTTGTCCTATTTCCTATCTGTAATTCCTTTTGCAGAGGAATACCGCTGTGTCCAGTTTTATTTTGAAACCACTTTATTTGAAAGGTTTGCTCTTTCGGTTGAGTTGCTGAAAGAGCAGTGTTTATGTCTCAAGGAAATATGGTACTGCCCTTCTTTTTTCCACTCATGTGTCTAATCAGTAAGCAGGCTCTGACTGTTCTTAACCCAAGATATTTCCCAGTGTGTACGTTTGTTTCTGTTCACCTGCATCACGACAGCAAGATGAAGTTCCAAGGCCAAACACTGATTCAATTCAAAATTAATTAATGTTTACTCAGTATTTACTAGGCTATAGGCTGTTTCTTTCCTTATTTTTATTTACTCCTTAAACAAGTTCTGAGGTAGATATCAGCATATCTCAGGGACACATGAAAATACTGAGGCTGAAGATGATATAATGTAACTTTTTTAAAGTGCAAATGAAACAAAATTATATGTGTAAAAATCACAAATCTGTACAGTGAGAAAGAAACGGGATAATGGTGATTATTTCTGCATAATAGGGTTATGAATCCTAGTAGATTCATTCTTTATAGTTTCTGCCACCATTTAAAAATCTGTGGCAATCATGTATTATTTTTAAATTTACTAAATAATATGTATTTTTAAAAGAAAAACAAAAAACTCAAACACTGCAATGGCTTCTGGTTCACTGTTTACTCCTGAGCCTGGATCTGAGTTTTTCTGATGGAAAACTCATCCCCCTATTCCTCTAAACATGAGGCTTCAGAGAGTATAGCCAAGGGAAAACATTTGCCCTGGAGGTGGCCTGCCCATGGGGGATGGGGCCGGACTCACAGGACATGGACTAAAGTCATCAGTGTGGTCTCAGAGAGCTGCTTCTCCTTGGGCTCTCACCACCAGATCCACCATTATCATTGTCAGAATTCCAGCTCTCAATGACGTTCCCTTTCATCCAGGGTCACTGAGTCTCGATGCTGGCATGCATCATTCCAAGTGCAAGTTCACTTTCAAAATATGGAATGAATTCTGAGCTCAGCAATGAGGGTCGTGTTGAAGAGCACGTGAGAGGCACTGACGTCACGTCAGTGGCTGCTGGTCTGTTACGGCTGGACAGTGCTGACTTGGGTGGTGTCTGGCTTTTCAAAATGCTCTTGACTTCACTAGCTGCTTTTGTCAGACTTCCAAAAAAAAAAAAAGAGAGAAATTTGTCAGAGGAGGAAATAGAGACCTTGAGAGACTGAGGGATATTTTGACTTGACTCAGATCACTCTTCTGTCAAAAATGATTGAAGATGGCTTAACGCAAGATATTTAAACCATGTCGGTAGTCAAAGAGAAATTTAAAAATCACAGCCACAAAAAAAAAAAAAAAACAGAAGGAAGTAGATAATCCAGCCAGGCAGGCTGAAATATTTATTGTAAAGTACAAATATCACCCTGATCTTCTCTGCGGCCAGGACAAAATGGTAACTATGGGAAATGGCTCCTTCTTATTACTGAGGAGCAGACGCAGGTGGGGAGAAAAATGCTGCTTTCTCAGTGAAGGAGGGTTCTTTCTAAACCAGTAGTAAAGCCTAAATGGAATTCTTTATAGGAGACATTTAAAATTGGCAATGACCTTGACAACAGATTTTACAGCAGATTTTACAGCAAATACACGAAAATGAATTTCATATGGCTTTTCTTTTTAGCTACAAATTATTAAAGCTACAAATTATTTTAAAGCTATAGGGACTTACATTTTCCTTCCATGGGCTGTATCATTAAAGTCTCACAAAAACAATATGAAGTAGTATTTATTATCATATTTTGAAAATTAAGAAACAGAGGCTTAAAGAGGTTAAGTCGCTCTCACAGCATCACAGAGCCAGTAATTGATAGAAGCCGGGCTTGAGCTCAGCTTTGACATCTTAAATTCTGAGGATAAGATACTAAAATGTAATTACTACAATTACATAAAGGTGATCCGGCAAATTGTCCCAAAACGTACTCTTCCAGTGGTCTGACGTGAGCCAACAATAAAACTTAAATCTCACAAGTGAATAGAGAGTATACCACAATTTTTAAAACGAATTATTTCTCTTCCCTAGACTTTTGATAAAATCTAAATAGCCAACACTTAGAGATTGTACTGTAGCCAGAACGGCTGGTTAAGGATATCCTAAAAGATTTACAGGCTTACTTTGTTTTATTGTGCTTTGCTTTATTGCACTTCACAGATACCGCATTTTTTACAAATTGAAGGTTATGGCAACCCTGCATCAAGCAAAGCTATTGGCACCGTTTCCCAACATCATTTGCTCACTTCATGTCTCTGTGTCACATTTAGTTGTTACTCTCAACATTTCAAACTTTTTAAAATTATTATTGTATTTGTTATGGTGATCTGTGATCAATGATCATTGCTGTTACTACTGCAAAAATATTATGACTTACTGAAGGTTCAGACAATGGTTAGCACTTTTTAGCAATAAAGTACTTTTTTAAAGCTGCACCAGCAGCATGCAGAAGATTTGGGGCCAGGGATGGAACCCACACCACAGCAGCAGTGACCAGAGTCACAAGAGTGACAATGCCAGATCCTTAACCTCTATGCCACTAGGAAATTCCACATTTGTAATCAAAGTACGAACAACGTTTTTTTTTAGACCTAATGCTATTATGCACTTACTAGACCACACTGTAGTGTCAACATAACTTCTGTATGTACTGTGAAACCAAAAAATTTGTATGGCTCACTTTATGGCAATGTTCACTTTATTGCAGTGGTTTGGAAACAAACCCGCAATATCTCTGAGGTCTACCCATACCTAAGGTCATAGAGGTAGGTTGTAGATCAGCCAGGTTAAAGCCCAGCCCCCTAACTATTGCTACTCACGGATAGTTCTCTGGAATCAAATCAGACACTCCCCATCTATAGTTATAGTTCTTGAGGTCAAGGGGTGTGTACTAGATATTGATATAAAGTTTTTAATCTGAAGTAAAATAGTCCTCAAGTGCCTGATGCTTCACAGGGAGTGGAGATGATTAAATCCTGAGAGAAGCAGCAGCAAACCGGAGGGGATTATGTAACACATCCTCATGTGGTGTGCAGTACAGGGAGTGAACTGAGGACATTCTCCTCAGGAGAGAACCGGAAGGGGAGATTTGCAGAGAGATGAATTTCCATAGCTTAGGTGTTCTCTAGTTTCTTTTCCACACAATGGTTTACATCTCTTAAAACCTGCCATGAAGTCTCAGAGGCATCCTGAAGCACCAGCGCTTAATGAACTCAGCTATGACTCATCCCAATAGCTCCCAGAGTAAACGGTTTGCTGGAAAATGTTAGAAGCCTTCCACAAAGGGAATGCTTTCTGAAAAATGAAGGATGTTAGAACATCAATTGAATCACAGTTATTTTAGGTAAGAATTTACGTAATACCAACAGGTGCAATTTAGTGTTTATCATAGACATTCAAAGTACATGCTTTGGAGCTGGATAGCTCTTTTTTTTCTGTTTTTTAAGGGCCACACCCATGGCATATGGAAGTTCCCAGGCTAGAGGTCCAATAAGAACTGCAGCCGCCTGCCTACACCACAACCACAGCAACACCAGATCTAAGCCACTTCTTCAAACTACACCACAGCTCATGGCAACACTGGATTCTTAAACCCACTGAGCAAGGATCAAACCCGCATCCTTATGAATCCTAGTCAGATTCATTACCACAGAGCCACACTGGGAATTCCGAGCTGGGTAACTCTTGAACAAAAGCCCAACCTGCCAGTAACTGAATTTATGAAGGTGGCAGTTATTCCTCCTTTCTAGACCACAGTTTTCTCATCTATACAATGTAGCTAACAGTATCTACATTGCTGATTTCTTCCCGAGTATTCAATGTATTATTATATATAAAGCCATGTATAAGTACCTGACATAATATGTGTATAATAAATGTTAAGTAAATTGTTTAGAATATGTAAGAAACTGAGGAAAGAGCTGAAAGAGTGCAAGATTTACATAACACTTAATTCTACTTCTCAAGGAAAGAATTTAAATAAAAGTCAGGTAAAAGAGTAATCAGTTCTTAATGGGGCTTTATCAGTTAGTTTTTGCTGTGTAATAAATCATCCCCCAAATTTAGTGACTTAAAAGAATGACCACTTTTTAGCACAGTTCCTGGGCTGGGCTGGGACTGACAGATTTCAGCTTCTTGCTTATGTTTTAGAGACAGCTAGTATGCTGTCTTGTGCTAACGTACCACTGTCTCTCCCTGAATACTCAGGCCTACTGAATCCTTTCTCCTTGTGATCTCTAACCCTCCAGCAGGCAAGGCCAGGCTTGTGCACATACCAGTTGGAAGGTTTCATGAGCAGGAAAAAGAACAAAACCCAAGGCACAAGCAACATTCAAGCTGCTAGTGGCATCATGTTTGCTACTGTCCCATTGGCCAATGCAAGTCATGTGGCCCAGCCCATAGCTCCTGTGGGATAAGACTCCCCAAGAGTTTGGACAACAAATCAGCACACTATGGTGAGTAGTAGAAAATATTTCATGGACTGAGTAGCACGGAGCTTCAGTTATGGATAAGCAGAATTTTGACAAACAAAAATAAGGAGAGGGGTATTCTATGTCCAAAAAGTGTCATGAACTGAGAAAAACTGAGAAGAACACGCATAATGTGATGCACTGATTGAAAATTTCCAAGAGGAAGGAGGTGAGGTGCGCGTTCTCACGATCACCTCAAGCTCTAGCTCCTCGTTCCCTCAAATAACTTCTGTTTATGGACTGTCTCCTCCACCACACACATTATTCCTGTTACACAGTGCATCATTTGAGAAACAGTGATTTACGGAAACACACTCAGAAAAGTCCCATATGCAAAAGACAAAATAGATTTTAATAAAGAATTATGAAGCAAAAGTAGGGGGCAGGGTCTACCTTGCAGAAATGTAAATAACTTCCAAATGAAAATTAGACTACCTTCTCTTAAATATCCTTTATATCTTTCATCATTGGACATATTTCACTTACAAAATATCCCATATGCTGCACCCCAAAATCATGACTCCACCCTCCTTCCTCCCTTTCACTCTTCTCCACCCACAAATACATCTCCATGTGGCATTTTTCAGGCTCAAATTCCAAAGTAACTCTGCCCCTACATTTTCTCAGATAAAAACCATCAGAACTCTCAACATGCAGGATCTTCAATTTAATGGGACCTACACTTCCTAGAGAGCAGTTGTATGGTTTTAC
The DNA here is from genome assembly GCA_004024745.2 of Catagonus wagneri. Taxonomy (NCBI): domain Eukaryota; kingdom Metazoa; phylum Chordata; class Mammalia; order Artiodactyla; family Tayassuidae; genus Catagonus; species Catagonus wagneri. The sequence goes on along the minus strand of PVHT021183556.1, from coordinate 13,421,639 downwards.
TATTATTATAGTTTTTTAATTATTTAATAAGTAATGTTATCTTTGAATCAAAGGAAAATCAGTAGTGGTACCAAAGTTGTAGAGCCAAAAAAAAAAAAAAAGACATTATAACTGTATTTAACACGCTGATATATTGAAAACCATATAAAAATCGATCATCTCCTAAATCCCTCCTACACTGTTGGTGGGAATATAATTTGTGCAACCACTGTGGAAAACAATATGGAGGTTCCTTAAAAAACTAAATATAGAACTACCCTATGATCTAGCAAACCTACTTCTGGGCATATATCCAGAGAAAACCATAATTCAAAAAGATACATGAACCCCAATATTCACTGAAGTACTATTTACAATAGTCCAGACATGGAAGAAACCTAAATGTCCCTCAACAGAGGACTGGATAAAGAAGATGTCATACAAATATACAAGGAAATACTACTCAGCCATAAAAAGAACAAAATAATGCCATTTGCAGCAGCATGGATGGACCTAGAAATTATCATACTAAGTGAAGTAAGTCAAACAGTCGAAGACAAATATATGAGATCACTGATATGTGGACTCTAATAAAAATGATACAAAGTAACTTATAAAACAGAAACAGACTCAAAGATTTCAAAATCAAACTTATGGTTACCAAAGGAGAAACACTGAGGGGAAGAATAAATTGGAAAGTTAGTATTGTCATATATACACTGGTATATACAAAATCAGTGAGTAACAAGGACCCACCATATAGCACAGAGAAATCTACTCCATACTCTGTGATGGCCTATATGGGAAAAAAAAAATCTGAAAAAGAATGGATCTATGTATAATGTATAACTGATTCATTTTGCTGTACACCTGAAGCTAACACAATATTTTATGTCAATGATACTCCAATACAGTTATAAAAAATAAAAATAAAAAATAGGAGTTCCCTTCATGGCTCAGTGGTAATGAACCCAACTAGCATCCATGAGGGCTCAATCCTGGGCCAGGCTCAGTGAGTTAAGGATCTGGCATTGCCACAATCTGTGGTGTAGGCTGCAGATGTGGTTCGGGTCCTGCGTTGCTGTGGCTGTGGTGTAGGCCGGTGGCTGTAGCTCCGATTCAACCCCTAGCCTGGGAACTTCCATATGCCACAGGTGCAGCCTTAAAAAGCAAAAAATTAAAAATTAAAAATAAATCATCTCCTGAAACATAAAAGGCCCTCCTCTCTGATCTAAGTAAATAAAAAGAAAATAGTCCTGTTCCTAAATGCTCCTCAAAAGGTCAAGCATAATGGAACATGAGGCTAGTGAGGCTCTGTGTTATGGCCTCAGAACCAGGCCACTTTGGATAACAGCCTAAAAAGACCCGAGGTGTCCATAATACACACGTTCATGCTTATGAAATTCCTAGGAAAAATCTCGATAGTGAGAATATAAAAATTTGAGTTGATTCTCATGACATTTTTTACAGATTTCTTGAAACGTAACTAGTACACAAAAATGCAAATAATTAATGTATATAATTTGGACATACGTATATACTCATATTAATATTACCACAATCCAGGTAACAAACGTACCCACCACCTCCAAATGTTTCCTTGTGTCCCTCTGGGTTTTTTATTTTATTTATTTATATTTTTTTGTGTGATAAGACCACATGAGATCTACCCACCTAACAAATGTTTAAGAAACAGTGCCTTATTGTTAAACTGTAAGCACTGTGTATGGAAGACAGTATAAAGACTCCTCAAAAAATTAAAAACAGAATTTGATCCAGCAAAAAAATGTATATCTCTATCTATAGATTAGAAACAGATATGAACTCTCTGTATATAAATTTGGGGCATCTATCCAAAAGAGCTGAAATCGGGATCTCCCATTTTCATTGCAACATAAGCATTACTCACAATAGCCAAGACACAAAAGCAACCTAAATGTCCCTCAACAGACAAACTGATAAAGAAAATGTGGTACATACACACAATGAAATGTTATTCTTTCTTGAAAAAGAAAGAAATTCTGCCATTGGGGCAACATGGATGGACCTGGAGAATATAATGCTAAGTGAAATAAGTCCTGCATGACTTCTTTTTCTAAGGGGCACCTAAAGTAGTCAAAGATACAGAAGTAGACAACAGAACAGTGGTTACCAGGGGACAGAGGAAGAGGGAAGTAGGGAGTCACTGTACAGTGGGTGTAAAGTTACAGTTTTACAAGACCGCCCCATGATACTTTTCAAGATCACATCTTCAATACTGGCATTAACACACCGATGGACCATTAGCAGGATGATCCAGCATCCAATTATTTTCAAACACTTTATTACAGTATCAGACTGTGTGTTTCTAAAACAAGCCTGAAATAAAGCTGCAGCTGACTGAGATGCCTGGAAGGTCCTACCGCCTCTATTAGATGATAAAAATCTGTTGTTTCTCCTTTGTTGTGTTTTTAAATCTTGCACCGTGGAAATTTAACTCCTCATTACTTAAGCTGATCAGGTAAAATTTACTAGGCATTGAAATATGCATTAATCTTTTCTAAATTTTTATTATTTTTAAAACTCTGAGACATTCGGCAATCAATAGAATCAATTATCTTTTTATCTCCTTGCATGTTCAGGAAATGAATCAGCAACCATAGCAGTGAGAGGCTGCTCTGCCTTATGATGAGTCCACTATGTAAGCAGTAAAATGTCCAAGAGAGTTGTGGGCATTTAAGCTGCCAACTCTCATTTAAAATGGAGCAGGAAAAAAATAAAATAAAATAAATAAATAAATAAATAAATAGAATAGAACAGACAAATATATTCATGGCAATTTGTATTTGTGTAGTATCTTGCCCTTATTAGGCATTTTCACATGTGTGCTACCATATTTAAATCATCACAGAACACCTAGGACAGGTACTTCTGTCTGGAAGAATTCAAGGTTAAAAAAAAAAAAAGATTAAATGGCTTTATAAGAGACATACAGAGACCCCAGACAGACTTCTGTTTCCAATGCTAAAGCTCTTCCCCAGCTTTATGGAAGTTGCTATTGAATTTTATCTCTTCCTTATGAAATATGTTCTCATAAATGGTTATCTGCATCTTGCAAACATTACCATTCTTGGTAGTTTTTTGTTCTTAGTCATACAAATTGGGGTAATCATATTTGGCCAGATATAATTAATTTCCTCAACAAATTAAGTCAAATTGGATTTTATAAATGCTGTTGGGCATTTTAAAGCCATAAACCTTAGGCAGCTATAACTAAGATTAATTCTCTGCAATATCAATTATCACAAATGCATGAAAATAATTCTCAATTACTCACTCAGATCATCATGTTTAATTTTTTAAATCCAATATTGTTTCTTCTTTTCTCTGAGCACACTTCAGATCATATCGCTCCAATCAGGTAATATAAATGAATATTAATATTGAATTAAAAGAAAATATGATAAAGATAAAAGACATAATTTATATGTCATACACACAAACACCTTTTGCTTTCTTCTTCCAACTGGATTAAAAATCAAAGATTGATGGATAGAAATAAATGTTATTAAAATAATATATACAAACATACATATACACACATAATGAATGTATATGGTACATAACACAAACACATATGTATGTAAATGAGTACATACTAAAACTTACAATGAGGGTTTATTTTAATCTTTCCACTTCCTGTATCTATAACTCCTTTCTCTGATAGTGAGAAATCTAGCTCGCATTATACTCAATATATTTACTTGAATGCCTAGGCATAAAAAACATGAAAATAGTTTATAACTGTTAACCCACGGCATTTCAAAACCCATGGCATTTCAAACAAACAAAGCTACTAACTGGAGCTAAATGTTTATTTATAACTTTTTAAAAAATCTTTAGTCTGAGGGCACAGGGTCAAAATACTGAGTTCCAAAGTTACTCAGGTTAAGTTTCCTCTCTATTCAATGTAACAATGTTACTCCTCTGAAATACTGTTACACTCCTTTTTTTTGGTTCATTTTTTATTTTATGATTACTTTGAGTATCTACAACATTATCATGGCTCCAAGAGATCAAAACTAGCCAACAGGAACACTTAGAAAAGGGTCTTTCCCCACCCCTTCCATCTCATTCTCATTCTCCCCTGTAGGGTGCCAATTGCTATTTTCTAGTTTACCTTCTTACATAACTTTTCGTAAAATAAATAGACAAATCTGTAACTTTATATTTTCCTTTTTGTCTTAACCCAAACTCCATGTACTATAGATGCTTTTCTGCACTCTATCGCCTGGAAATCACAGAGATCTCATCATTCTTTTCCAGCAGCTACAGAGTACTGTATCCTACCAAGCCACTTTCCATGTTCGGTCATTCAAGATGCTCCAATATATTAAATTAAAAAAAAGACAGAGATACTACAAATATCCTTGTACAACTGTACTTTTACATTGGAGTTACAGCTTTAGAACAAAGTCCTAGAAATACTACTTCCAGGTCCAATGTAAAATGCAAATGTAGTTTTCCTAAATAGTGCTATATTCACCTCCATAAGGCTTGTGCCAACTTGCAGTCCCATCAACAATGTAGGAAAATGCCTAGTTTACCACATCCTCACCAATGGCCTTGGTTCAATTTTTATCCTATATTTCTGGAGGTCAGAAGCCTCAAACTGGCCTTGACCGAGCTTAAATCAAGGTGTAGGGGAGGGCTGTGTTCCCACTGGAGGCTCTGGGATAATTCATGCCCTTGCCTTTCTCAGCTTCTAGATGTTTCCTGAGTTCCCTGAACCATGCATGTCCCTCTTCCTCCATCATCAAAGCCAGCAACATCACTCCTCTTTTCCTTTTTATGCCCTCACATCTCTATTACTATAACGAGAAGTGGTTCTTCACTTTTAAGAACTCATGTGATTGCAGTGGGCCCACTCAGACAAGCCAGGATAACCCTCCCCATTTCAAACCTTTTACCCTCATCACATCTGAAAAAATCTCTTTGATCATGTAAAGCAGAATACTAGGATTCCTGGTGATTAGGACATGGACATATTTAGGGGCAATTATTTTTTCTGCCACATATATTTTATTATTCACTGTTGAAATTTCTCTTTCTGGTGGTGATTTTGTCTGTGTTTCATTTAAATCCCTCTCTCTCCAGTCCTTTTGCTGCAATTTCTTAAAGCTGTCTTTCCTGCTTTCTACACCCATAGGCTCAAAAAAACCTTTCAGAGGTTACCTGAAGTTCACAAGATTCTGTCTCCTGTTAATGAAATGTTGAAATTATGAGTCATGTATGGTTTTATTAAACTTCTTGTTGACTTCTACATTGTGGAGGGACATGCATAAGAGATTTGGATTTAGCTGCAAAGTTGAAGTTTTTAACGACAGAGTATAAGGGATATTTCTAAAGCTTCTCTTAGGGTTTGATACTGTTACTAGAAATGCATTTTGAAAGTGAGAATACCGCTATTTACTTCTGATCACCAAAGACGTCAATGAAGAATAAATTTCAGAAGCATTTTGAAACATGGAAGGGATAAGCTACTGCTGCAGTCAGGCAATGAGAACAAGGAACTACAAGATGCTACAGGCTAATAAACAAACACCCCACTGGAAGACAAGGCCTCCTAATTAATTATATTTGTCATTTAACAGCTACTCCCTACAAGCTAGGTATTTTCTGTAGCTGCTACAATCAATAGTGCTTTGTTACTGGCAAACATTATTCTTTTTTTTTTTTTTTTTTTTTTTGCCTTTTCTTTTAGGGCCGCACTCACAGAATATGGAGGTTTCCAGGCTAGGGGTCTAATTGGAGCTGTTGCTGCCGGCCTGCACCAGAGCACAGCAACACCAGATCCAAACCGTGTCTGCAACCTACACCACAGCTCACAGCAACACTGGATCGTTAACCTACTGAGCAAGGCCAGGGATTGAACCCGCAACCTCATGGTTCCTAGTCGGATTCGTTAACCGCTGCGCCACGATGGGAACTCCACATTATTCTTTTATAGCTAGTAAAATAGAAACATAAAGCTTTAAAATCTCTCAGTTATCTTTTTTGAATGTCTCCCTACCTATGCTCAGCTCTCTTTATTTGCAAACATTGGTCATGTTCTCTTCCATCACTTTACAGATGCTTTCTCCTTTCTAGAAAGAAGGTTTGATTATTTTATCTAAGACCGGAAATGACCAGTGGGCCAAGTTTCATTAGCCAAATGGACACACTATATAAAAAAATTTTTTTTGATGAAGAAAGTGCATATTTATTCATCGATAGAAATAACTAGAAAAGGGTGAAATACAATACTCTTTTTTTTTGCATTATAGCTGGTTTACAGATTTCTGTCAATTTTTCCAGCTGCAAAGCATAGAGACTCGGTTACACATACATATATGGATTCATCACAAGTGATGAGACATGGTTCCCAGTTTCCACCCCAGAGGCAATAGTCTACAACTGTTAACCCCAGACTCCCAGACCACCCCACTCCCTCCCCCTCTCCCTTGGCAACCACAAGTCTGTTCTCCAAGTTCATGATTTTCTTTTCTGTAGAAAGGTTCATTCGTGCAGTATATTAGATTCCAGATATTAGTGATATCATATGGTATCTGTTTTTCTCCTTCTGACTTGTTTCACTCAGTATGAGGGTCTCTAATTCCATCCATGTTGCTGCAAATGACATTATTTTATTCTTTTTTATGGCTGAATAGTATTCCATCGTGTATATATACCACATCTTCCTAATCCAATCATCTGTCGATGGACATTTGGGTTGTTTCCATGTCTTGGCTATTGTGAATAGTGCTGCAATGAACATGCATGTGCAAGTGTCTTTTTCAAGGAAAGTTTTGTCCAGATGTATGCCCAAGAGTGGGATTGCTGGGTCATATGGTAGTTCTATGTATAGTTTTCTAAGGTAGCTCCATACTCTTTTCCATAGTGGTTGTACCAGCTTACATTCCCACCAACAGTGCAGGAGGGTTCCCTTTTCTCCACAACCCCTCCAGCATTTGTTGTTTGTGGACTGATTAATGATGGCCATTCTGACTGGTGTGAGGTGGTATCTCGTGGTAGTTTTGATTTGCATTTCTCTAATGATCAGGGATGTTGAGCATTTTTTCATGTGTTTATTGGCCATCTGCATATTTTTTTGGAGAAATGTCTATTCATATCCTTTGCCCATTTTTCATTGGGGTTGTTGGCTTTTTTACGGTTGAGCTGCATAAGTTGTTTGTATATTTTAGATTTAAGCCCTTGTCAGTTGCATCATTTGAAACAATTTTGTCCCATTCTGTAAGTTATCTTTTTGTTTTCTTTTTGGTTTCCTTTGCTGTGCAAAAGCTTGTCAGCTTGATTAGGTCCCATTGGTTTATCTTTGCTTTTATTTCTGTTGCTTTGTGAGAGTGACCTGAGAAAATATTTGTAAGGTTGATGTCGGAGAATGTTTTGCCAATGTTTTCTTCCAGGAGTTTAATGGTGTCATAATTAACTCTTTAAGCCATTTTGAGCTTATTTTTGTGCATGGTATGAAGAGTGTGTTCTAGTTTCATTGATTTGCATGCAGCTGTCCAAGTTTCCCAGCAATACTTACTGAACAGACTATCTTTTTCTCATTTTATGTTCTTGCCTTCTTTGTCAAAGATCAATTGACCGTAGGCGTCTAGGTTTATTTCTGGGTTCTCTATTCTGTTCCATTGGTCTGTATGTCTGTTTTGGTACCAGTACCGCACTGTCTTCATTACTGTGGCCCTGTGATATTGCCTGAAGTCTGGGAGAGTTATGCCTCCTGCTTGGTTTTTGTTCCTCAGAATTGTTTTGGCGATTCTGGGTCTTTTGTTGTTTCATATAAATTTTTGGATTGTTTGTACTAGTTCTGTGAAGAACGTCATGGGTAATTTGATGGGGATTGCATTGAATTTATAAGTTGCTTTGGGTAGTATGGCCATTTTTACAATATCTATTTTTTCGGTCCGTGAGCATGGGATATCTTTCCATTTCTTTGTATCTTCTTTGATCTCCTTGATTAATGTTTTGTAGTTCTCTGCATATAAGTCTTTCACATCCTTGGTCAGGTTTATTCCCAGGTATTTGATTTTTTTGGGGTGCCATTTTAAAAGGTAAAATATTTTGGTATTCTTTTTCTAATAGTTCATTATTAGTATACAGAAACGCTATTGATTTCTGAAGGTTAATCTTATATCCTGCTGCTTTGCTGAATTTGTTGATCAGTTCAAGTAACTTCGGGGTTGAGTCCTTGGGGTTTTCTATATATAGTATCATGTCATCTGCATAGAGTGACAGTTTTACATCTTCTCTTCCTATTTGGATGTTTTTTATTTCTTTTGTTTGACTGATTGCTGTAGCAAGGACTTCCAATACTATGTTGAATAACAGTGGTAAGAGTGAGCATCCTTGTCTTGTTCCAGATTTTAGCGGGAAGGCTTTTAACTTTTCTCCATTGAGTATTATATTTGCCATGGGTTTTTTGTAATTGGCCTTTATTATGTTAAGGAATGTTCCCTGTATTCCCACTTTGGTAAGAGTTTTGATCATGAATGGATGTTGAACTTTGTCAAATGCTTTTTCCGCAACTATTGAGATGATCATGTGGTTTTTGACTTTTCTTTTATTAATGTGGTGTATGATGTTGATTGATTTGCATACGTTGAACCATCTTTGTGCACCTGGGATGAAATCCCACCTGGTCACGGTGTATGATCTTTTTGATATGTTGTTGGATTCAGTTGGTTAAAATTTTGTTGAGAATTTCTGCATCTATATTCATCAGAAATATTGGCCTATAGTTCTCTTTTTTCGTGGTGTCTTTGTCTGGTTTTGGAATTAAGGTGATGTTGGCATCATAGAATGTCTTTGGGAGTGTTCCTTCTTCTTCAACCATTTGGGAAAGCTTAAGGAGGATGGGTATGAGTTCCTCTTCGTATGTTTGGTAGAATTCACCTGTGAAGATATCTGGTCCTGGACTTTTATTTGTAGGGAGTATTTTTATGACATACTGAATTTCATTTCTAGTTATCTGTTCAGTTGACCTATTTCTTTTTGATTCAGTTTTGGCAGGGTGTAAGTCTCTATAAAGTTGTCCATTTCTTCTAGGTTGTCAAATTTGTTGGCATACAATTGTTCAAAGTATTCTCTCATGTTTTTTTGTATTTCTGTAATATCCGTTGTGACTTCTCCTTTTTCATTTGTCGATTTTGTTTACCTTTTCAAAGAACCAGCTCTTGGTTTGATTGATTTTTTCTATTATTTTTTGAATCTCTATTTTATTGATTTCCTCTCTGATCATAATGATTTCCTTCCTTCTGCTGACTTTAGGGTGTTTTTGTTCTTCTTTTTCTAATTCATTTAGATGATGGGTTAGGTTGTTGATTTGACATTTTTCTTCTTTTTTGAGGAAGGCCTGTAATGCTATAAACTTCCCTCTGAGCACTGCTTTTGCAGCATACCATAGATTTGGAGTGGTTGTGTCTTTATTCTCATTTGTCTCAAGGTATTTTTTAATTTCCTTCTTGATTTCCTCATTGACCCTTTCGTTTTTTAGTAGCATGTTGTTTAGTCTCCATGTAGTATGTTTTTTCTCATTTCCTTTCCTGTGGTTGATTTCTAGTTTCATGCCTTTGTGGTCAGAGAAGATACCTGATATAATTTCTATACTCTTAATTTTGTTGAGGTTAGCTTTGTGCCCCAGTAGGTATAAAAATTTTAAAGGAATTTTAAGCAAGTTGTTTTTTTTTTGTAATTTTTTAATAGTCATATTTTTAAAGCAATGTGTTAAAATCAAATGACAGAAAAGGATACACACGAAAAGCAGGTCTCCACCCAACTTTACCCCTTAGTTCCTCAGTTCTCTACTCAAAAACAACTCCTTTTACTCTTTTATTCACTCTTACAGGCAAATTCTTCCTACTACAATGACATATGGACACATTTCCCTTTATAATACACAAATGGGAGCAAATTATACTATCAAATTTTCATTTTTTTTAACTTAACAATGAGCCTTATGAGCTTTCTTTATCACCTTATCAACGTACAAATCTGTCTCACATCTTTTCACAGCTGCATGGTATTACTCTGTATAAATAATACATAATTTATTTAAACATCCTCCCACTAATGGATTTGTAGAATTAAATTTTTAATTTTAATCTCTATTGTTATGTGCATTTATTTAGCACATTCGTTTTCTGCAAGACTGTTTTCCTTTCAAGAAGCAATAGGAAATACTTTGAATATAAAATAGAATCTGGTCGGCAAACAAATAATAAAAGACAGGGGCAGTTTCCCAAATCAAAAGAGCTTAGAAGTTAGCACTCTCACCCTTATAAGATGTTGAATAAACTGGAAGTTACTGGACCTACTAGAGACTTGAAATCTGTCAACTTCAAAAAAATATACAACTTGACGTTTTCTTTCTTCTCTTTTTTTTTTTTTTGTCTTTTTAGGGCCACACCTGCAGCATATGGAGGTTCCCAGGCTAGGTGTCAAATCAGAGTTGTAGCTGCTGGTCTACACCAGAGCCACAGAACATGGGATCTGAACCGCATCTGCAACCTACACCACAGCTCACAGCAACACCAGATCCTTAACCCACTGAGTGAGGCCAGGGATCAAACCTTCTGCCTCATGGATGCTAGTCAGAATTGTTGCCACTGAGCCATGATGGGAACTCCCACACCTTGACATTTTTGAGTTTAGGTTTTATTTAGGGTCCTACTGATGACTATAGGCTGGGAGACAGCCAATTCAGTAGCTCTAAGGAACTGTTCCAAAGAGATAGAGGCGGTAGAGTAGGAGCCAGTAAATATATGAATTTTTTGGCGAGGAAATACATGTAGTCAAGCGTACATCCTGGTGAAACATTACTGTCCGTCACAAAGAACAGGTATCTCAGGTTAGTGATTTTAGTGCTTTTCTATGTATGGAAAAATGCAAGAATCTTAGGTCATGGAAATTCTTCTTGAGATAGCATTTTAACTATCTAACTACCTAGGGACCCATTTATCCAAAGCACAGAATGCCTCACCCTGTTTGCTCAGTTTCAGTTATTTATTCAATTTCTTTAGCATGCCTATACCTTTTTCTTGGAAGCCAGACACTGGGTATTAGGAGGTGAGATAAATAGTCCTGAAGGATTCTTTTTTAATTAGAAAATATGCCTTGCATCTTTTCCAGTTGTTACCTATTGTTATTATGTTGAGGTCCTTTTAGTGTGGGAGTAAAGTGGTGGACAGGGGAAGCATTCTACAATCTTACAATTGAATCTCAGTCTTCTCGAGTGTCCCCTCGGCTGTGACCTTCACAAGTGCTTATTTTAGCATCCCCACATGCTTCCTGGGATTATGTAAAACAGTAAGGCTAGAGGTGGCTGAAATTGGGTAAATAGTCTTCTCCCTAGAGAGGATAACCTGGACAGTAGGCCATCTTTATGGAGAATCATCTTGGAGTATTTCAAAACAGTTACTTTTATTCATCCCCTTTCAGAGACAATAAGATATTTTTATTGGCTCTTCACTGAAAGAATCTGGAGATTCCCGGAGATAAACAACCATGAAAATATGGAGAACCTCCTAAGACTGCACTCCCCGCCCCCAGTCTCTAACTCTCATGTTAGTTCACATTTAGCCACCAGCAGTTTGTCACAATTACCATTTAAGTGTTCCTACCTGTTTATGGCTCCAGTGACTTCTGCTGAGGGTTAGCTAATCTCTGTTATGATTCTCTTTTCTTGTCAGTGATTTTGCAGTACTGGTTTCCTCTGATCTGTGAGAGAAAAAAAAAGGGGGATCAAAAAGTGTCATTTAACATTCAGTTATATAAAGGGTTAAATCAAAACTCCCTGTAGTGCACCCTGAGGGGAATGGAGGATGGAAAAAACAGGATGAGGACTATTTATCTCAGATCCTAATACCTGATGTCTGGCTTCCAAGAAAAAGGCATAAGGCACACTAAAGAAATTGAATACATAGCTGAAACTGAGCAAAACCTTATGGCTCTTCTGTGTTCCCCATTTCTTCTTGGTAGAAAAAAGGCTTGATTCTTCTAGGACTTCCCTGAGTTCCAAAGAGGAAAATCAAGCAGTAACTAACTAGGAAAATGAGGGGATATAGAAACCAAGGAAAAGCAGTCAAACAAGAAAAAAATATGATAGCTTAAAAAATAATTCAGTGTAAAATGAGTCCTAGTCCCTCCTCAAGGGGTGTACACAACAACCTTACCTCTGCAGGTTGCTCTGTAGAAAATAAGACCCCACCCAGTGGAGCATAGTGACTATATGCTGACCACAAGCACATACACCTTAGACTGGTTGGAAGCAAAAGGCTGATAATAAGATTATAATTCAGATACCTGAAACATCACCCTGTTACCTCACCACCATCCAATTAGAACAAAGTTCACTATCTTATCACATATCTTCTCATCTTCACCCCAAATGTTGCCTTTGAAAGCCCTTCCCTGAAAGCCACCAGGGAGTTTGGGTCTTTTGAGCACCAGCTGATCATTCTCTTGCTTGGCACTCTGCAATAAATATTGTAATTTCCTTCACCACAACCCACTGTCAGTAGATTGGCTTTGCTGTGTATCAGGTGAGCAAGCTCTATTTTTTTCTCTTTATGGAAACAAAAAGGTACATAAAAGCCTCCCCTGCTCTGATTTCCATAGATGGATGTTTCTCTGGCAGCCCTTCCCCCAACATCACCCCCACCCGCCATACAGCTACATGCTTCATTCTAGGACATCTTACTTCCCCTACCTGCTTCAGTGTTTCCCTACTAGGATAGAATTCTGAACTCCAACACTAAAGTATGCAAAGTATATCAAAGGTGATGGGACCAGAGTGTGTGGCCTGGTTCTTGACAGTGTGCAGGATGGAGTCTAGTCGTAGGTTACTTTCTTCACTCAGCCATTTGGACATCACCTGATGACTTTTCTGACTTTGTCACACACGAAGATGAGAAGAGAGTAGGAGACGGCATTGAGCCACCAGGTAGATCTGAGGGTATACATGCTCAGAGCAACACCCATTCCAGGGCCATAGAAAAGGAAAGCAGCAAGGTCCATCTCTTCAAAGAGGCCACTCTGGCCCATTGCATCACCAAGATACTGACAAAGAAGGCTGTGCGACACCATGGTTTTTCTCTGTTTATAGGTTCACTGCTGCCCATTGCTTTCCTCAACATCATTGATCCAGTGGTCATCTCAGTCCACTCAGAGACCCAGCAGGTGAATCAGGAGAAAGTCATTCTCAGCTAATGTCCCAAAGTAAGTGAAGAAGCCCCCTGGGGCCCAGATCATACCAGTCTATCCACTTGCCATGCTGATAGGCTGTTCATTCATGAGTTTGTCCATTTTAGGGTTTCCAAGCTGTCTCTTTGTGACATCACTGTCAGCTAGCTCATAAGCCAGGGAGACGGCAGAAACCAGGTCCTGTTCACGGTCAGCTCAGTGCAGAGGATGGTGATGGTTCCCAGTGGCAACAGTGAATATTAGGAAGGGAGTGATCTCTGGAATGTTCTTGGTTAAGGTGTAGGTGACAGATTCCTTCAAGTTATCAAAGATCAGATGACCTTTACTACTCGAGTCACAACTGAGACAAAGGTGTCATCCAAGAGAATCATGTCGGCAGTGTGGATAGTTATGTCTGAGCCAGCAAGCCCCATAGCAACCCCCAGGTCTGCCACTGACACTATCACCAGTTTCAGCCACAGTAACATCCTCTCTCCAACAGCCATCCAGAATGATCAGCTTCTGTTGAGGTGAGGTCCCGGCAAATACAGTCTCAGTGTTGTACTTCAAAATGTCATCCAATTGCTGAGAGGGCATGTCCTTCAGATCACTTACATGTACCATGAAGGCACTGGCATTTCTTGGGTTCACCTGGTTCACTGGAGTGTTAAGGTGGGCAGCAATGTCTTTTATAGTTTCTTTGACTTCTGAGATGATGCCCACACTCTTGGCAATGGATTTAGCTGTGCTTGGATGGTTTTGGTAACCAACTAATAACCTTTCAAAAGAATGATTGACTGAGATGGGTTTCAGTCAATTGACTGGATGGGTTTCAGGTTACACAGCACACCCCAAACAGAACAAATAAAAAGGAAACATGCATTAGTGCAGCAGAGTCAAAATGCTGAAAAACGAAGATATAATGAATTCTTTAAAAAGAGTCATAGAAAGCGACATGATATGTACATGGGATCACAAATTTAAAGGGCCATGGATTTAACAGAAACTAAATGGGCATGTAGTATTATTTCAATACGGATTTGATTTGCATTTTCTACTGACTGATGGTATTGCGCCTATAGCTATGAGTTGATTATCTGTTCGCATATCTTCTTTTGTAAATTCTGTAAATCTTTTTCCCATTTTTATTGAGCTTGTTGTCCTATTTTTGAGAATTAAGAGTTTTACATATATGTAAATATACACAAAATATATTTTTTTCTGGATTCAAGTCCTTTATTAGGTATTATGTATTAAAATAGTTTCTCCAAGTCTGTTTCTTGCCTTTTTATTTAACTTTGTCTTTGTAAGAGAAGTTTATAATTTTTGTGATATCAAATTTAACTCTCTTTTCTGGTTTAGAGCTATTTCATTCTATCTAAATATTTGTACAACCCAGTGTTGTGGATATTTTCTCTTATTTCTTCCGGGAAAATTATAGTTTTAGGTTATATGATAAATTATAGGCCTTTAGGCTTATACTTTATTTCAAGTAATTTTTAATATGGCATGAAGAAATGGTCAAGGCTAGTTTTGGTTCATCACCATTTTTTGAAACGGTGGGGAAATTATACTTTCCCCACTAAATTACCTTGGCCTTTTGTCAAAGAGCAATTGGTCATATTTTGAGGATTTCTTTCTAGAGTCTCCATTCTGTTCTATTAATCTGTATGTCAATCCTTATGCCAATAACAGTATCTAAGTTTCTTAAATTTATAGTAAGGCTTGAAATAAATTGAAAGTGAAACCCTCCAGTGTTGTTCTATTTCAGAATTGTTTTGGTTATTATGAATCCCTTCTGTATTCATACAAGTTTTATATTCAGCTTTCAGATCCCCAATTTCTACAAAGATAAATAAATAATAAATTTAAGAAGCCTGCAGAGAGTTTGATTGGGATTGCATCGAAATTATACATCAACAGTGGGAGAACGCAGGTACAAATGATACTGAGTCTCCCGATTCACAAACACAGTTTCACTCTCCATCTACTTATACCTTTCTAAAATTTCTCTCAGCAATGTCTTGAAATCTCAATTACTAAGTCTTGGACAAATTTTATTAAATTTATCCATAACTAGTTCTTGATTTGCATGCTATTAAAAGTGCTTTTATTTTATCATCCAAGAGTTTATATTATATATAGAATACAATTTTTATATTGAGTTCTTTATTCACTCACTTGTAAGTTCCAGTATCTTCTTTTGTAGCTGCCTAAACGTTTTCATCATACATATTTACGGCATCTTCCTTGAGATCACTGTACATATAGAGCTTTTTGAATGTCTTTGTGTTCTTATTCCATCAACTCTATCAGTTCTAGATCTGTTTTCTATTGGCTTATTTTTTCTCCTGGTTACAGGTTATATTCTACTCTTTATCTGGCCAGCAAAAAGTTTTATTGGATTCCATGAACCACAGCACCAGCTTTTATCATATTCCTCAAAAGAGTATTGGACTCTGCCTAGAAGGTAATTAAGTTATTTGGAGATTAGGTTCATTCTTTCAAGGCTTATTTTTAAGCTTATTTAAAGTGAGTCCACAGTATTCTTGAGTTTAGTGTAGTTATATTTTGATGTAGTTCTGTGGTCTGTGCCTTATGTATTTAATGAGTTCTTCCCACTTTAGATGGAAAATCCTGCGTGTTTCCTATTGCTATGCAAGCTCTGGGAGTTGTTCACCTTACAAAATTCCAGTAACTGTGCTTTCTCCAGAAGTTTTTCTTTTCTAGCTCCTTGGGGTTTTACTCTACACACATAGTTTTCAACCAAAGATGAAGACAATTATCCACATTTCCAGAGTTCTTTCTCTGTATTTCCTCCCCATTTTGGGTCTTTTCCTCAGTAATTCCAGCCACTTTGGCCTCCTTGAACTTTTATTTATTTATGTATTTTGCCACACCAGCAGCATGCTGAAGTTCCCGGGCTAGGGATTGAACCTGTGCCACACAGCAACCAGAGGTACAGCAGTGTCAATGCCAGATCCTTAACCCACGGAGCCACCAGGAACTCATCCCTGAACTTCTGTCATTTCTACTATGAGAGATTGCTAGAGTGTGTCAGAGGTTCCTTGCACTGTAGTCCAAAAATACCTTCAAAACAGTGTTTATGTATTTTTTTCTTATGATGTAAGGCTCACCTTAATTGTTTCCCTCCTTGCCCTTTTCTCAAATATTGCAATCCAGTGCTATTATGTTTTAAAGCAGTTGTTTTTATAATAACTCAGTTTACAGACATTCACAACAGGAGATCAGTTTTGTACCAGTTCGTCTCTTATGGTAGAAATACAAAGTTACTTTTATTGACTTCGGTCTACCTTTTGTTTTTACTAGATTTGGTTATATCAATCATTAATATAATGAAACGATGCACTAGTTCAATTTTTCTCAAGGTATCTGAGAATGATTAAAGACACTGAAATTATGACTGTGGCAGATTTTTAAAAGGATACTTTCCCTAAGTGAATAATTTTCAACTTAAAAAATGCCATGGCCTGATAGTTTGCACTGTCTTAATGTTGTTTTATCTGAAAATATTAGATTCTTAGGCATTACAGGTAATTTCCTTCTCATACCCACTCATGTAGTTTAATGCCTAGCCTCTACAAGAAGCTTTGCATTTTCTACTTTCTCTATGATTATTCTTCACCTACACTCTGCCCCATGGAGCCATGCGATCTAGTGATGAGTTTTTCAGTATCCTGAGAACCATTAGCATCCTCTGCCTACGAGATGATTATAGAAAAACCATCTTTGAAGAATAGTTATCCTCGATATCGTTTAGTTTCTCTTTTGATGTGAGGGGTTGAGCTGCTTTCTTTGAATATACCAGGAACTGAAGAAACAATTGTAAGAAAAAGACAGGGTCCTTGCTTTTGTGGCTATTACACTCTAATGCAAAAAAGCTATTAATTATTGAACAAATAAGTGTATATTTGGAAGTAGTTACAACTGTTAAAAGGAGAAAAGAAAATGTGCTATGAGACAATGTAATAGGGAATCCAGTACAGTCTGGGGAATTAAAGGAAATCTCACTGAAATCACTGTTGATGTAAAATCTAAAACTCGAGTAGGGGAGTTCCTATCTTTGCACAGCGGAAACAAATCCGACTAGGAACCATGAGGTTTCGGGTTTGATCCCTGGCCTTGCTCAGTGGGTTAAGGATCTGGCATTACCATGAGCTGTGGTGTGGTCACAGATACAGCTCAGATCTGACGTTGCTGTGGCTGTGGTGTAGGCCGCAGCTACAGATCTGATTAGATCCCTAGCCTGGGAACCTCTTTAGGGTGCAGTGCTAAAAAGACAAATAAAATAAAATAAAATAAAATAAAACAAAACTTAAGTAGTAATTACATATGTAGACAAAGATAATGGCGAGAGAGCTGAGCAGGTAAAGTGTTGAGTCCCGGGCCTAGGTTAAAAAAGCATGGCACATATAACAATATGAAGAAGGTCGGCATGGCTAAATCAAACCTTGAGGTTATGCTTGTGAGATAGGGAGGAACCTGGCAGTTTATGTTAAAGATGTGAGTCCTTAGCTTAAAATGATATGAAAATTATTTCAGGGTTTTAAGCAGTCTAGCAATTTGATAAATCTAAGTTATAAAATGATTACCATGATTTCAGTATGAGGGAGAGATTGAAAAGAAGGAAGAATGGTGGAAAGAGAATAGTTAGAATGTTACGGGAGCTAGACAAGAACTAATGAGAACATGATCTCAAGACTTAGCAGTGAAAAGAGAAAGCAGCAGACAGATTCCAAAGATGTCAGGGGATAAAAATCAACAGGATGTGAGCTGTTATTACACATGAGGATTGAAAAAAAAGCAAGGAAGAGAGAATGGTGATTTGTGGGATTAACCAGGTGATGATGTCACCTGTGAAGAGATTTAAAAAAACAAAACAGCAACAAAAAAGACGTTATAGTGTTTGGGGACAAGAATGAGGGAGGGCTATAGGTCCAGTTTGGATGTGATAAGTGGAGGACGCACTTGATGCAGGGAATTGTAGATGTTGGGTAGACAGTTGGACTATGGAGCTAGAGCTCAGAGGAGTCAACAAAATGGTGATTGCAGATGAGTTTGCCAGTGGACACAACATAAAGTATCTGGAGGACACTGCAATGAACCACCCATTTTCCCTTTTAGTGAACTATTCTTTGCCCCTGATGCTGAAAGTGCCATTGGCTGAGAGGTTTTTTAATTGTCAGTCACCTCAGGAATTACTTTATCTGCAAAGATCATGTCATGCCTGTTTCCTGGTTGGTTGACTAATACATGAGATACTATAAAGGCCAGGGCATCTTGGCCCAATCCAGGAAAACTGAAAACCACTTTAGCTCCAGAGCTCCCCATATTTTTGATGGAGGCTGTGGTTGGGTTTTCATCACAACTCATCTTCCCTCTCAAAAAACCCAGCATCCTTCTCTCATCCACAGGTGTTACTCATAAGGACACTCCTTGCCAAGCATACTACATGCTAATTCTGGGGAAATCAACATTAGTCAGAGTCGAAATGGAAAGAAGTCTAGGACTGAACCTTAGTAAATCAAATTTTTAGGTTCAGGTAAGGGAAGAAGAATCAGAAAGAAGAGAGAGAAAATATGATCATAGGAATGAAATAAGGAGGCAGGAATGGATGTCACGGATGCAAAGAAGAAGTTAAAGTATCAATAAAAAATGTGAACTAATGGAGTTCCCTAGTGGTCTAGGCACCTGGCGGCTAGGCCTCAGCACTTTCACTGCTGGTGCCAGGGTTCAATCCCTGGTCTGGGGACTGAGATCTCACATTGAACTGCTGCACCCTGGAGCCAAAAAAAAAAAAAGGGGGGGGGACTGAAAAATAATATTTATCTGGGTTAGAGACTTTGGTGAGAATTTTTTTCATAGCAGTGTGGAAAACCATACTTCAGTGGGCTGAGGAGGGAATGAGATGTGCAGAAAAGGAGACAGTAGATGTAGGCAATATCCCTGAGAAATTTATCTTTGAGTAGGAGATAAGGTTAGTGGTGGTAGGCAGAGGTCAGGAAAATAGTTTCACTTCTTAGGAGGAAAGTGATTCATGTGTGTTCACTTATTCATAGAAAGGAGCCCATTGAAAAGAAGTTAAACTGGCAGAAGTGGTATAGAGAGGACAAGATAATAAGTTGTTATATTTGGGAGGCATGAAAGGTCAAGAAAAATGAAACAAAGAAGGTACATATGATGACGGGGCTGACTGCCAATTCCAGCGGAGTTAAGGAGTGGAGTGAGAGCAAGATAGGACTCCAAAATCAATTTGTTTATTTTCTGTTTGTTTTTAAAATAAAACTTCAGTGTATATAATAATCATCAGGGGGCTTGTTAAAAACGCAGAGTTTAGGATAATCCCTGAAGACTTAGAGTAGTAACGCAATGGATCCCAGGGAGGTGTATCAACAAGGCGCTCAAGTGATTCTGCCCAAATAGTCATGGATCATGTGAGGAACACACGCAGGCACTGGACGTGCAACTCATGACCGTTCTGATGGCTCCCTGGTGAAGTAGAAAGATACAGTGCATGGGTATGAGGAGGAAATCAAAGTATGATCAGCACCGGAACCACCCTTGCGTGGATGATAGAGTCTTTTTAGGAAATCACTTCCCTAAGGAGGTAGAAGGCAAAGCCCAGAGGTCTTAAAAACTGGAAACAGTATGGAATGAAGAGATAAAGAAAAAGGTACACCGACATGCCAGAGAAATAGGAAAGGGAGGGAGTAGATGGGAAGAGACATAATGATTTTTCAAGAGGTGAACACTTAGGGAACAGGTGGCCAATGCAAAAATTAAGGAAAGGTCAGGGAAAGACTTATAAAATCTGCCTTGCTAGTTGGTTCTTTGTTTGTGTTGCTGTTGTGATAAAAACATCCTCTAACTTCCCAGACCTTCTCCAAAAACTAACTCATCTGCAGAAGATATAATAGTGGTTAAAGGAAAGGGTAGCTGAAGGGAAGTGTGAGCTCCTCTTGTGGGTTTTCTCCATGAGGTCTGGGTGGTCAGACCATGCTTCGAGTCGATGGTCAGTGGCCTACAGGATAAGGAAGTGCAGTCAAGTAGCAGTTACTCCACGGAAGCAGCTCAGGTGTCTTTGAGAGAGAACCCTCCTTTTACCACACTATCAGACACCTGATAAGTTGATTACATATTTATGTACCCATTCAACATGGACTATAAGTCAAAGGTATCCTGCACATAACGGATTATAAAAGGGAGCAAAATCAGCCACAGCCCTTTCAGCATGGATTTTGCAGTGTGGTAAGATAAACGTAAATTTAAGAACCCTACAAATGTAACCGTAACCTTTTGAGGTGTGAGGGAGATAAGATATATGCCACTATTAATAAGGAAAGATGATCTAATGTGGGCGATGAGATTAAATTTTCCAGATAATTAAACCGGGGGCTGAAGAATGAGTAAGATTTAAATGGGGTTAATAATATATTACTATAGTGTCATTGAAAGGATTAACTGAAACACTGTATGAGAAGCCTCAGGCCATGGCATATTTCCTTAATTCTGAGGTGATATCAATGAAAAGACACTGTTTAACAACAGCTTTGTGGGGATAGAGAAATATGACCACTTTCATGTAGACATTTAGTGTAAGGTGCCCCTTCACTTCTGAAATATTAAAAGGTTAAGCCCCTGGGAACTGAAGCACAGTATTTATATTTCAAGTCTAGCACAATGCCTGCCGCAGAGAAGATATTCAACAATATTCATAAAACAAACGACCCTTCTTCTGTCTCTCTTTCATTCTCCTTTCCCCTCAGGTATTATTATCCTATTTCTCTTGTCAAGTAAACTAATGCTTAAAGATTTACACGTTTTTCCTTCATGAAGTATTTTTGTTTTGAAAGATGCTATGAAAAAAGATAACGATCACACTTAAGAGATGAATGCATGCTGACGGAATTTTAGGCATTTCTACCCAAAATATTCTGAGGTGAAGGCCTTTCCAGAGAACTTAGAATCCGGACATATCAAAAGAAACTTGTACAAAGGCATGATGACAGAAACATTTTTAAAATAATATACTTAATGGAGTTCCCATCATGGTGCAGTGGAAACGAATCCAACTAAGAACCATGAGGTTGTGAGTTTGATCCCTGGCCTCGGCCAGTGGGTTAAGGATCTGGCGTTGCCGTGAGCTGTGGTGTAGGTCACAGACGTGGCTTGGATTTGTGTGGCTATGGCTGTGGCATAGGCTGGAAGCTGTAGCTCCAATTAGACCCTTAGCCTAGGAACAACCATATGCTGCAGGTGTGGCCCTAAAAAGACAAATAAATAAAATAAAATAATAAAATAAAATAATATAATATACTTAACACACTAATAGTTCATGTTTTGATCAAGTCACTGTCCATTGCAGGTGGACAGGGAAGGGCTCTGTTCCACACCATCATTCAGGGATCTTTCCATCTTTTGTGGCTCTTCTGGGTTCTTGCAGTCCTTTCTATTCAGGAATAGGAAAGATGGTATGGAATTTATAGTGCAGACATTTAAAGGCCAGCATGGGAAGAAATAAATATCAATTCTGCTCACATTCCATAAGCCAAAACTTGGTTTCACAGCCACACATAATTTTATACCAGGACAGCCTTGGAACCAAAGCCTAATTTCAGTTCATGAACAAAAAAAGCAAAGCTCTCTGGCCCATGTAACAGTGGATTCTGCAACTGTGGGGATAGGCTCTAGAGTGGACTATGATCTCCACCTCCTGGTGTTCACCTTTGCAGGGATGACACTTGCCCAGATAGTCAGTAAAAGATGGTCTCCCATGATTATATAAGACTCTGTCTTATGAGTAGATGCACCCCCTTCCTCCCTTTCTGGCTTTGAAGAAGCAAGCAGCCAGTTACAAGAGAATCCACGGATAGGCCAAGTGACAAGGAACTGCTGGGGGCCCTGGGGGTTGGAAGAAGTCCCTGACTGCCAGCCAGCAAGAAACAGGTTCTAAGTCTTGCAATTCCAAAGAAATAAATCCTGCAACAATGAGTGATCTTAGAAGCAGATGCCTTTCCAGTTGAGCTTTCAGATGTAAACACAGTCCAGCTGATACTTTCACTGCAGCCTGGTGAGACCCTGAGCAAAGTCTGTATTCTTAAACGCAGAGACTGTGAGATCACAAAAGTGTTTTATTTTAAGCAGCCAAGTTTGTGGTAGTTATACACAAATAGAAAATTAGGGAGTTCCTGTTGTGGCTCAGGTTATGAACCGAACTAGTATTCATGAGAATGTGGGTTCAATCCCTGGCCTCGCTCAGTGGGTTAAGGATCTGGCGTTGCCAAGAGCTACAGTGCAGCTCACAGATGTGGCTCAGATCTCATGTTCCTGTAGCTGCAGGCCAGCAGATGCAGTTCTGATTCGACCTCTAGCTGGGAACCTACATATGCCACAGGTGTGGTCCTAAAAAAAAAAAAAGGGAAAATTAACCTCATTTGCCCCTCTGTCTGAGTTGTACAGTACAACATGGATTGGTAATCTGAATCCTTAAAACATGGCTATTCAGGATGGATTTGGGAATGGATAGCATACACATCAGCCTAACAGCCAATTCTGTTTCTCAGTCCTCCAGAAAGGATCCTACCTGGCTCTGCTGTGCTCATCATCCTCCCATACTGGTAGTGTTTTCTTCTTGTCAGATTTACTAGATAAACATGCAGCTTTCTTATCCGTGTCATTACTGAAATACTACCTTATAATATCTTCATGCCCAATTGGATCACACATTTATAACTCATTCCAAACTTCACACAGATGAGCCATGAAAAAAGAAGATGGTAAAATAAACAGAAATAAGCATGACAATTCTTATGCAAATTCCTAAGGAGCAGAACAGCACAGGGGGCGGCGGGGGGGGGGGGGGGTTGTGGCTGCCAACCCCATACACCATGGGCTGCTGAGCCAAGGAGCACTTGGCTCCAATTCTCTCTCCTTGGCCAGAATATCAGGTCCTTGGAGAATAAAGAAATGCTCAGTTCAAAGCTCAGAGTAGAGCTTTGAACTGCTGGACTCTTCAGCCGCCCGGAACAACTGACAGATGGAACCGTTATGGAGCCAGGTGGCGAGGCTGAGCTGCAATCTAGCTGCCCGCCCATCGGCCCATCCTTCTGTTGCTCTGAGATGTCCCACAGGAACCCAGGTGGCAGTAGGGAATTTAAAGGATGGGAAACACCTAAGCAATAGTTTCTAAGCAGCCCACAAAGGGCAGCCAGCATTTGGGAATATAACTATCTCCCTTGCTTTGCAAAAATAAAAATTAAAACAAAGATCAAGCACTTCTCCACAACAGGGCGAGGGAGAGGCCCTGGGTTGCAGAGGAGTAGCTGGCCGTATGCTGGCTTCATCCTATAGGCAGGATTAAGTAAACTCCCCAATAGAAGCATGTGAACTCTCCAGCCCATCCAAATAAAAGGAACTGAAACACCTATCATGCACAGCTATGCTCAGAAAACAAAGAATTTTGGTAGCTAGTCAATACCATCTGATCCACCTCTATCAACACAAATCCCAGCCTTAATTTTTCTTCACTTTTGTGGGCTTCTCTTTCACCAAAACATGAATCCCAACTTTTTTTTTCCGTTTATACATTATACCTTATTTCTTCCTCTAGTTGCATCTTCAGCTTGGCAAAAAAGTCAGAATTCTCATACACATACCTGCCATTTTGAAATATATATATTCCTAGAATGGAAAGGCAACATGAAAAAAGGGGAGAAACATATTCAAAAGTTCAACTTGAGAAACAAAAATACCTGCCAATGCAGATAAACTGGATATTAAAAGAAAACTAAAAACAGTTCCTGGGGTAAAAATATCACCCTCATCCTCAAATCAAACCAGCAAATGTTTATTGAGCACCCACTATATTCAAGACACTAAACTTAATGTTAAAGAAAATATAAGTATGTTAATATTACAATTCCCTTCGTTAAAAATTTACCATTTGGTTTTGAGAGCGAAGAAAAGGTTAGAAGCACACCATAGTATACACTGTAGAGTGCATGACAATTTACAAACCATATTTACGACTATAGTCTTGATTAATCCTTAAATAAAGTTTGTTTCTTAAATGGGTAAGAGCTGACAAGAATAAAAGGTTGTCTCAGAGATGTGATCTGCTGAAGGTCACCCAGCAGATAAGTGTTTAAGCTGAATTTTAAACACAGTTATTCTAACTCCAATTTCAAAGCCCCTCTCACTTTATCCATCTGTCTCTAAATGAAACAAACTCTAAGTATCAAAAATGCCCACTTCTGGGAGAAACTACATAGAATCACATAAACAAGTCTGACATAAAGGATATGGAATCTGAGCCCCCTCCCGAAGCTTTTATAATCAGGGAACCAGACAAAGAGAATTCTGGGCTGGAGAAAGGTTGAGAGCAAAGAATTAGAAGCATGAAAAAGTAATATATTCAGGATCCTGTGAGCATTTACAGGTTACTGAAATGTCATCCTCATTTCATGTCTATGAAATGAAAAAACACTTTTCCATGAGCTGTTGTGGTACAGGCATACCTTCAAGATACTGCAGGTTCAGGTCAAGACCACTGCAATAAAGCAAATACCACAAAAAAAGCAAGTCACATGAATTGTTTGGCTTCATAGTGCATATAAAAGTTATATTTATGCCTTAATGTAGTCTATTAAATATTCAGTTGTATTGTCTAAAAATATACATAGTTTAATTTAAAAAATACTTTATTGCTAGAAACTGCTAACCACGATAGGAGCCTTCAGGAGCTTGTAATTTTTCTTTTTTTTGCAATAGTAACATCAAAGATCACCAATCACAGATCACCATCACAAATATAAGAATAACTGAAAAGTCTGAAATATTGCAAGAGTTACCAAAATGTGAAACAGAGACATGAAACGACCAAATGTTATTGGAAAAAAATGATACTGACAGACTTGCTCAATTCAAGGTTGTCAATTTGTAAAAAATGCAGTATCTGTGAAGCACAATAAAGCAAAGAATAATAAAACAAGATATGCCCGTTCAGGAATATTTTTCTCCTTTGAGGCAGGGGAGAAAGGTGTTAGGCTGCAACTCCTACTTACATAGGAGGCAATAGTTATGCATATGGGTATGCTCCAAACTGCCTGAGTTCAGATCTCATTTCTGTTACGAACTAGCTGTGTTATCTTGCAAAAACTGCCCTGGTCTCCTTATCTATGAAATGGAGATTCTGAAAGTACCTAACTCAAATAACACTTGTGAGCATTAAATGAGATATCTTGTCTAGAACTCTCTTCAAGTGCTGAATAAATAATGAATTTGAATCCCTATGAGCATTCTACACTTTCCTGCAACACCTGCCCATCAATTCAACCTAGAACCCTCAAAGAAAGAAAGACTGAGAACATGCCCAGAGCCTGGCTCTGAGCAGCAAGTCAGTAGTTCTAACAACAACACAGGGGACTGGAAATGCCCAGATGCTATAGGTCAGTTGCTTCAGAACCAAAATGGATTTTTAAGCAGCCAAGTTTTATGTATCTAATAGAATGTGTGACTTTACAGCCCCAAAGAGTAAGGAAAATTCATATATGTGCCTGTGTGTATGTTTTTTACAGCAGTCGTAAAAATTAACTGAGAATCTTTCTTCAGCATCCAAAGCAGCTCTTTGCTCATTATTTCACCTAAACATTTAGTATCTTTATTTTTTTTTTTTGGCCACACCTACAGCATATGGAAGTTCCCAGACCAGGGATTGAACCTGCACCTTTGTAGAGACCCAAACCACTGCAGTCAGATTATTAACCCACTGCACACAGCAGGAACTCCTAGTACCTATGTCTGGAGAACTAGATTCTAAACATTTTACTTTTTTATATATAGAACGCTTCTAATTTATGTGGGACTCAATATTCTATTTTGTTTTGGGTTTTCTTTATTGGTTTTTTGGATTATGAGCAAATACAGTTCTTGACTTTCACAGATCCTCTCTATTTTGTTATGATTTCTACTAATTCCAGTAGCAATCATGAGAGAAAATCTTTAAAAATTAAGTAACACTGATACTTAGATTAGACATAAGAAGACATTTGATCCACTGTACATATTATAAACAGTGAGCTACATACCAAATGATTAGCAAAAGGAAGGAGGAAAGAGGGGACAGAGTATGCATACAATGGGCATACATCTCAACTAAAAATGAAAATCACCAATTTTTCTAATTTGTTAATTTATCAATAAAAGACTCAAAACAACATAATATGTAAGTCAAACTTAGTTATGTGGTCAGCATATTACCTCATGTTGAAAAGAAAATTACCTTAAAAATACATTTTAGAAACATATAAAGAACAATCAAAGAACAATAGAAAAAATCAATAAAAATCAAAAGTTGGTTCTTTGAGAAAAATCAATGAAACTGGCAAACTTTGAATACTCTGATTAATACCAATAATTTAAAGAGAAACAGAGAAGAGCCAAAATACTAAAATCAGGACTGAAAGACAGAATATCACCACAACCTCAGAGAAATAAAATAATCAGGGAATAACTGCATGCAAATCAAATTAGACAACTTAGTAAAAGAGATCTTAGAAAGATACAAACTACTTAAACTGAATCAAAAAGAAAGACCTAGAAGTAAACCTATAATGAATAAAGAAGTTGAATACAGTAATGAAGAAACATCCCACAAATAAAACCTCTGGCCAAAATGGCTTCACTGGTAATTTCAAACAAATGCCTAAAGAAGAATAATCACCAATCACTCACAAACTTTTCCCCAAGAAACTAAAGAGATGAGAACACTTTCTAATTCATCCTATGGGGTCAGTATTATCCTGATACCAAAAATATATCAAGTCAAATGCATAAATAAATTGTGGAATACTTATTTAATGGAATGTAAATGAATGAACCATTGCTAAATACAACCTGAATGATTCTCACGTGCAAAGATTGAACAAAGAAGCCCATTACCAAAGAGAATATATATAGTTCATAATTGGACAAACTTAAGGATAATAGTTACTCTTAAAAGGAGCTGTGTCTAAGAGAAGATACAAGGAGACTTCTCAGGTGCTAAAGATGGTATATTTATTTCTCAAGGTTTGTGTTTACTTTGTGAAAATTAGTTCAGCTGTATACTTATGCGTATATATCTATTTTAAAGTGTATATGTTACATTTCAATAAAAAGTTTGACTTAAAAATCCATGTAACAATTACACAAGTTTGTCGTATATCACACATATTTTAGAAAGGTATAATGCAAAAATAAAAAAAATAAAAAAAGCTATAATGCAAAAATAAAAAAATAAATAAAATGTAATTGTTTCTGTAGAAAAAAAAAAGAAAGGTATTTAGGATTTTCTCAATACATTTCTGTAGACAAAAATTATTTATGTCATATTCTCTAAATAAAAAGGACAGAATAGATCAGATCTGAATTATTTGTAATAAAGGTTTTATAAAATATTAATCCACATAGGCCGAACTCTCTCCGACGTAAACGACAGCAACATCTTTTTAGATCCACCTCTTAGAGTAATGATAATAAAAACAAAAATGAACAAATGGGACTTAATTAAACTTAAAAGTTTCTACACAGCTAAGGAAACCCTAAACAAAACGAAAAGACAATCCACAGAACGGGAGAAAATATTTGCAAATGAATCAACTGACAAGGGGTTAATCTCCAAAATTTATAAACACCTCCTACAGCTCAAACCAAAAAAAAAAAAACAACCAAAAAAAAACAAAACAGAAAAAAAACAACCCCATCAAAAAATGGGCAGAAGATCTAAACAGACAGTTCTCCAAAGAAGACATTCACATGGCCAAAAAACACATGAAAAGATGTTAAACACCACTAATTATTAGAGAAATGCAAATCAAAACCACTGTGAGGTACCACCTTACAGTGGCCAGAATGGCCATCATCAAAAAATCTACAAACAATAAGTGCTGGAGAGAGTGTGGAGAAAAAAGAACCCTATTACACCGTTGGTGGGAATGAACATTGGTGCAACCACTGTGGAAGACAGTATGGAGATTCGACAGAAAACTCAAAATAGAATTATCATTTGATCCAGCAATCCCATTCCTGGGCCTCTATCCAGAGAAAACCATGACTCGAAAAGACACATGTACTCCAATGTTCATTGCTGCACTCAATACAATAGCCAAGACATGGAAACAACCTAAATGTCCATCAACAGAGGAGTGGATAAAGAAGATCTGGTACATATACACAATGGAATATTACTTAGCCATTAAAAGGAAAGAATACTGGCATTTGCAGCAATATACATGGACCTAGAAATTATCATGCGAAGTGAAGTCAGACAATGAGACACCAACACCAACTTACATGTGTAATCTAAAAAAAAAGGACACAATGAACTTCTTTGCAGAACAGATACTGACTCACAGACTTTGAAAAACTTATGGTTTCCAGGAGTTCCCGTCACGGCTCAGTGGTTAACGAGTCCGACTAGGAACCATGAGGTTGCGGGTTCGATCCCTGGCCTTGCTCAGTGGGTTAAGGATCCGGCCTTGTCGTGAGCTTGTGGTGTAGGTTGCAGACGCGGCTCAGACCCCGCGTTGCTGTGGCTGTGGTGAAGGCCGGCAGCTACAGCTC
This sequence comes from Catagonus wagneri, assembly GCA_004024745.2. Taxonomy (NCBI): domain Eukaryota; kingdom Metazoa; phylum Chordata; class Mammalia; order Artiodactyla; family Tayassuidae; genus Catagonus; species Catagonus wagneri. The sequence continues at coordinate 13,392,815 of PVHT021183556.1, read as the reverse complement.
CTGTTAGACCCCTAGCCTAGGAACCTCCATATGCCGCAAGTGCGGCCCTAGAAAAGGCAAAAAGACAAAAAAAAAAAAGAAAAAAGAAAACAAAATCTTATGGTTTCCAAATGAGACAGGTTGGGGGGTGGGGGATGCACTGAGTGTTTGGGATGGAAATGCTATAAAATTTGGTCGTGATAATTGTTGTACACCTATAAATGTAACAAAATTCATTAAGGAATTAAAAAAAAACTCTTTTGATGTCTTAATTCAGTGTACTGAAACTCCATCAATAATAATCTAATAATTACGAAAAATAATTTGTTGGCTGAGAAATTTGGCTCAAATTTCCTCCAAAAAAAAAAAAAAGGGAATTCATGCAGGCCAAGTAATTTTTAATATCTGACAAATAGAAGTCATAAAATTTACTATTTCTCAAGTTAGTGGTAAACAACAAAAGACATTTATACATAAAAGTGCTTCTGGAGTATTATTATTTTTTGTTTCATATGGATAATATTAAAAATTATAAATGCAAAGTAATCTTTCTATATAAGTAAAGAAACCTGAGTAAACCAAAGCTAGACAAATAAACTGGGAAAGAACTGAATGAGCTTATCCAAATAAGAAGATAAAAAAACTAGAGCAGGACATTTCTCAATCATTGGAGAGACCAACAATACTCAAAAGCATGATTGCATTAGAATCCAGTCCGCCGTCTATGAACCTGAGTGAGGCCAAGACATCAATGCTGGTGAGTTGAGAATTCCATGTTTGGTTAGAGTAGAGGATGGGACTTCCCCACTCTTGGTTGTATATGTCAGGGTCCACAGATGTGATATTTTGAGGCCAAATCACTTTTCCAGCAAGTATAACTCCATGGAACTCACATTCATTCATTCTTTTTTAGAAGATGATACAAATTCTTTAGCATTATACTCTCTCTTAATTTTAGCAACTCCATGACTTTGGCAGATGCATTAAGCACTGGTTAATAAGGTCTCATTCCAGCAAGTTGCCAGACGGTAAAAATAACAGGCAAATTTCATCAAGACAGCACCGCAAATTAGCAAATTTAATCATTAGCACAGCACTCTTGATTTTATTGATTAAACTTATGACAGTAGCTTACTATGTGCCAAGTACCACTTCTAAGTGCTTCCTATATATTTACTATTAGCTTTGACAGTCTTAATTCTGTGAAGTCATTATCATTTTTGCTATGGATTAGGAAATCAAGGCACAAAGAAGTTAAATGAATTTTCCAAATCACACATCTGTAATAAGCAGAGCAGGGATTTGAAGCCAGGCAAAACTGGACTCAATGCGCACCTCCACAACGACTCTCTCCTGCCTTACGGGTATCAGTGTGTGAGATGCAAAGTGAAAACCACAACAAAAGTGGAAACTGCACTTCAAAGTTGCTTCATCAGTCTGCCCAAGTTTTAAATCTGGTTGCTATGTCCTTTTCTCTTTGTTTATCCATATGACTAATTCCTTAAGTCTTAAACAATGCTTTATCCTCAGGTAGAAATAATCATTCTTTCCTTCATGTCCCCACATAACTTGTAAATTCCTCTAATTACAGCACTTTTCATGGTGGATCCTAATTTTGGTTTCCTCCTTTTCTCCCTACTGAACATAAGCTTCTTTATAGTATAAACTATAACTTTGTGCTCCCAATGTACCACACAGAGGAAGGGAGGAAGGCAAGAGAAAGGATGGGAAGAAAGAGAGGACAGAGAGAGGAAGAAAGGAAGAGAGGAAGAGAAGAAAGGAACAGGAAGGGGACAGATCTGATACTTCTTTTCTCCATATTAAACAAGGCTGTTCTTTAATATGCATAATATTCAAGACCCCTCTCCATTTAGATGACTTGCTGTGAAGGTGCTGTTAGGGTGCTATAAATTGTCACCAATGCATGAAAATACTTTTAAAGTAAAAAAAAGAGACAGAGATCTGGAAGGAAGAGGAAGAAGAGAATAAAATAAGGGAAGAAACCAAGGAATCTTGAGGAAACTGCTTACACATAGGAAAGAACACAAGCTCCCTCTCTCCTCCACCCTTGTCCAAAGGAGATACTTAGCTGATTAAAACAGGAACTGATTCACTTCCAAAAGACTGCATCACTGTCTATTTATTAACTCTTATCCAGTCTATAGAGTGAGGCATGCAAACATTTCACTTGTTCAAACACCTCATGTCTTGGAGATAGGCTTCAGTTGCAATTAATTTCACCCTTTTGCTGACTCTAGATATGATCCCTCTGCCCTTCACCTAGCTTGCTCTTTTCTTCCCATCTGCAACGTTCACTGACATGATTAACAAAGGTCATACGCTATAGCCTTAAATTTTCTTTTTCTTTGGACTTAGAACCATTACCTATTCTGCCAATAAAAATTCCGGTGACCTCTCCTAAAGTTCTTAACCAATGGTACCAGGAAATTCTGTAATCTCTTCTTCTGCTCTACCTCCTGTAGCTGCCCCTCCCAGGATGGTGTCAGTGCATCTTTTTTACTTGTCCTTGTTTTCCCCTGTAGCTGTATATGTAAGTCTGTTTTTTTCGTACTTTGAGTGTTTCTCCAGCTAGGCAAAAGTTTGTTTAACTTTCCTATAAATGTCATCCAGTGTCTGAGATGGATAAGTCTGGAGGCACCCGAAGTCATTACCAGACTGGCCCAAGAGACCCCAGTTCCCAGCAAAGAGCCTGTGTCCTGGAGCCAGCAATGCACAGCTTCAATATATTTGTAAATAATGAAATGATGAAAGCTATTTAGGACTGCAGTATATTTCATCCATTAATCTAATAGTCTCTTTTAAATCCAATCCCCTGCTTCAGTCTCCCTGGAACAGAAAAGCTGTCTGTACAAACCCAGAACAATTTATTAAAGGCGTAAAGGGAAAAAAAAGTGTGGAGAGAGAGGGGTATGTTCTCTTTTGTGTGTCCCTTGTTTCCATTTCTCTGGTCCATTTTTACTACATTTTTTCCATGTGTTATTTTATATCTTTCCAGGTCTAGATGCTTCATGAACTTGACTTTGAAATAAAGTCCAATGTTTCCCTCCTTTCCATACTTTATATTAAAATGATGAGTTTTAAAAAACAGGTCTTAGATTGAGGCAGCCCGAGTTCAAAGGCTAGATATGCCATTAAGTTGCTTGGTGAACGCAAGTGACTTAAGCCTTAGTTTTCTCATCTGTAAGATGGGAATAATAGCTACTTTTCCAGTCTGTGTGACTATGTCCAAAATCTCTGATGCTAGGCAGCACTCTCTAAATGAAAGCTACTAAACAAAGAGCACATGTTTCTCAGGGAATGTTTGAAACTATCTTTTTTTTCTCTCTGATAACCGCTTTTAATACCTCTGAAGGTCATCAGAGAGGAGGGACATGGGGTGCCGAATATCAGAACAGTCTGCTGATCTGATAGGTGCTGGTGCCCAGAAGAAATGTATTTCTTCTGGACTGTCCAGGTTGGTCTTTTCCTGCTGCAGGTCAACAGGGCTGCACAGGTGGAGTCCTGGCCATAAGTGTGTGCACTGGAGGGTGGCGGCAGGCTGGTGAATTGAGAAGCAAGGTGGGCTCTTTCAGTGAGGCTCTGCCAATTTCAGTTCGTTACAAAAGACTCACCCAAGCTGGGTAAGGGCAGTATGCTGGTGCCAGACACTTAGGGGGCCCAAATTACTACTGTTGCCTTAATACGAAGCTAGACTTAAATGCATCACGATCTTGGTTTTCTAAATTTATTTTCAGCATACTGAGGCTCTAGAATTTTCATAAAAGTTTCATAAAATTTTTCTAGAATTTCATAAAAGCTCCACTTTCCAGCATTTGTTGCATATGTTCCTTATAACGTTAGAAAGTTTATCAAAATATACTGACAGCAACACAGAGAGTTGGAGGTGACCCCCACCTGGTCTTGCACGCACTAGGCCACAGAATCTCACACTGAATGCCTAGGGAGAACTGAGTCCGTGCTTCCACCAAACTGCACTCTGCTTAAAACCGTGGATATTTTCACTTAATCCTCGGTTGGATACAAAGTGCCTTGAAAGCAAGGTTCATTCCTAATTTATTTCATCAGTATTCACAGTCTTTTCACAGAACCACACATACAGCAGAGACCGTGAGTGTTTGTGAATGAATTTTAATGGCTTGGAACCCGAAGTGAGATGTCAGCCCAAACAAACTTACCTGCCCACTACTTAAAACCTGGATAGCAATTCCTGTTTCCTTAGGAGAAATTGAAGAACCATGCTTTCGCGCTTGTTTCCCCAACCTAATTCTCTTGCTTCTGCTAAGAGGAAAAAACAAAATTCCATTTAACCTCTTCAGTAAACATGCTAGTGCCCAGTGCAGTGGACTGTGTTAATCATGACCTTTGGGATTAGAAAGGCCAGAAGACAAAAGGAGCCCTTTGTGAACCTAGATTAGTGACATACTCATCTAAACCTTGGCTTTTTCATCTTGAAAGTGAGACTATCAGTAACGCCTTCAGCACCAATGGATAGTAAGTACTAAATATGTAAAATACACACAACATATTAGGGACTCAATAAATATGAGTTCACTTCCATTTACTTTTAGGGCTTGGTCTAACAAGTATGGGAAGAAAAGTTCAAGTTCTCTAGCAATCTGAAAAATCCAAAATAAAACGACTTTGGTTCCATCACATAATACTAAATGTCGGCAAGGAATGTTTAGACAGGAATCTTCTAGGCTGAAAGGAGAAATTAAATTGGATCAGACATTTAGGAAAGCACCCCGACAATACTTACAAAGTTGAGTATCTATCTTTTTATCTATCTATTATCTATCTATCTATCTGTCTATCTATCTATCTATCTATCTATCTATCTATCTATCTATCTATCTTCAACCAGACGTCTCAGCCTTGGAAATATGTCCCAGAGAAGTACTCATATAAGTCCATAAAGCAACTAAAATGAGAAGAATTACTGCAGAGTTGTTTATTATATGGGGGGCGGTGAAGATAACCCAAGTGTCTATCACTAAATAAAATGTGGTGGATGCAACCGTTAAAAGATACAAACTAGATGAACATACAGAGAATGTAATTTATTGCAAGCAAAGGAAACTGATAGGTATCCTTTATGTAAGTTGGAGATGCATGAAAAACAACACAAGCTTTTTTATAAGAGTGCATGCAAATTCAAGGCCATATGTTAAAGTCCTTGGAGAATGTGCCCATAGGGAGGACATGGGAGCAGGGATTAAATGGTAAAGGGGAGAAAAATCTAACATGTCCAGTATACAGTCCAGTGATGATGACAGTATGCCATCAACTGAAAGGAATGATTAACTCAACCCTTGACACCTGAAGCGGCCCCCCCAAAAAAGGAAAGAAATACAAATTTTAAAAGTGTGTCAGTGTGAAGATTGGATTAAGATGGCAGAATAGAAGGACTGGAGCTCAACTTCTCTCCCGAAAAACAGCAAAAATACAACCAAATGCCGAGCAGCCTTCAACCAAATGGACTGTAAACTTCCAAAAAAGATATTCTACTCCAGAAGACAAAGAGGAGACCACATCAAGAGGTAGGAGGGGCGATTACACGATAGAAGCAGCCCCATACCTCCTGGGTGGGAAGCCCCACAGACTGGAAAGTAACTGCATCACAGAGACTTAGCTACAGGACTGAGAGTTCTGAGCCCCACGTCAAAACCCCACGCCTGGGGATCGGGCACAGGGAGAAAGAGCCCCCGGAGCATCTGGCATTGAAGGCCAGCGGGGCTTGTGTGCAGGAGCTCCACAGGATTGAAAGGCACACACAGACTTTCACGTGCACTGGGTCCCAGGACAAAGCAGTCTCCACAGGTATCCGCGTGGAACCTGACTGCAATTCTTGGAGGATCTCCTGGGAAAATAGGGGTGACTGTGGCTTGTTGTGGGGGAAGGACATTGGAGGTGAAGCTCTCGGGAACATTCATTAACCTGCATTTCTCTGGAGAGGCCATTTCTGGGAAAATCTGGTCCCTCCCATCAGCACTGAGAAGCCCCAGGCCAAACAATAATCCACGTGGGATCAAGCCCCACCCATCACTAAACAGGCTGCCTAAAGACCCCTCAGGCACACAGCCAGCCTCTGATCTCATCCAGAGCAAAACCCCACCCATCAGCAGGCTAGGAATCAACCCCACCTACCAGTGGGCAGGTATCACTCACTCCCATCAGGAAGCCTACAGCAAGTCCCCTCCATACCAACTTTAGCCACAGGGGAGGCAAACACCAGAACTAAGAGAAGCTACCACTCTATTGTTGGCAAAAAGGTCACCACACTGAAAACCATAAAAATGAAAAGACAGAAAACTCTAACTCAGATAAGGGAGAAAGAGAAAAGCCCAGAAAAGCAGCTCAGTAATGAGGAGATTACCAGCCTCTCAGAAAGAGACTTTAGACTGTTGATGCTGAAGATGATGCAAGGCATTGGAAATAGACTGGAGCCAAAGATTGATCATTTACAGGAAACACTGAGCAGAGAAATACGAGCTGTAAAAATTAAACAAGAAGAGATGCAAAATACAATAACTGAAATAAAAAATTCATTAGAAGCAGCCAACAATAGAATACAGGAGGCAGAAGAACGAATCAGCGAGGTGGAGGACAGATTAGTGGAAATCACTAATGTGGAAGAGAAAACAGATAAAAGATTGAAAGGAAATGAGCTGAGTCTCAGAGAACTCTGGGATACTGTTAAACGCACCAACATCCGTATTATAGGGGTGCCAGAGGGAGAAGAGAGAGAGAAGGGGACAGAAAAAATATTTGAGGAGATAATAGCCGAAAATTTCCCTGATATGGGAAAGGAACCACTCAGTCAAATTCAGGAAGCACAACGAGTACCATATAAAATAAACCCAAGGAGGAACACCCCGAGACACATATTAATCAAAATGACCAAAATTAAAGACAAAGAGAAAATACTGAAAGCAGCTAGGGAAAAGAAACAAATGACATACAAGGGAACCCCAATAAGGTTATCAGCAGATTTCTCATCTGAAACTCTACAGGCCAGAAGGGAGTGGCATGATATACTTAATGTGATGAAAGGGAAAAACTTCCAACCAAGATTTCTTTACCCTGCAAGGCTCACATTCAGATTTGAAGGAGAGATCAAAACCTTTACAGATAAGCAAAAGCTAAGAGATTTCTGCAACACTAAACCAGCTTTACAACAAATCTTAAAGGAACTTTTCTAGGCAGAAAAGAAAATGCCACGACCAGAAGCAAAAACACCACAAATGACAAGGCTCACCAGTAAAGGCATATATACAATAAAGATACTAAATCATCCATGCACAACTATGCTACCAAAATCAGAAATCGTGAGAAGAGAGCACAAATGCAGGTCACTGGAGACGCACGTGCAATTAAGAAACCAACAACTTCAAAC
>PVHT021183556.1:13359557-13375417 GCA_004024745.2 Catagonus wagneri | reverse complement strand
GGTTAACGATCCGGCTTTGCCGTGAGCTGTGGTGTAGGTTGCAGATGCGGCTCGGATCCTGCGTTGCTGTGGCTGCGGCGCAGGCAGTGGCCACAGCTCCGATTAGACCCCTAGCCTGGGAACCTCCACATGCCGCGGGTGCGGCCATAAACCCGCGGCCATAAAATGACAAAAGGCAAAAAAAAAAAAAAAAAAAAAAGAAAAGTTAGCTTTAAGCCTTTAAGCATCTTAAGTGAAAAGGATGGGCCTTCTAAAAGGACATAAACAAATGAAAGGCTAGAAGACAGGCGAATTCCATTGTGCTTTATAATCTTCACTAAGACTTAAATGCACTTTAATTTGTGTAGATATAACACGATTTAGAGAATGTGGGATCAGAGAAGCATGGGCTGCCTCAAGTACAGGAGATATTTGGAAGACATATTAGAAGAGAAAGCCCCTTAGCTAGGAGAGAAGTGCCATTTGATTGTAAATATAGGCTTGTCAGATCCACACACATATGCTCAGGCTGTCCTCTAGCCGTTGAAGGCAATAGCTATAGATATCTGGAGGACTCTTGGAAGGGGGAACAGACGCTCCTTGTCAGAAACTCTTAAAATTCTCCAAAAAGGGGGTTGGCACAGAGGTTGACTTTGTAGTATAGGACGTAAAGAATGGAGTGATGCCACTCAAGTGGAGAGAAAACTCTCAGGCGGACTGACTTTGATGAATGATTTTAACGGCGATTCCAAAACAACAGAATACATTATTAAGTGGGTGCTGGCAGCATCCAGGGACAAGCAACACTGCACTTGCATTAATCATTCCGGTCCCCGTCCCACTGCAGATGACTCCTAAGACCATGGGCCACATTATAGAAAGGCAGCCTGATGCAGAGAAGGGGGCACTCTACTAGGATTTCAGGAGCACCAGGAAGTACCTGCAAACATTACTGAGCACCTGTCATTTACCAGTCACTGTTCTAAGCATTTTAAGAGCAGTAGAATGTATATTATTTTTGGTCAACAAAAAAGCATCTTATAAATACAAGCAATTATTTTACAGATGGAAAAATGGAAGCTTGAAAAGATTAGTGACCTGCACACCACCAGAGTGAATCCTAAGGTAAACTATGGACCTTGGGGGATAATGATGTGTCAATCATAACTATAACTACATGTACCACTCTGGTGGGGATGTTGATGGTGAAAGAGGCTGCACATCTATATGGGAAATCTCTGTATCTTCCTCAATTTTTCTATGAACTTAAAACTACTCTAAAAAATTAGGTTTAAAAAAAGATAAGTGACTTTTTGAACATTATACATCTAGTAAGTTCTAGACCCAGGTCTCTGATGGCATATTCTGACATTAGCATATTCCGATATCACCTTCAGTCTTCATTCTTCTCATCATTTTAGGTGATCTCAAATCTTAGAAATACCTTAATTTATATTCTGCTTAGATTTTTAACACAGTACAATTGGTGCCTGATACAATGGTGGTCACAAAATCTACAGGTACTAAATAAATACTGTGTTTGCTTGAGTAGTTACCTGAAACTTAATAATGGAATAGAACACATGTTTCTACCAGTTTTTAATGGTAATTTCATATGAAAGGAAGTACTACACGGTGGATATGAAATAGAATTCCAAAATCAAACAATGCCAAATTTAAATCCAGGCACTGCCATTTATTATTTGTGTGACCTTAAATAAGTTACCCAACATCCATGAACCTTTAGTTCCTTCTCTGTAAAATGAGGATAAAAAAAATAATATTTTATAAAACTGTTAAGAGAATTGAAAGCATATTGTAGAAAAAGGACTGAGTACTAGTCTTAGCTTATTTTATGCACTCAATAAATATTTGCTTTTCTACTATTTTATGCTAAATTTCTGAACCAGTGTCTTCCATGTTATTGAGTTAATTTTATTAAGACAGTTTAATATCAATTCAATACAGTATTATGAAAGAAAGCTCTCTTCCACATACCGAGAACCAAGTTTGCTTAGAAGGCTAGAGGAAACAGGTAGAATAGGAAGAAGTTCTCTAGTAGCTCAAAGAGATGTTTTGGGGTTTTTCTTTTTTTCTTTCTGCAAGAAATTTTTTAAAATCAAAAAAATATTAAAGCATGAAGAAGTCGAATTTCTCGCAAGATCTGTAAGTGAATAGATGGAACCCTTTCCACCAGCCCCGCCCATAGACACAGAGCATCACTCACAGCATGCTCCAATTAAAAACACACTAGCCTCTAAGACAGAAGAGATCTGTCGTGTTCAAAAACCCAGCGACAAGTGGAAGTACTTAACAGAGTATAATAAATGGGGATCACTGAGTTGGGAAGATTAGGACTCTTATTTTTAACTACTAAGGATGAAACAAAGCAACTAAAAAATTTTTACCCCAGACTGACCTTAAGTAATTAAAAGGACCTTCTGCTTAATTTCTTTTTGTCACTTATTCCCAAGGGTATCTGCCTTCAAGCTTTAAGGGCAAGGGCAATTTTCTGTTAGAATCCATCGAGAAAATAAAACGTTTTGTTGCTGAACTGTGTCTTGCCTGTCACAGTGTGGGGCCTGCTTTTCATGCCAGGGCTCAGCAAATACCTAAAAAGACAAGTGTGTATTGGAAGAACCCACATCCCAAGTTATCAGGGTGGAAGTTCTCTCCTCTCTTGATCTTTGCACATCATAAGAATAAAGTCAGCCAATGACTCAAAAAAAAAAAAAAAGTTTTCCAAACACTCTTTTTCTCATTACTGTCTCTGCTGGGAGTTTTATTCCTCAGCAACCTGACCTTCTTGTTCAAAGCTTCCAATCAATTCCCCAGCTAAGCGCTGTCTCTCTGGATTTGAGATCACTGTTGAAATTTCAAATACTGACATTTTGGAACACCTGGGTGAGAAACTCCTGGTGGGATTAGACACAGAAATAAGACAGTGGGCTCATCAGTGCATTGCAAACCTTTTGCATGTGGGAGATAGATCCACAATCATTCAAAAGGATTAATAGCTTAATACTTTTGGCTGCAGATCCTAGTGCCAACCCAAATATATTCTTCTCATTGTGATGTACCCAGGTAGGGTGAATCTTTTTCAGTCTCCAAAGATTTTATGTTCTGCCTTTATAACCAGAGATAAGCCATTTTGAGTTGTGGCTGAGATTTCTCCTTTACAAGGTCGAAAATCTTCGATTACAGATTAAATGTTTTGGAGTTTATCTAATGCTTGTGTCACCAAAGTTCTGAAGGGAGTGTGTCTACTTCAGGGAGAAAAAAAAATAGGGCAGGCCCCTAGAAATCCCAATTGCGTGAGAATCAAGGAGCCTCCTTGCAGAAACAGTGATGAGATATTCAATTCAGATGAACTCAAGTGTCAGGGACAATAATTTCCTGGACACATGTCACATGGAATGCTTTATTTCAGAGGAAAGCAGAGCATGCTTCTACCAGCACCGGAGATGGCCATGTAGCAGGAGCATTTCTTTCCTGAAGGGAAAGGCAGCATACTTATAAATAACCAAGAGAGTAATGAAAAGGAAAAAGTGTGTAAGCAAGATTCAGTGAGCAAGATGGAACCCAATCAAAGAGAAAGCAGTAAGGCCAATCCGGATTTTGAGGCAGGTGCCATCCTCCCTAGGTAAGACAAGCTCATTTAAGATGAAACAAGAGAAGATACAGAAATAAGCTAAGTGTCCATCAGTAAATGAACAGATAAAGAAAATGTAGTGTGTGTGTGTCTATATAGATAGACACACACATACATATATATGCATATATACACACTGGAAAACAATAAAAATTTTAAAAATAAAAACAGTTTTAAAAGGTGGGACAAGGGAGTGCTGAAGCAGAATCCAGCCCCCCCTAGGTAAGGATGGGTAACATAAAATGAGAAGGTCATGGTTCTAGGGGATTCAGAACTCTAGGGGATTCAAAATGAGACTGTATTTTACAAAGGGAACCATCCAAGGTACCAGTTGTCAATAACTGTTGGAGAAAACTAGTGCACACACGATGAATGTAGATTCAGCCAGTTAAGTTTCAGCTCTCCTGTGGATGCCAAATTCCAAATTCATCATCAGGTGAATGCTGGGAAATACTGCTGGAAGAATGAAGGAAACTGGGCTAATCAGCTAATTCTAGTAATATTTGCTGGAGACGGGTTTCTAATTATACCACTAGGCTTGGTTCTTATTGAGCCTGGTCTTGAGTGGGCTGGAATTTGCAGTAATAGAATGCCTTGCATCCACCCTTCTCTCCACCTTCCTCTTTCCCCTGGAACCCACCACTGCTGTGATATATGATGGATTGCTTTTTGTCATTTTTCACAATTTAGCTGAAGATTTCCAGGTGAGATGACAACTAGAGTATCCTTTATAAAATGAGATACCCTAACTACTTCTCAAAATTATCACAAAGATTAAGTATGATAATTCATGCATAGTTTATAGCCACGGTGTTTAATAGTACTATGTACTCATTATTCAGCAGTTATAATAATCATCACCATCATAATAATTATTGGGAAGCAAAAGCATATTTCTCCCCATTAGCTGATAATTAAAATAACCAAAGGATGTAAAAACATAGAGAATATAGCACCAGCAATGAAAAAGTACACAAAAGTACAATCTAGGAGACAGATATTTCTGCTAGTTGTTTTGCAAACAACTAACTCACAAAGTACATTTTGCAAAAAGTGGTAGTGCCTCAGATGGTAAACACAGAAGTTATTTGCAAACTCTCATGAATGCCCACTTATTTAAAGGAAAAAAAATCTAAAATTAAACTAAGGCTATGAGAAAAATGAGCACTCCATTTAATGCCACTTTCATCACTGCTTAACAACAGCACACAAAAACAATTATTCTGAGAAATCGAGGAAGAAGTCAGCTGGTGGTGACTCCTCTGACATAGCAGATCCTAGAAAGAGTCCACTCAGACCTGCACCACAGCCAGGGATTTTCAAGCCCAGCTGCATGGTGGGGCCATTTAGAACCTTTAAGACATACGGTATCTGGGTCCTTTTTCCCAGAGACTCTCATTTAATTGGCACAGCCAAGCTTCAAAGCCATTGAACCTGAACCTTAGATCAAGATGAATTAAAACCTTAAACGCAGGAGGTTGGCTCCTAATTCAACAGCTTAATCATCACAAAAGGAATCTGCAGTTCATGCATGATCCCGGCTCCCCTTCTCCACTCCCTTGGGCAGCAAGATCAGTGAATCACTGCATGTAGCCTTCCAAGGAGCAGGATGTGAGGGAATTCCAAGAATGTGGCAAGGCACCAATCCAGCCACCCCACATTTGGTCGGGTGTCAGGCTGTGGGAGAGCTTTCCTGAAAGAAAAGTCAGCAGAACTCATGGAAAAAATATGCCTCATAAACAGAGTGAAAGCATAGTACACTCAAGAGGATAAGGAATAAGCTATTTTTGAAAAGGAAAAAAAAGGACACTTTCAACAGTATCTATTTGGGGCTGCGAATAAGATTTTCAGAAAATGAGAAGTCTATAATGATAAGGAGGAGATAAGAATAAGCTGGCAATAGTGAGCTTGTGAAAATTCACTGTACAAAAATGGATGGTGTCATTGCTCCAGTTCTATGCTATCTTTAAGTATTTGCTTATTAAAGCAAATGTATTAAGATTGACAGTGCTTTACATGGAAAAGGTGCACTTAAGATGATCAAATGTGAAAGCTACAGAGGACAGTCTCAGAAATGCAAGACATCAGAAAATATACCACTTGAGGACCTTTGGGGGAAAAAAGATTTTAAAAGTCTCCAAAATCTAGTCCTGCCAGTCAAAAAAAACTCATAATAAATAATAATTATAAATGATGTGAACTTCTAGACTGTATTACTATAAATGAGGAAACGGGAAAGGAAGAAGTCAGTAGGAAATGAAACTCTACCATTGTTTTCATATTACATGGGGAAGAATCCAGATATTGCTTGTGTTAATACTATTAAAGGAACAGATACATTAAAAATACTAACCTTCTAAGTTCCAAAAAGAAAGTGATATAAAACATGATATCTTTAATGAATGAGCAGGATCATTAAAAAATGTGTAAGAAATAGTAACAGAAGTAAAACTAAGCATATTGGTTATGTTATCCCCTCTAATCCCATTAAAAACCAAAATCTCTCAGATGGGATTATAAATACATATTAGCACATCTAAAATAAAGCAACAAAGATTATACTACTAAAGAATGCACAAAAATATTCCAAGAAATTGGAAAGAAAATGGAAATAGAGGTGAAATATTAAACCAGACAAACCAAAATTCAAACCAAAAAATAATTAAAAGGTATAGCATGACTATGTTTTGATGATGCTTATAACCCAAAGTGAGGATATATATTAACCATGGACATTAATGCACCAAATAGCACAGCCTCAAAGCAGAGACAGAATTATTAGAAACACATGGAAACATAGAGGAAACTAAAAGAGTAGTGGGAAATTTTAACATAACTTTTTCGTACAAAATTAATCAAGTAGTGTGTGCATGTGTGTATAAAAAAGGGGAAAAGAGAGAGAGAATGAAAAAGACTCAATAACATAAGGTTCATCTCATTTGCCTCTAAACAAAGGAAAACATTTAACACAACTGGAATTGGCAATACCAGGAACAGGGGGTCAAGACCAAAATACAATCAGGAACAGTGGTAGTGACTATAAGAAAATAGAAAATATATACTGGATGAAATGGGTGAAGGATGACTGGTCAAAAGGTAAAAAATAATAATAATAATATAATGTTTTCAATGTCAAAATGAACATATTTGATGCCCACTTTTTCCATTAGAGATTTATTAGACTTTAAGCTAGAAAAAGGAATAGAATTTGAAATAGGGAACCGAGATAACATTTCTTATTATGTTCTGCTTGTTGAAAGCAAACTAATTATACTAGTCTTCATTTACTTCTCTGAAAAAGTCACTGAGCCATTCATTTAATTTTTAGACAGTCATTTGGAAATGATTTTAATACCTACCAAAAATACAGATTTTAAGGCCCCTTTCTTATAACAAATTTCTGGGAGGAGGCACTGGAATTTGTGGGGGTTTTTTGTGTTTTGTTTTGTTTGTTTTGTTTTTTCCACACTCAGGGCATGCAGAAGTTCCTGGGCCAGGGATCAAACCTGTGCCACCAGAGCCACAGCAGTGACAATGCCAGATCCTTAACCCACTTAGCCACAGGGAACTCCACAGGAATTTGTATTTTTAAAAATTCGGTCTATGGTTTAAAAAAAGAAAAGGGAAAAAAGGTACAGGCATATTTCATTGCACTTCACATTACTGTGCTTTGCAGATAGTACATTTTTTACAAATTGAAGGCTTATAGCAGTCTTGCATTAAGCAAGCCAATCAGCACCATTTTTCCAAAAGTATTTGCTCACTTGTTTCTCTATATCACATTTTGGTAATTCTCATAATATTTCAAGCTTTTTCATTGTTACTATGCTTGCTGTGGTGATCTATGGTCAGGGATCTTTGATGTTGCTACGGTAGTTGTTTTGACATTTTTTAGAAATACAATTTTTTTTTTAGGGACACACCTGCAGCATATGGAGGTTCCCAGCTTAGGAGTCTAATCAGAGCTACAGATGCCGGCCTTTCACCACAGCCACAGAAATGCCAGATCCTTAACCCACTGACTGAGGCCAGGGATTGAACCCGCAACCTCATAGCTCCTAGTTGGATTCGTTTCTGCTGCACTACGACAGGAAAGCCCCCCCCTTTTTTTTAGGGGATATTTTTAATTAAAGTATAAAGTATAATTTATAAAGTGAAAATATTTTTAATTAAAATACTTTTTAAAAAATAATGCATTTCACATGAACTAGACTACAGTATAGTATAAGAATAAATTTTATATGCACTGGGAAACCAAAATTTGACTCACTTTATTGTAATATTTGCTTATTGTAGTGGTCTGGAACTGAACACACAATATCTGAGATATGCCTCTATACAGATTGAGAAGGAAGAAGTAAGACTGTCTTTGTTTCCAGATGACATGATTATCTATGTTAAAATTTCCACAGAATAGACAAAGAAAAAAACCTCCTAGATCTAATAAGTGGTTGCAGCAAAGTTGCAACATACAAGGTTGACACACAAAAGTTAAAAAAAAAAAAAAAGGAATCTGGAATCTATATGTATAAAACTGTTTAAAGACTGTTCTGAGGCTCCACTATTATTCTTCCATTTATTTCTATCATGAAACCCAAGTGAGAATCAACCCAAGATTGAGAATCCACACTCAAGCACATTCAACACATTTGAGACAACTATCTTGGAAGTTTTTTTTTGCTTTTTTTCTGCTGAACTTCTGTTGGAAAACACTTTATTAGCCTGCTTTTCTTTAGGAGTAATAAAATTGAATGGCCTTAAAAACACTTGGTTCTACAGACTAGCAACAATTTCATACAAAATTTCAGTAACATTTTATTGTATGTAAGTTTGCTCTTACCTTTTCCCCTTATTTCTAAAGTTAATAATTCTGAACATTTAAAAATCTCAGAAGAAAAAAGTAATTAAAAAGTGAAAACTTTATCAAAAATTAAGTTTTTAAACTTTTGGGGAAACATATTGTAAACTGACTTTTTAAATTCTTGAAATAGAAGTTTTAAATTCTTGAAACAGAAGTTACAATGGATGATTCCAATGGACCAAAATGTCAAGCATAATTTCACTGTTTAAGAAATGTGGAAAAAGACTTTTGTATCAAAAGTAAATTAATTTCTCTCATGATATAGTCAAATAACTTTCTGGTGCCTCAAGTGTGTTTGATTCATTATCAAAATATTTTGGAAAAAAAGAGAAAGTAAATATATTGGCTCCTGGCATGGAGTTCCTAAAACTCCTATAATTTCCTGTGTAATAGGAACACCAGCAGCATCTCATGTTCTAATATCAGTCTTTGACTCCATTCCTGAAATAGGGCTCCTAAAACCCTTGTGAACTCCCAAGGTCACTAAGAGCATCTTTTGTTCTGCTGAGGCAACTCTGGAAGGGCAACTACATGGCTCCAAGATAAAGGCTTGTCACAAGAAAGACCAAGCTATAACCAGAAGCATGGAATTTTCAGCCCTACTCCTCATCCTCCAGAGAAGAGAGAGGGGCTGGAAATGGACTTAAAGTTAACCAAGCCCACATGAGGAAGCCTCCATAAAATCCCAATAGTATGGGATTCAGGGAACTTCCAGGTTGGTGAATACACCCACACGGTGGTCAGGTAACACTCCTCAATTCCACCAAGACAGAGGTTCCTGCACTCAGGAACATCCTAGGCTTTGCTCTGTCTCTGCATCTGGCTGTTCATCTGTATCTTTTATCATATAATTTAATAAACTGGTAAACATAGGTAAATGTTTCCATGAGTTCTGTGAGCTGCTCTATCAAAAAATCAAAGCTAAGGAACCTCTGATCTACAGCCATTTGGTCACAAACACAGGTGAAAGCATGGGCTTGTGACTAGTCCCTGAAGTGTGCGTGTGTATGATGGGGGGAGAGCAGTCTTGTGAGACTGAGCCTCTAATCTGTAAGACCTCCCAATAACTTGTAAAACACCCAGCTGGTGTCACAGAAATTGCTTGGCGTGGTGAAAAACCTCCACACATGGGTGAAGAGAAGTGACCAGAAGAGAAGTGTTCTGTATAAAAGTAAAGGAGACTCGCAGGAAATAAACACCCATCAAGAAACAACTGGGTTTTTCCCTACTCAAGAAGTAAAAATCTGGGTCGTTCCATTACAGTGACAGAGCAATAAGACAGGAACACTAAGAATGAAATAATGGCATTTGCAGCAACAAGGATGGACCTAGAAATTACCATATTAAATGAAGTTAGACAGTGAGAAGCAAACATCATATATCACTTATATGTGGAATCTAAAAAAGGTAAAAATAAACTTATTTGCAGAACAGAATCAGATTCACAGACTATGAAAAACTTACGATTACCAAAGGGGACATGTAGGGGAAGGGAGAGGTGTACTGGGCATTTGGGATGAAATTTTCCAAAATCAGGTACAACTATAAATATAATGAAATTCATTGAATTATTTTAAAAAAGAGGAATACTAATCTTAGATAAGACAGCTTATATGTTTGTACTCTAATGAGGCACATGTCACAGAGATGTCATTCATTTTTCTCTCCAGGTTGGCGGGTACCACACCTATTTGTATCACCACTGTTAGCAAAGTTAAATGACTATTTTCTTTCCTTTCTCCTCACACATTAATGTTAGTGTGTCTTTGGATAATGAGGCCTGCAATTACAATGAAATGCGCAGTGCAAACTACTGCCCTATTTGTTATGAGCTTGTTCAGTTTTTTCAGTGAGTTTTCAATGAAAACTTCCCCTTTTCTGTTTGAAAATATTCATTTTCTTCTATGCATCACAACATAATTGACCCAAGATCATGCAAGTATTTTCCTATAGCAATAGCATCAAATTTTAAAGAAAAAATTTTAAATAAAGTAAAATCCCAGTGACTACAATATATACTGCTTATTTAGAAGAGACAAAGTTAATAACTGCCTTAACTAAGAATTTAAATAAAGAGAAATTTTAGATAGAAATAGACTACACATATATATACACACACATATATATATGTATATATATAATGATTTTTATTTTTTCCATTATAGCAGGTTTACAGTTTTCTGTCAATTTTTCAACTGTACAGCGTGGTGACCCAGTTAAGCATACATATAGAGATTTGTCACAAGTGATTAGACATAGTTCCTAGTGCTATACAGCTGGATCTCCTTGCTTTTCCATCCCAAAGGCAATAGTCTACATCTATTAACCCCAGACTCCCAGACCAACCCACTCCCTCCCCCCCACCTTGGCAACCACAGGTCTGTTCTCCAAGTCCATGGGTTTCTTTTCTGTGGAAAGGTTCATTTGTGCCGTATATTAGATTCCAGATATGAGTGATATCAAATGGTATTTGTCTTTCTCTTTCAGACTTACTTCACTCAGTATGAGAGTCTCTAGTTCCATCCATGTTGCTGCAAATGACATTATTTCATTCTTTTTTATGGCTGAGTAGTATTCCATTGTGTATATATATACCACATCTTCCTAATCCAATCATCTGTCGATGGACATTTGGGTTGTTTCCATGTCTTGGCTATTGTGAATAGTGCTGCAATGAATATGCATGCGCAAGTGTCTTTTTCAAGGAAAGTTTTGTCCAGATATATGCCCAAGAGTGGGATTGCTGGGTCATATGGTAGTTCTATATATAGTTTTCTAAGGTACCTGAATACTGTTTTCCAAAGTGGCTGTACCAGCTTACATTCTGACCAACAGTGCAGGAGAATTCCCTTTTCTCCACCCCCCCTCCCAGCATTTGTTGTTTGTGGACTTATTAATGATAAGTCCATTCTGACTGGTGTGAGGTGGTATCTCGTGGTAGTTTTGATTTGCATTTCTCTAATAATCAGTGATGTTGAGCATTTTTTTTTTCACGTTCTTGTTGGCCATCTGTATGTCTTCTTTGGAGAAATGTCTGTTTAGGTCTTTTGCCCATTTTTCAATTCGGTTGTTGGCTTTTTTGCTGTTGAACTGTATAAGTTTTTTGTATACTTTAGAGATTAAGACTTGGTCAGCTGCATCATTTGACACCATTTTCTCCCATTCTGTAAGTTATCTTTTTGTTTTCTTTTTGGTTTCCTTTGCTGTGCAAAAGCTTGTCAGCTTGATTAGGTTCCATTGGGTTATTTTTGCTTTTTATTCTGCTGCTTTGGGAGACCAACCTGAGAAAACATTTGTTAAGGCTGATGTCAGAGAATGTTTTGCCTATGTTCTCTTCCAGGAGTTTGATGGTGTCTTGTCTTATATTTCAGTCTTTAAGCCATTCTGAGTTAATTTTTGTGCATGGTGTGAGGGTGTGTTCTAGTTTCATTGATTTCCATGTAGCTGTCCAGGTTTCCCAGCAATACTTACTGAAAAGACTGTCTTTTCCCCTTTTTGTATTCTTGCCTCCTTTGACCATAGGTGTCTGGGTTTATTTCTGGGTTCTATATTCTGTTCCATTGGTCTGAATGTTTGCTTTGGTACCAGTACCACACTGTCTTGAATACTGTGGCTTTGTAATATTGCCTGAAGTCTGGGAGAGTTATGCCTCCTGCTTGGTTTTTGTTCCTCAGAATTGCTTTGGCGATTCTGGGTCTTTCGTGGTTCCATATACATTTTTGGATTGTTTGTTCTAGCTCTGTGAAAAAAGTCATGGGTAATTTGATAGGGACTGCACTGAATCTGTACCTTGCTTTGGGCAGTATGGCCATTTTTACAATATTAATTTTTTCGGCCCATGAGCATGGGGTATCTTTCCATTTCTTTGTATCTTCTTTGATTTCCTTGATTAATACTTCATAGTTCTCAGCATATAAGTCTTTCACCTCCTTGGTCAGGCTTACTCCCAGGTATTTTATTTTTGGGGGTGCAATTTTAAAAGGTAGTGTATTTTTGTATTCCTTTTCTAATATTTCATTGTTAGTATACAGAAATGCAATTGATTTCTGAATGTTAGTCATATATCCTGTTACTCTGCTGAATTTGTTGATCAGTTCAAGTGATTTTGGGGTTGAGTCCTTAGGGTTTTCTATATATAGTATCATGTCATCAGCATACAGTGACAGCTTTACCTCTTCTCTTCCTATTTAGATGCCTTTTATTTCTTTAGTTTGTCTGATTGCTGTAGCTAGGACTTCCAAAACTATATTGAATAACAGTGGTGAGAGTGGGCATCCTTGTCTTGTTCCAGATTTTAGTGGGAAGGCTTTCAGCTTTTCTCCATTGAGTATTATATTTGCTGTGGGTTTGTCGTAAATGACTTTTATTATTTAATGTATGTTCCCTCTATACCCACTTTGCTAATGTTCCCTCTATACCCACTTTGGTAAGAGTTTTGATCATAAATGGATGTTGGACTTTGTCAAATGCTTTTTATGCATCTATTGAGATGATCATGTGGTTTTTGACTTTTCTTTTGTGAATGTGATGTATGACATTGATTGATTTGTGCATGTTAAACCATCCTTGTGCACCTGGGATGAATCCCACCTGGTCATGGTGTATCATCTTTTTTATATGTTGTTGGACTCGGTTGGCTAAAATTTTGTTGAGAGGTTTTGCGTCTATATTCATCAAATAAATTGGTCGGTAGCTTTCTTTTTTCGTGGTATCTTTGTCTGGTTTTGGAATTAAGGTGATGGTGGCATCATAGAATGTCTGTGGGAGTGTTCCTTCTTCAACATTTGGAAAAGTTTAAGGAGGATGGGTATAAGTTCTTCTTTGTATGTTTCATAGAATTCACCTATGAAAGCATCTGGTCCTGGGCTTTCATTTGCAGGGAGTGTTTTTATGACATATTCTATTTCATTTCTAGTGATCAGTCTGTTCAGCTGATCTATTTCTTCTTGATTCAGTTTTGGCATTGTAAGTCTCTAGTGTCCATCTCTTCTAGGTTGTCAAATTTGTTGGCATACAGCTGTTCATAGTAATCTCTCATGGTTTTTTGTATTACTGTAATATCCATTGTGACTTCTCCTTTTTCATTTATTTTGTTTATTTGGGTTTTTTCTCTCCTCTTCTTGGTGAGTCTAGCCAGAGGTCTGTCAATTTTGTTTACCTGTTCAAAGAACCAGCTCTGGGTTTTACTGATTTTTTTATATTGTTTTTTGAATCTCTATTTATTGATTTCCTCTCTGATCTTCATGATTTCCTTCCCTCTACTGACTTTAGGTTTTTATTGTTCTTCTTCTAATTCATTTAGGTGCTGGGTTAAGTTGTAGATTTGAGACTTTTCTTCTTTTTTGAGGAAGGCCTGTATTGCTATGAATTTCCCTCTGAGCACTGCTTTGCAGCATCCCATAGATTTGGAGTGGTTGTGTCTTCATTATCATTTGTCTCAAGATATTTTTTAATTTCCTTCTTGATTTCCTCATTGACCCATTCATTTTTTAGTAGCATGTTGTTTAGTCTCCATGTAGTGTGTTTTTTTCTCATTTCTTTTCCTGTGGTTGATTTCTAGTTTCATGCCATTGTGGTCAGAGAAGATACTTGAAATAATTTCTATACTCTTAAATTTATTGAGGTTAGCTTTGTGACCCAGTATGTGATCTATCCTTGAGAATGTTCCATATGCACTTGAGAAGAATGTATATTCTGATTTTTTTGGACGTAATGTCCTAAAAATCTCAACTAGGTCTAACTTCTTTATTGTGTCATTTAGGATCTCTGTTGCCTTACTGATTTTCTGCCTAACGATCTGTCCATTGATGTGAGTGGGGTGTTAAAGTCTCCTACTATTATTGTATTCCCATCTAGAAATAGATTTTCTTAAATAAATACTTAATGACACCATACAATCAGGATAATAATACACTCGATTTTTTCAATGAATTCTTGCACAATTCATTTTTTAAGGTCCGCATAGTCTTTCCCATTTCATCTGATCAATAATCCCAAGAATCAGGTAAAAAAAGATGCAACTCTATTTTTCAGAAAACAGAACAAGGCATCTAGAAGCAATTATTTCATCTAATTGTTGTTATCTCAGAGAATCTGGCCTAATAGGCAAGAGTTGCGCACTTTTAGGATTAGTATTGAGTGACTGGTGAAGAAAATAAAAAAGGGGAGGAACCTAATGTTTTTTGAATGCCTGCTCTACCTGAGACACCATTTGTTGGAACAAATGAAGGTATAGTCAATACTGTTGTTTAGGACAGCCAGAGAATGTAGGGTTTAGTTATTCAAACAGTCTGATTATAAGAATATCTAAGTATTTATCTGTTGGCAGTTGAGGAGAGGAGTGCAGCCATGGTGAGATGGGTACCATTTGAAAATAGGGATGGGTCACAAAAATCAAGAATAAAACACCATGATAAATTACTTGCCCAAGAAGATGATTCCAGCAGAAATACACAGCACTGTTTTTAGAATCTCAACTCCTTATTCCTGATACAAACACCATCTAGGGGTTTGGTTCTATCCCTGGATAAAACATGATTCTATTAATGTCCAACCCACTCTATTTAGCTTAGCATGTTCATAAATCACAGCCTTTTTAATTTCAGTTCTACCCTGTGCTGAACATTTCTGGTAAATTTATTTTTTCTTCTGGTAAATCACACATGTTCTATCCAGTATGGCATCTAACAGCCTTTGTAGCCTACTGAGCACTTGAAATGTGGCTAATTTAAACAGGGGTGCAGAGTTCCCATTGTGGTGCAGCAGAAACAAATCCAACTAGAATCCATGAGGATGTGGGTTCGATCCCTGGCCTCGCTTAGTGGGTTGGGGATCAGCATTGCCATGAGCTGTGGTGTAGGCTGCAGATGCAGCTTGGATCCACTGTTGCTGTGGTTGTGGTGTAGACTGGCAGCCGGCGCTCCAATTCAACCCCTATCCTGCGAACTTCCATATGTCACAAGTGTGGCCCTAAAATACAAAATAAATAAATAAATAAATAAATAATTAGAGATGCACCATCAATGTAAAATACACACTGGGTTTTGAAACTTCATTCAAATAAATAATGCACATTATCTCACTAATAAGTTGTACTGATTAGATGAGATTTTTTTATTCTTGAGTTAAATAAAATGTAGTCCTTTTCTTTAAAAAAGTATAGATCGAATGGGAAAAAGAAAGTCTTTTCAGTAAGCTTTGCTGGGAAACTTGGACAGCTGCATGTAAATCAATGAAACTGGAGCACACTCTCACACCATGCACAAAAATAAACTCTAAATGGCTTAAAGACTTAAATATAAGACAAGACACTATTAAACTCCTGGAAGAAAACATTGGCAAGACACTCTCGGACATCAACCTTAACTA
>PVHT021183556.1:13293295-13356393 GCA_004024745.2 Catagonus wagneri | reverse complement strand
CACGGCAGATGGATCCCTGACCTCTCCGGAATGACAAGGGCATAGTGAGGCTAATTGCACAAGATCTTTTGGCCTATAAAAGCTACAGTAGAAATCTATAAAGTTAATGTTTAGTTCCATATTTACTGGTGATCCATATAGAATTTAATAGATTACGATAATATTAGCTTGGTATGATGAAGAGAAGATGAATATAGATATAATACTAACATAGTAAAAAAATTTAACCTTTACTAGAATGAAACTGCTTGGGGCTGGTCTGTTGGGTGCGCCAGAGCAATGCTTGCTTGATAGCTTAGATATGAGAACAATGCTAAAGTCAATATACTTGCTATTATATTGAGATCCAAGGATAAACTTTCAAGAACATTATTCCAAAACAAAACAAAGAATATTTTTGCTAGTAAAATGGGAGCTCATTGCTGAGCCTGTACACGTTACCTTTTTTTTTTTTTAAGGGTCACACCCACAACATATGGAAGTTCTCAGGCTAGGGGTCAAATACCTGCCCACCTACACCATAGGCACAGAAACACCAGATGTGAGCCACATCTCACCTATACCACAGCCCTCGCAATGCCAGATCCTTACCCCACTGAGCAAGACCAGGGATCGAACCTGCATCCTCATGGATACTAGTCGGGTTTGTTACCACTAATCCACAATGGGAACTCCCCACATTACTGATTTTTGAATCAAGTTTCCCTGAGTGAACGTATGTCTGGTGGAGTCAATATCAGTGTCTGAGCAGCCAAGGAACTGGGAATTTGAGTTTTGAACTACATGTTGGAAAGTTGAGGTTCATAGCATGGGCATTTCTGGTTATCATTCAAAAAATGATCATTTCTGGAAAACAACTCTCTTTTGAATATCTGTCATTTTCTCTATATGGAATAATGAATATGAAACAGTGAGGAAGTAAACTGGTACAACCTCTAATCAGACACACACACACACACACAAAACATATTCTCATTCCATTTATATGAAGTACAAGAAAAGGCAAGATTAATCTATAATAACAGATATCAGGAAGGTGATTACATAAGCCAAGTGAGGATTGACTGGAAGGGGTAATAAGGAAGGTTTCTGGCATGATGGAATTGTTCTATATTCTGATTATGGTGATGGTTACATTAATGTATATATTTGTCAAAACTAACCTATTTGTATACTTATGGTATACACATTGCATGCATGTAAATGTTACTTCAATGAAAGAAAATGCTTAAAGATAGAATGAACAGCTTTATAAGTTTTAGCTTTAGTTTTCCAGTCTATAATTCCAGATACAGAATCTTTCTTAATGTATGAACCCCTGCATCCCAAGCCTCTGCAGGACTCCTAAATTTCTAGGCAATAAATGAGGTAAACAGTAAGGCAAGGGAGAAGGATGTAAATAGAATTTTATAATTTAAAAATAAAATAAAATACTTATGAAAAAATTAGCCAAATAAGTAAAAGATCTATAACCAAAAACAACAAGACATTGGTGAAAGAAATGTCTTGATATCCCATGTTTATGGATCAAGAGCAAAAGTCCCCCTGTGTGCACTTTATCATACCCTTTATAATTTTATCACTCTAAATTGTGACTGTTTACATTTCTGTATATCCCATGTTAGGTATTTATTACCATAATATTGCTGTGGGACAAACCATCTCAAAAATCAGTGATTAAAAACTATATGCCTTTATTTGTTCATGAATCTATGAACTGGTGACTTAGAATGGACAATTCTTCTCAGGTCAAGTGGGTTCCTCACATGCCTGACAGCTGACCAGTTATCAGCTAGGATCATCCATGTGTTTTTCATATCCGTCTTGAAGCCTAACCCTTACATATTCTCACAATTGAAGGAAAAGGTACAAAAATGGAAGCAAGCAGATTCAAATCCTCTTTCAAGCCTCAGGTGCCTCACCTTTGCTAAAATGCCCATTGGTCAAAACATGTCATATGACCAAAATCAGAATCAAGGTGCACAGGAATAAACTATTTTCTCATTGAGAACTGAAAATTCCATGGTAAATGATACACAGATACATATACAGATAGGATGAAGAATTGGGGCCATTTGTACAAGCAGTCTACCACTCTCCCATCAAAGGATAATCTCCTTAAGAGTGAAGACAGAGTCTGTGTTTATTCTTCTCTCTCCAACATCTAAGGTACTAAAATGCTCAGAACAAATGCTCAATAAATGTTAGTATGAATTAAGTGAATAAATGACCAGTGGAACTTAAATTTATTTGCCATCTAGTTGGAGATGGGAAGGCAGGTTTTCTGGGTCTCTAGAGTTTGTAAGTTTGGGTCATTGGTATCTACAGGGATGCTAGAAATGTCCATCTATTGAGGCATTTTCCAATTAGGAGATCTTGGCAACTTTTTTTTCAGGAACCTTTATTATTCACTGCAACCTATCTTGTATTACATCCAGTTGGCTAGCTAAAGGATCGTATTGTACCAACAGTGAGCATTAGAGCTGTCCAAAAATTTCAAGCAGGAAATACTCCTCACAAACTAACAAGATCTACATCACTTTCTATTAATTTGGTTGCTTGCCTGGAAAAGGACTGGAATCTTGCTACATTCACTGAGACTTGTCTGTTTTGGACTGCAGATGGCCCTTAGCTCCTGACCCAGCTGTTTCTCCAAGTGTCCAGCACCTTCTTCTCCCAACCTGGTCTTCTCCAGTTGTTCACAGTATGCAGAGCATTACTATCTTATGACCCTCACACTTTTGGTGGAATCCTCTTTTCAAAGTTCAGCATAAGTACTTATACTTAGGCAATCCCTAGCGATGTCCTTGAATCTTTAACTGGAATGATGCAATCTATATAAACCAGCTTTCATCAGACAGACTTTACATAGTGAATCCTAAAATTACAGCACTCATTTCTTCTAAGATTGTGCGACTGAAAATACAATTTAAAGATGATTGATATATTAATACCTTTATAAAAGAAACTATGGCATTTCATAATGCTGCCCCATACTTTCAAAGTCAATGACACCTTGCTTTCCTAGAAAATATCTCTCAAAGCCTATGACAAAATAATTCACAATCACTCTTGAAACCTCTAATTTCCTTTCCAAATGTGTATGTGGTAAAAGATAACATAGCAGATTGTGTCAGAAGAAATTTGAAAAAGTTACATTTTGCTTTAAAAAAAAAACTGGTGCAAAAAGTATTCAACAAATACCTAAATTTTTTTTAAAAAACCTCTTCCCATTGAAGAGAGAATGTGACGGATTTCGCAATGCACAAGAAAAGTGAGGTTTTTCTGCTTTCACTCCTGCAAAGGTTAGACGATGGAAAGAACAGTGAAAGATGTTTTCTGTTTTCTCTTTCCACTTTTATGTCCTTAACCTTAACTCTTTCTAGTCCACCATGCATATAATGAGAGTCACTGAAAAAAAAAAAGAAGAAGAAGAACCAAGGGCAAAATTTGAAATGGTACAAGGACCCAGTTAAGGAATTTGAAATTACCACAACTTTTAAAAAAAAATCTGTTACACAGCAATGACTTGCATGATTTTCATTCACTGACATCAGTAAATATTTAATGAATTTCTATTATAAGGTCATAAGTAAGGCATGCTGGATATAGTGAGAGAATTCAAGGATAATCAGTATATAAAGCTGCAAGAAAAGGTAAAACAATGAAACTATATGGATGATAGAGGGACGAATGCCCAGATAGAGAGATGAAGAGATAGATGGATAGATAGTGAAACAGATAGGGAACATACAATATAAAAAGAAAGAGAAGAAATCTTAAATAATAGAAAGTAAGTGCTATAGGAGGTCAAGAAAGAAATTTCCTATGGCCACCAGAAGGAAGTTGTAGTTTAAGATTCAGAAGAGTAAGAAAAAGAGTTTAGACATGAGGTGATGAGAGAAGTGCTCTTTGGGAGGAGTTAGATAGAAGTAGAAAGAGCAGGAAAAAAAAAAAAAACAGGAGTGGTTGCAAAGCAGGAAAGTGTACAAATATCTAGGGGGAAAAAAGTGGTTCAGTTTGATAGGAGCAGAGAGAAAACACCGGAAATGCAATAAATGAGATTAGCAATGTAATTCCAGGAAACCTTGCGTCCCAGAAGGGAACAGTTAAATACCTAACCAGCACCAGAAACGAATCTGAAATTAAACAGATGTTTAATTTCCCCTGCCTACGCATCTGAATGTAACTAATTCTAAACTCTCTCCATAAACTAACTAGGACCGTAAAATCACTAAACACCAGGACCTTTTTGAAAATACGAATATATTCTGCTATATCCCCAATGCTTTCCTGTGTATAATCCCAAAAAGCAGCACAAGGTTTTCCTCTGCATAGTTAGATGATAAACTGAAATAATTTTATCCCAAGAGAATATACACAACCCAAGCCGGAGCAAAACAACAAAGGCTAGAAAGAAAAATAAGCACAGCACATATGCAGCAGAAAGAGAGAGAGAAATCAACATTGATCTAGAAGCCAAAAAGCTATCTGAAGAATTTATGCTGTATTTCACCCAGTTTTGAAAATTGGAGGAAATAATACCGTAGCATCCAAAGCTGTGCAGATACATATTTTATTGCAGCTTCACTGGTTTGGATAACAAAATCAGAGCAAAGAGACCATAAGCTTTTCCATACAACCCTGATCTCTGAGAGGGTGTGTAAATATAACTATAAAACAAGGTACTGAAAGCTGATACTTGGCAGCCAATCAAGATTTCCCCGTTTCTGAAATCCAATGGAATGGGCTCTCCAAGAATGGAAGGTGAGGGGACAACTGAAGGGCTGCTGCATTTTTCCCAAAACTACAAGCCAGATGGTTTTAAAAGTCAAATGCTTCACACATGAGTAAGGCATTGCTCTAAATGAATTACTTTGGGATCTGTAAAATGGAACCTGAGCTCTCCACAAAACCATCAATCTGTGAGTAAAATATTTACCAGCTCATTTGATATTTTACAAAAAAAAAAAAAAAATCATGGTGGCAAAGGACCTAAATAGCATGTTTAGGAAGAAAGCGTCATGTAATCTTTAGCATGCACGGGGAGTAAAAAAATCCTAAATCATGTATACAAAAATCTTTCCATTCAGGTAAGTGGGGACATAGAGATCAATAATAGGTGTGTATAAAATTAATTGCTCCTAATAAAGTGAAAACTATGGGTGCAACACGGCTTGAATGAAGTACAGATTCTAGAGCTAAAGTAGATTTAGTGACGATGTGGGACCTCTGAAACCCAAGCAGTCCTGAATAACGGATTAAAAATTCTGATCATGGAGTTCCCGTCATGGCTCAGTGGTTAGCGAACCCGACTAGCATCCCTGAGGACAGGGGTTCAATCCCTGGACTTGCTCAGTGGATTAAGGATCCAGCACTGCTGTGAGCTGTGGTGTAGGTCACAGACGCAGCTCAGATCCCGAGTTGCTGTCGCTGTGGCGTAGGCCGTTGGCTTCCGCTCCTTTTGGACCCCTAGTCTGGAAACTTCCATAGGCTGTGGTGCGGCCCTAAAAGGACAAAAAACAAAAACCTGATCATTTCCTGCACCATATTGCTGTCCCTGTGCCTCCCACAACTGCCGGTGTAGGATCTCCTGAGTTTCCAGGGCCCCCAGGGCCCCTTAGGAAACCAGGCAAGGACCTTTCCTGGGTCTCTTTTAGAAATATACCGTCGCTGAAAATTGGCAAGGGGCTGAGAGACACAGCTCTTAGCATTCGTATTAGTCTGTATTTGCAGGATTCTCCAGAGAAACAGAACCAGTAGGATATATGTAAGAGGAGACTTATCATGGAAATCAGCTCACACAATTATGAAGGCTGTGTTATATCCCAATATGCAAGCTGAAGAACCAGGAAAGTTGGTGGTGTAATCCAGTCCAAGTCTGAAGGCCTGAGACCCAGGAGCTCCAGTGTCCAAGAAAATGGATGTCCCAGCCCAAGAGGAGACAGAGAATTCACCCGTCCCCACATTTTCCTTCTATTTGTGCCCTTGGAGGATTGAAGGATGCCCATACATATCATATTATTCAGCATCCTGGGTAATTCAAATGCTAATCTCTTCTGGAAACATCTTCACAGACACAGCAGGCATAATGTTTTATGAGCTATCTGGGCATCCTTTAGCCCAGACAAGTTGACATAGGAAATTTACCGGTACAGTATTTCATTCTTAAAACACACACACACACACACACACACACACAGCCATTTTCCCTAAGAAACAATTTTAACACTCAAAGCTAATGCTATGCTCAGAAACCAGCTCTCCCTTTACCTCCTCCTCAACACCACCTCTCAGAAGTACACTGCCTTCTCCACTGATGGGGTCAGTCCTATTGCCTATTTCAAGGACTACATTATTTCCTTGATGCTTCCAAAAGATTTATTTACTGTGGCCATGGCTGCTATCATCACCACCACTGCTGCCAGTGTAGATCTGCTTGTGCTACTCTCCTCACTCTAGCAAGCTCCTACCACAAGTCCAACTCTAGGTCTCTCTGCCTGAGAGCCAGGACCAAAAAGAAGAAGTGGACAAATTAGGATTTTGGGATTAACATATTCACACTACTTTATATAAAACTGATAAACAACAAGGAATAGCACAAGTATAGCACAGGAAGCTCTCTTCAATATCGTCATAATTTATGGAAATGGCAAAGTGAAAATTATTCTTTGACTTGCTGTTAGAGTAAATTCCATCTGATCATTATTGAAGGAGGACAGAGAACTGAAAAAGAATATATGTATTTAAGCATAGCTGAATCATTTTGCTGTAGATCTGAAACTAACATAACATTGTAAATTAATTAATATTTCAATTAAAAAATAACTTTGGAGTTCCCGTTGTGGCTCAATGGTAACAAACCCAACTAGTATCCATGAGGATGCAGGTACGATCCCTGGCCTCACTCAATGGGTTAAGGATCTGGCGTTGCTATGGGCTGTAGTGTTGGTCAAAGATGTGGCTCGGATCCTGAGTTCCTGTGGCTGTGGTGCAAGCTGGCAGCTGTAGCTCCAGTTAGACCCCTGGCCTGGGAACTTCCACACGCCACAGGGGTGGCCAAACCCTACCCCAGAAAAAATAGCTTTAAAAAAGAAGTGGAAGAAGCTCTTTGCTTCCTTCAGTCTCAAGACCTGCATCATATCTTGCTTCACTTTTATAGTAATTGCCAGTGTGAATGTCCAGCTCTTTTAGGGAAAAACCCATCACTACCTACCTCATGGTAGGACCATGATCTTACGACTTTAAAACTCAATCACAAAATAATAAGATTTCAGGATATTCCAGGTGAGAATTATTAGCTTATTGTATCTCATTTATGATCAATTATTTATACTCTATTAACTACATTTGAGTGAGACATCTTCCTGAAGGCATGTGAGCTGGCTTTCACACAGTCCATTAGTTTAGCAAAGTCCATCAAGTGTCTATGATGAACCGAGCCTTCTGTGAGACACTGAGGAATGGAGTAGAGAACTCTACGAGAAGTATTCCAGCCCTCAAAGCAAACAAAATTTTGTAGGGAAGATCAGGCCTGTGCATGGGAAGATACATGGAATTAAAGGAGTACTGGGTAGTGCAAAGTAAGGAAAGCACGGGCAAAAGCTAACCTTACAAAGAAGGAAAATCAATCCCTGAGGACCTCACACAAAGGCCTCTAAAGTTAACAGCATCCAGAAAGATCTTACATCCCACTTTTGGTTTTTGACAGATCAGAAAGAAATAAAAAATGCTGGCTTTTTTCCTTTTCATTTTTTCATTTTGGAAGTCAGGTAGGATAAAGTATAATCTAATGGAGGATGAGGTGTAAGAGAGATGCTCTGACAAGGTTTCATAAAAATGCCTTGGACGGCTCTCTGTGAACTAGTTGATGCCTCTTCTTTAACCAAATTTTACTTTAATAAGAGGAAGGAATGCAGGTTATTTACACAGTAGAATTCATGGAAATGGCAAAGTGAAAATTACTCTTTGACTTGCTGTTAGAGTAAATTCCATCTGATCATTATTGAAGGAGGACAAACAGAGAACTCCTTTCGGAAGTTTAAAAGGTCTTTCTTTCTTCCTCCATTTCTCCAGGTCTCCCTTCCAACCTATTCTCCTCTATTCTTTAAATTTACACTAAATAAATATACCCTGGAAGTAACAGGAGACTCTACAAAATCATCCCACTTCAAATATTTGAACATGATAGAAATCTTTCATTTTTCATTCCCTTGACTCACCTTAATATATCAAAGTATATGATACGTATAAGAACTGGAAATCTCCACAATTATAAGGATGATTTTTCCTTTCTCCTCCATGGAGCTATCATGATTAAAAAAAAAAAAAAGCCCTATTCATTTGATCTTTCTCTGTATGAAACACTAATAATGCTTGAGAATTGTTTTGCACAGTGGAACCCTGGACTTCAGCTACTCCCTGTGTTTTGCTTCCATTGTTGCTTATACAATACCATGCCTTTTCAGCTACAATGAAAGCTTCTTAAAGGCTCAATAACTTACATTTATTCTGTGTTCTTCTCAATACCTGGAACAGCACTGAGCAAAACTGTGGTAGACAGTTATTCAGCATATTTAATTAATTTATTGGTTGAAATCCACACTGAAAAGTTGCTCTTTTTAACCAAAATAATGTTTGTGGAGTTTACTTACATTATCCTTTCAAAGGTATTTTATCTTATAAGGCATGATTTTTCTTAGCTGATCACATTATTTGCCAGTATTTTTTAACCACATTACCATTCTTCATCATTAACTTACCCCTTTCTTCCCAAATATTTAATGACTCATTTTGGGAAAAAAAAATTGTTCAGAGTCTATCTGGTTTTCTTCCCAAATCTTAGTTTTAAAGAATGCAGTATTTTAGAATACTGGCTTTGTCCCTTCGAGCTACTATTTCAAAATACCATGAACTTGGTAGCTTATAAATCACAGAAATGTATTTCTCATAGTCCTAGAGGCTAAGAAGTCCAAGATGAAGGCACCTTCAGATTCTCTGTCTGGTGTCTGACTTTCTCATTCGTAAACAGTGCCTTCTCACTGGCTGTGTTCTAACATGACAGGAAGGGATGAGGGAATGCTCTGGGGCCTCTTTCATAAGGCTGCTGATCTCATTCATAAGGGCTTTGCCCTTAGAACCTAATTACCTCTCAAAGAGCCCCCTACCTCCTAATATCATCATCTTGGAGAATAAGATTTCAATACATGAATTTGGAGGGGACAAAGATATTCAGTCCATAGCAAAATGAATAATCACGACCACTCCTAGTTTATTCATTAGCCTCTAATATTTTTTCTTTCCTTTCTTTTTGTTTTTTCTTTTGTCTTTTAGGGCCACACCAGAAGCATATGGAGGTTCCCAGGCTAGGAGCCAAAACGGAGCTGCAGCTGCTGCCCTATAGCACAGCCACAGCAATGTGGGATCCAAGCCGCGTCTGTGACCTACACCACAGCTCATAGCAATGCAGGATCCTTAATCCACTGCGTGAGGCCAGGGATCAAATCTGCATCCTCACGGATACTAGTCAGATTCATTTCCCCTGAGCCATGCAGGAACTCCTAATATTTTCATAAAGAGTGCAAACTATAAGCCAACTAATAAATGCTACAAAAGTGAGAAAATTAGCAGAGAGCAAACTTCACTGACAATCTATGAGTTTGGGGGTCATCGCATGAATTCTCTGCGTTCATCAAAACATCCCTCTTTCTTTCCAACTTTCTAGCAGTGTGAAGAATAAGAGGACATAATATATCAAAAAAAAGAGGCTTTAAAAACATTTTAAAACTAATATCTTAAGATTTCTATGAGTACTCATAGTGTTCCAGCCAGAGAATACAAAGGCAGACAATTAGGTGGTAAAAATATCAGGAAACAGAAGTTTTAGTTTAAGCCAATTGAGCAGAGTTCCAAGGAAATAGAAAAGCTGTCAAAAGCAAAAGCAATGGCTCTATCATTTTTCCTACCTGGAAACTCACCAGCCAGAAATGCCTGTTAAACTGGAAGTAACTTGAAAAATGAAAAGGTAGATGAAGATGTGGAGATACCATTAGGAAATGAAATAAAGTCCATAAGAATCCCCTTAGGTAAACTTCTACTCTTGTTGGAAGCTTCAAGAGTAGACTGAGTGTGAGTCATATGCACCAAAGATTATTCAGATCCACCCAGATCCTCCTTGAAATATTATGGCAAAGAATTGAAGCCTATCTTCAAAAGAACTCTGAACCACTCACCTTAAATATTTACTTGTATATTGCTATAGCACCTTAAGGACCTTGTCTAGTTTGGAAAATACAAAGAAATAGTCATCCCACAAAACTGTATATAAGCCAGAATGAGGGAGACTTGTATTTTACACATAACCCCAATTCTGACAATTTGTGAGATGTTTAGATACTGTATTTCAATTTCCTCATCAAAAATTGAGGAATATATTGATACTCTCATCTCCTTGCACATGAAGGCTCCATGAGACCAGAGAGTTGATGCACTTTGACTTTAAGAAAAATGATGCCTGATGTAAAAAGAGTATTGCATACTCAGCAGAACTTCTCTGCTTAGGTCTCTGTTATCAAATTATAAAGATTTCAGGCCATATAAACTGAGGCATTATGAGGAATATGCTCCTCAAAAGGCATTCAGGGTAAAGTTATTTCTATTCATCTCCATTACTTTGAGAATAATCTGTCAAACACAAATAACTGCCTGAGAAAACGTACCAAAAACTCTTTGTTCCCAAAGCTATAATATCTTAATTTTAATCTTGGCTTCTACTTGCCAACCATAAATCGCAGAATATCTCCATCAAAGCTAGTGCCCAACTACAAATATCTTCTCTGGCTGTCATCTGGGAGATGGCTCCTATTCAGAATTCCACCAGCTATGTGGAAGGAGAGTATTTCATGGTAGCATAGGCAATAAAAAGTCAAGAGAGAAATTATTTCTGAAAGTTCCTGATTTGATAGCTTTGATCCTAGCTCTGTTCTTCATTTTAAATGGTAAGTGTCCCTTTTCCTCCAATGGCAGAACTATCAGCACTAACAAACTTGGGAGCAATTAATCCATTGAAGTCAGCATGAGCTAATATAAAGACTTAAGGCTGAGACCTACAAACTGGGTTCAAGATGAATTTTCTTCAGAAATAAGGAGTTAGAATTTGCACTTGTCATTTCATATCCTAGGTAGATGATCCCAGGAACATTTCTTTGAACACGCCCTTGTGATATTATTTGAAAAACATTAAAGTATTTAAAAACAAAACATAAAAAAGAACAAATGAAACCCAAAATTAGTAGAAGGAAGGTAATAAAGATTAGAGCAGAAATAAATAAAATAAAGACTAAAAAGAATTTAAAATATCAGTGAAACTTAAGAGCTCTTTTTTTTTGTCTTTTTGCCTTATCTAGGGCCGCACCCGCGGCATATGGAGGTTCCCAGGCTAGGGGTCTAACAGTAGCTGTAGCTGCCGGCCTTCGCCACAGCCACAGCAACGCGGGATCCGAGCCGCGTCTGCAACCTACACAGCTCATGGCAATGCCAGATCCTTAACCCACTGAGCAAGGCCAGGGATCGAACCCGCAACCTCATGGTTCTTAGTCTGATTCGTTAACCACTGAGCCACAACGGGAACTCCAAGAGCTCATTCTTTGAAAAGATAAACAAAGTTGACAAGCTTTAACTAGAATCACCAAGAAAGAGAAAGGACTCAAATACATAAAATCATAAAATGAAAGAAAAGGTATTACAACTGTTACCAAAAAAATACAATGATCATGAGATATTACTAAAATAATTATATGGAAACAATTAATTGGAAAATCTATTAGAAAGGAATAAATTCCTAGAAACCTACAGTCTACCAAGACTGAGTCATGATGAATTAGAAAATCTGAACAGACCAATTACTAGCAAGGAGATTGAGTCAACAGTCAAAAAGCTCCCAAAAGACAAAAGTCTAGGACCAGATGCTTTTACTGGTAGACTCTACCAAACATTCAAAGAATTAATACCAATCCTTCTCAAACTCTTTTCAAAAACAAAAAGGGTATAACTCTTCTAAACACATTTTATAAAGTCAGCATTATGCAGATGCCAAAACCAAACAAGGATACCACACACAAAAAATAAAATTATATGCCAATATCCCTGTGAACATAGATACAAAATCCTCTACAAAGTAATAGCAAGCCAAATTCAAAAATCCATTAAAAAACACCATGATCAAGTGGGATTTATTCCAGGGATACAGGATGATTCAGCATTATAAGGTGACATAGAGCATTAAGAAAATGAAGGATAAAAATCATATGATTATCTCAATAGATGCCAAAAAAGCATTTTGAAAAATTCAACACAAATTTATGATAAGATCTCTCAATAAAGCAGTTATAGAACATACCTCAACGTAATAAAGGCTGTATATAACAAGTCCACCACTAACATCAAACTCAATGGCGAAAATTAAGAGATTTTTTTTTTCCTCTAAGATCAGGAACAAACAAGAATATCCACTCTCACTACT
This sequence comes from Catagonus wagneri, assembly GCA_004024745.2. Classification (NCBI taxonomy): domain Eukaryota; kingdom Metazoa; phylum Chordata; class Mammalia; order Artiodactyla; family Tayassuidae; genus Catagonus; species Catagonus wagneri. Next base: position 13,343,873 of record PVHT021183556.1, on the reverse strand, counting down.
TTTATTCAACCCAGTATTGAGAGTACTAGCCAGAGAAATTATGCAAGAAAAAGAAATAAAAGGCATCCAAACTGGAAAGAAGGAAGTAAAACTGTCACTATTTTCAGACCACACAATGTATGTAAAAGCCTAAAGATTCCATAAAAAACTGTAAGAACTAATAAATGAATTAAGTATCTGGAATCTAATATATGGCACAAATGAACCTTTCCACAGAAAAGAAACTCATGGACTTGGAGAACAGACTTGTGGTTGAAAAGAGGAGGAGGTAGTGGATGGACTGGGGGCTGGGGTTAGTAGATGCAAACTACTGCCTTTGAAATGAATAAGCAATGAGATCCTGCTGTATAGCACTGGGAACTGTATCTAGTCACTTATGATGGAGCATGATAATGTATACATGTATGTCTGACTGGGTCACCTTGCTGTACAGTACAAAATTAACAGAAAACTATAAACCAGCTATGATGGAAAAAATAAAAATCATTAAAAAATAAAATAAAAAGAAAAATGGATTTATCTTGATAATTCAGATGAATGAGAATGTACCTCAAAGTTGGTGACAGAGTCACCTTTCCTACACTCAGCTGGATGGAGGAAGCTGCTATACAAAGAAACCTGGAGATGTGTCAACAAAGAAGAAGGGGAATAAAAAAAAGGAGTAAGCAACCAACAGTGTACCCTATACTAATTAAGAAAAAGTAATAAAGTAATAAAAGTATAAGTTTTAACCAAACAAATTCATTCATTCATTCATTCATTCATTCATTCATTCATTATGATTTGAAAAAGCAAATCACTTGGAGAGATTAAAATGAAAAACAAGGAGTTCCTGTCGTGGCTCAGCAGAAACAAATCTGACTAGTATCCATGAGGATGCAGGTTCGATCCCTGGCCTCATTCAGTGTGCTAAAGATCCGGCATTGCAGTGAGCTGTGGTGTAGGTCACAGACGTGGCTCACACCTGGTGTAGCTGTGACTGTGGTGTAGGCCGACTACAGCTCCGATTAGACCCCTAGCCTGGGAACCTCCATATGCTATGGGGGCAGCCCTGAAAAGCAAAAATAAATAAATTTTTAAAATAAAATAAAAAAACTCATTTGCACCTACCTCCCAATTTCTAGGTTTTTTTTTTTTAGGACTAACAGTATTTCATCTTTAAAACTATTTCTAAAATTGTATTTCTAGTGTCATTAACAAATCTACTTTTCCACAATATTTCTTGATTTATCCATTTGAGACAACATCTGCCGACTTCTTATTCTTACCTGAGATTTAATTCTCATATACATCTTTGGCCTTCCTTCCCCCTCCTGCCAGTGTGATTCTTACCCTCCTTTTTTGCTTTTAATATTTTTGTTACTTTTAAATAAATGTCCACTTATTTACTTTTGTAGCAACTATAAGAAGTATCTCTTGCCTTTAAAACTATAAAGGTGGATAATATTTGCATTCGTTTCCCAGGCCATAACTCCTCCATAATTTATCTATAGTTTGATTATAAAAACAGAAAATTAATCATGTTTTGTTTGTTATTCTATAGGCACCTTTCACTTCAGAGCCCATTTTTTCTTTTTGGATAGTTTTTGAATTTTTCTGGAGTTTCTAATTATCTTATATTCTCATATTGCTTGCCCTTATTACGTTTTTTCAATGGTTCTACATTCCCAGGATAATATCAAATCTATGAAATGCCACTTTTTTGCCAAGTACCTCCCTCTTGGATTCTCTGTTCCCTTACTTTTGCCTGGACTGCAGCAGATCCTGGGACTCCGCCTTCCTCATCCACCCTAAATCTGCCTTTCCTTGGACTCCGTATCTCTGCATTCTTCTTTTTTTCTTTTTTAAAATGATTTTTATTTTTTCCATTGCAGTTGGCTTATAGTGTTCTGTCAATTTTCTGCTGCACAGCAAAGTGACCCAGTCTCTCTCTCTCTCTCTCTCTCTCTCTCTCTCTCTCTCTCTCTCTCTCTCTCTCACACACACACACACACACACACACACACTTACATTCTTTTTCTCACATTATCCTCCGTCACGTTCCATCACAAGTGACTAGATATAGTTCCCTGTGCTATATAGCAGGATCTCATTGCTTATCCATTTCAATGCAACAGTTTGCATCTATTAACCCCAGATTCCCAGTCCAACCACTTCCTCCTCCACCCACTTGGCAACCACAAGTCTGTTCTCCAAGTCCATGAGTTTCTTTTCTGTGGAAAGATTCACCTGTGCCATATATCAGATTCCACATATGAGATATCATATGGTATTTGTCTTTCTCTTTCTGACTTACTTCACTTAGTATGGGAGTCTCTAGTTCCAACCACGTTGCAGCAAACGGCATTATTTTGTTCTTTTCTAAGGCTGAGTAGTATTCCATTATGGCTGAGTAGTATTCCATATATATATATATATATATATATATATATATATATATATATACACACACACACACATACATACACACACACACACACACACACACACACACACACATCTTAATCCATTCATCTGTCAATGGACATTTAGGTTGTTTCCATGTCTTGGCTATTGGGAATAGTGCTGCAATGAATGTATGGGTACATGTATCTTTCGCATGTTTTGTTAAAAGTTTTTTGTGGGATATCGCTGCATTCTTATTTACCCTTCTCATTTTGCTAAAGTAAATCCTCAAGTAAGGGCCTAAGAAAGTTTGTCCGGGAAGTAAACTACCTTAGTTTCTGTAAATATCTTTATTCTTTACTCATCTTGATTGAGATGTTTACCTGGCATTTTAAACAATCTTTGAAAATAATTTTCCTTTAGCACTTTGAAAGTACTTCTTCATTTTCTTTTAGTATCCAGTATTGCAGAAGTGAAATTAATATTAGTCTGATTCTCATTTCTTTATATGTGACCTGGTCTTACCCTCTGGAAGGTTTTAGAATCTTTCATTTCCTCTGGCATTTTAAACTTTCACAGTGATTTGTCTAATAACTTTTGTAGAATTTGTGGTGTTCTATATCCTTTCAGTCTGAGGGCACTTAAACTTCAGCTCTTGAAATTTATCTTTCAGCATTTATTCTATAATTTCCTCCTTCCTATTTTCTCTTATCTCCTCTGAGTCAAATGTTTACTTACATTTTTAGTACTCTAATGTCTCTAATATTTTCACTTATTTTTTCTCTCTACTTGTCTTTTTTTAGAGCAGCTAATAAAATTTCCTAGGATTTACATTTCAATTGTATAATTTGGATTTACGTATCTTTATTAATGTTTTAAATTTCAAAAAAATGTTTTTTACTTTACAACTCACTAATTTGTCTCCTCTGATCTTATTTATAGAGATGATATAGTTTTTTATTTTTCTTTTTTGGGCTGCACCCGTGGCATACAGAAGTTCCCAGGCTAGGGGTTGAATCAGACCTATAGCTGCCAGCCTACGCCACAGCAACATGGGATCCAAGGCACATCTGCAACCTACACCACGGTGCATGGAAACAGTGGATCCTTAACCCACAAAGTGAGGCCAGGGATCAAACCCACATCCTCATGGATACTAGTCAGACTTGTTTCCACTACTCCACAACAGGAACTCCTGAGATGATATATTCTTAAATCTCTCTGAGGGTTCTGAGTTATTTTACAGTGCCTGTGTTATCTTAATTTTTGTTACGGTCATTTTCTTCCTATTAATTTGTCTTTGTCTTTTGCTTGTAATGTTGCACGATTGCCTCATTTTGATTGGATGTTTATGTGAACAGAGAAATCATCTTCAGGCTTCACACTGGAGGTGGCCAGGGAGGTGGATGGGGGTTCCAGAATGTGAAAGTCTTTAATAAATAATGCAACAATTCATACTGGCATCCCCAGGGTTTCTGATTCAGATTATCTGGGTAAGGCTTGAGAGTTAATATTTCAGACAAGTGCTCAGGTGACAATGATGCTCAGCAAGGTAATGCTTCAGCTGACCCCATCAGCTTCCTCTATTTTAGAATCCAATGCCCTTCACTATGCTTCATCAACCATCTGTATTCTATCTTCTTTCCATCTTCCACAAAGTTGCTGAAATATCTTTTCTACTAATGGTCCACCCCAAACCCTTATGTTAGGGGCAATACTTTGTTCTGTTTTTTGTTTTTTTACTATTGCTTAATGACTTTGGGGAAAAAAAAGAGACTATAACACTTGCCAGCAGCCAGCCTTGTTGAGCCAAAGTTATGCCATTATATTTCAATGAATTGGTATGTCCCAGTACCAGCATGTTTGTCCTCAGACCTTCCTCTGTGTATGGACATCTCATTATCAACTACAATTTCTGGATAAAGTTTTAATATTTGATTCTAGTTGTAAACATTTTAGATATCTGAAAATAAATAAAAGAAGGTATGCTGGCAATAAGGTATTTTTAAGTAACTTAAAATGTGGGGAGTTCTCTTGTGGCACAGTAGGTTAAGGATCTGGGATTTTCACTGCAGCAGCTTGGCTCACTGCTGTGGTGCAGGTTTGATCCATGGCCTGGGAACTTCCATGTGCCATTGGCATGGCAAAAAAATTAAAATAAAATAAAATAAAACAAAACAAAATATGGCATAGGTCAGCTAGCTGTTTCTCAAGCTCAATTTCTCTTCTGGGACACCCAGAAAGTCTCCACGTTATTAGTTCTTGGTGATGGGCTGTTAGTGAAAACAAAGCATGTCTCCTTCAGACTAACTTGGTTAAAAAGTAAATGGACTTTATTTACCCTGTCTTTTCTCCACAGACGGCCTCCCTCTGAGCCCCTAAATGATGATAGAGCCACAGACAGAAGAAAACTGGGTCTTTGAACGACTGACCCAAAGGAAGCGCAGCTGATCAAGAAAAACTTCATTGGATTGTTATGGCCTAAGCACTAAAATCTTGGAGTTTATCTTATAGTAAGATACTTTTACCCTAATTAATAAATTCAATGATGAAATAAGATCCTTCTCAGTCTATAAATGGGTTTAGGATAAATTAGCTTTGCATTGGGCTATTTTCTCTGTGGACTGCTATTTTATGACAGCTACCGATTCACATGGAATTGCAATAATTAAATTATTTTTGGTTGACATACTGCGTAAAATTTGGTCTTATAAGTCTAAAGAAAATATGCTTGTTTCATCTCCACTTTAGTAAATAAGATCTAATATTTGCAATGATGATGAACTGAATGTGATAACAGATAAGAGTACTTTCCAAAATTATAAATGCTATCCAAGTGTTACATAATAATTAATTTTTCTTAGGAGCCCGGGTGAATTGGGGAAAATTCTAAGTTTCTCTTTGTATTAATTTTTTCATTGGACTTGTAAATTTCAGATTCTTCCCCCCAAAAGCAGCAGATTCAAGGTTACTGCAGAACTTAAATTAGCCTTATCACCTCGATTTCTAAGTTATTGCTACTGCATTGTTGTAAGAAACTTACTTTTTGCATTATTCAATTTTTAAAACATGAGAGGTTTTAATTAAACATCATCAGTGCTTTTAACCTTTGGAAACCGATATTTCAAGTGCACTATGTCATAAGTCATCTAAGATGACTGAAGACCCTGCAAGCTAAATGAAGCTAATCAGGCATATTTCCACTTCGGTAATTGAACCACTGGCTTCATTCCACATGCCCTGACTGGCCTCTTGAAAATGCGTTATCCTCCATCCCTAACCTTCAATATTAAGATTTGCCTATAGAGAGATCAGAAAAGAGAAAAATAATTTTGAGAGCACTTCAGTCCTTCTACAGATGTGACATGCAATTGGCCATTTATAAAATCCCAAGTTTCTACATTTCACCTAAAAAAGATGTATTAAACAAATATATCATATTCTAGGAGGTGGCCATAAGATGAGGGTAGGGAGTTAACCTATATTTGCTTGTAGAAAATTCAATTCTCAGCTTTAGCTATATAGACAAGTTTTAAGCAACAAAACCTAAAATATTCATGCCTTAAATCTGCACCAGGAGGATTTGAAAAGATCCTATAAAAGTTCATCAGTTCAGACTGGGTCCACTTGTGATTATTTTGACAGAAGGTAGACTGGCACTTACTTTGGTACTCAGTGGAAAAAAAGATAAAAATATGGTAAGCAAAAAAATACTATTAACAAAAATAGAAGAAAAAAACTTAATTTCCTAAAAAATGAAAAATTTAAGTGCTTTGTTTGTTTATTTTTAATGGCTGCACCCATAACTTATGGAAGTTCCTGGGTGAGGGACTGAATCTGAGTCACGGGGCAACCTATGCCACAGCTGCAGCAACACCAGATCGTTTAAACCACTGTACCAGGCAGGGATTGGGGACTAAACCCAAGCCTCCACAGCGACTTGAACCTCTGTGGTCTGATTCTTACCCCACTGCACCACAGTGGGAACTCCTTTAAGGGCTTTGTTAATATCCACACATAGAATAAAATTAGTGGACTAGTGCAAATCATCAGCATTATGGCACTCAAAAGATTCAAAGAATTTACATTTGATGTTGGCAATACTTAAAATGGCCTAACATTGCTTCTTAGTAAAGTCTGGCCTTCTATATAGCTGGACCAAATGAATTGCTGACTAATAACACTCCACTAAAGTTTAAACAAAATTTCTTGAATATCTACTCTGTGCAACTGTGCTCATCATTGAGATAAGATTTAATAGGTGTGGGTCCTCCCTCAAAAAACGAAATGGAGAAATTTTAAAAGTACATGAAAGCATAATTAGCAGCAACAAGCAACAAATGACACTTAAATAACGCAAGTGAGTTCCACTACAGTCTAGAGGCAGAAAAGATCATTTTCAGAGTTGGTTTTCTCAAGACTTCTTAAAGAGATAAAATTTCAGCTGGACCTCAGAGACAGATGGGATTTCAACAGGCAGCAAGAAGCAGAGAATATATTTCAGAGCAACAAAATATGTCCTTAGAAAGGTGAAAAATCCCATAGCAGTTTGGGAGCTATTGAGAGGTCAATATGAACCCAGCAGGAGAGAGGAGAAGAATAGAAAAGTAATATAGGGTGTTCTCAATTCCAAGCAGATCTGGAAAGATCAGGTTCTTTGATGAAAAAGACTTCAGTCTGGTTTCCACCCTACAAAATCAGGTTATATGTCTTTAGGCAATTACTTAATTCCTCAAAATCTCCCTTCTCCATTTACAAAATGGGAATCGTAGACCTAAATCACTTGTCTGTGAATCACTGACTGTGAAGGTAAAATAAAGTAATATAGGTAAAACCCTTAACAAAGTAAAGCTTCAAGATGTTAGTACCTCCTTCCTACAATATTTCTATTAAGTACTCATTTCAATAAGTAACAGATTGGTATATACATTTTCTAGGTTACAATCTGGTATTATTAGCTCAAGGGGCAACCAGTCAGCTTCTTGCAGCAGTTGGGGATTTAAAAAAACTACAAAATTCTGTATTAACTAAAAAGGTTTATTAGTAAAAGCATATCTTAGCCAACTTCCTCTCTCTCTCTCTCTCTCTCTCTCTCTCTCTCTCTCTCTGTCTCTCTCTCTCTCTCTCAAAAACAGTGGTTAAAAACTCATAAATTCTATTCCCTGTTTATTTTTCCCAGTTTCATGGAGAAATAATTGACATACATCAGTGCATAAGTTTAAGGTGTCAAGCATGATGATCTGATTTACATTTATTGTGAAATGATTACCACAATAGGTTTAGTGAACATCTATCTTCTCATAATAGATAGAATAAAAAGAAAAGAAGAGGGGAAAAGTTTGTGATGAGAACTCATAGGATTTATCCCAAAACTTTCTTAAATATCATACAGGAGTGTTAGCTATAGTCATCCATCCAGCTGTACATTATATCCCTAGTATGTATTTATCTTATAACTGGAAGTTTGTACCTTTAGACTACCTTTCTCCAATTTCCTCTTCCCCCACCATCTCCAGTAACCACAAGTCTGATCTCTTTATCCATAAGTTTGTTTGTTTGTTTTTAAGAGTCCATATATAAGTGAGATCATACACTATTTGTCTTTATATGCCTTACTTATTTCACTTAACATAATGTTGTCAAGGTCCATCCATGTTGTAGAAAACGGTAGGATGTCCTCTTTTCAATAGCAAAATAATATTCCATTATATATATATATATGTATGCATATACCACACTTTATATTTATATATACCATGTTTTATATTTATATTTATATATTCCACAATTTCTTTATCCATTCATTCATCAATGGACACTTAGATTGTTTTCATGTCTTGGCTATTGTACGTCATGCTGCCATAAACATGGAGGTTCAGGTGTATTTTCAAGTGAGTGTTTTTGCTTCCTTTGTATATTCCCAGAAGTGGAATTACTGGATCATATGTTAATTCTATCTTTAACGTTTTGAGGATCTACCATACTGTTTTCTACAGTGGTTATACCTCTATTCCTGTTTAATAACCAATCCTTAAGGATAAGAATTACATGACATAGTGGAAATAAATTATACAGAAGTATTTTAAAAGCTACCAACTGCGTTCCCACATAACTTTCTGGATTTCACTGTTTTCATAAATAAAACAAGATGAATAAATCTGCCCTACCTAGATGTTATGACCATTATGAGAATTAACATATGATAATGTAGGTGAAAATGCCTTGGAAATACATATCCTATTGAAAACCACCCGGTTCATTGAGTAATAATCTATGGTACTGAGCATTCCCTCAGAGCTGTTCTATACAGCCAGTGTTAGACGAAGCCAGCTTCACACTCTACTTCTCATAATTTATGCCGACATACTGTTCATAATCCTTTCTTGAATTTCAAAGTAGCTGCAGGCATATGTCTTTGCAATAGGCATGAGGTCTCTTTTCCCTAGTTTCTTTCTAATTAAAGTTACTTCATTGTCGATAGATTGTAGGATAGCATTTCCAGGTTTATCCAGCTCTGAGATCAGATGGAAGGCAGGGTGATGTCATGGGCAATGCATAGGCTTTGCAACTATTTTTGATCTTTGATTTACCAGCACTTACCAGCTATCTGTCACTGAGCAACTTAACCTCTCTAAAGACCTCTGAGTAAAACTGGAAAACATGTTTCTTACAAACTGTAAAATCTAGCACCTAATAAAGTGCTAAATGTTCCATTTGTTCCCTCTTTCCAAGCATACAAACTGAAAATTCAGTTCTACTATACAACTGCAAAGTAGGGTTATGATGTTAATTTAGAAGTCCTTGGAGGCTGCAGATAATGTCATTCCTAGATGCGCTAGGATGATGATGATGAAAGAGAAGGGAGAAAAGAAGAGGAGAAGTACAAGAGGAAGGAGAGGAAAAAGAGGAAGAAAGCTGACAACAAAGTCCATTACAAGAATAACTTGTAACTGGACTCCATTGTTGCCGATCTTAACCCTATATATTTTCATATATCTCAGTACAATACGATTCTTGGTATTCAGCACAAAATCAATTGGCTATAAGACTCAGAACCCACAGCCGTTGCTAACATTATTATATCACTTTTTATTTTTATCTCCCTAACCACCCATAAGTTGGATGAAGTAAATATATCTGAAGCCTAAGTAGGTGTCTATGCTGAATTTTGCACTGAATTTATAAGTAGATTAAGCATGAATTTCAATAGAGTTCCATGTACTTTTGCCCTTTCTTCACTGTTTTTCAATTGAGGTTAACTTCTGAATAATGAGGTAATGTCAGGAGAAAATACTTTGTCTTTTAGATGATTAAGGTAAAATATCTGGCCTATCCTCAGAAAAATGATATCATTTTGGCACTTATAAAAAGTTAAACATTTTCATTTTATTTTATTTTTTGCTTTTTAGGGCCACACTCCTGCAGCATATGGAGGTTCCCAGACTAGGGGTCTAGTCTGAGCTGTAGCCGCTGGCCTATACCACAGTCACAGCAACGCAGGATCCGAGCCACGTCTATGACCCATGCCACTGCTCACAGCAACGGCAGATTCTTAACCCACTGAGCGAGGCCAGAGACGGAACCCGCAACCTCATGGTTCCTAATACGATTCATTTCTGCTGCACCATAACGGGAACTCCAAAAAAGTTAAAACATTTCATACAATGAAGTACCATCCAGTGTCTTTGCCAATAACCCTAGTTAGATTTCTCTACCAACCAAGTTTTAACCAAATTTTACCTTATCATCCATATTAAAATGACATCATTACATTTATGTATAATATGTAATCAATTATTTGTATATAATGTAAAATAACACATAATAAGCTCTATGTTCAGCTACAATAATGGTATCATGAATTTGGAGTTCCCTGATGCCTAGCAGTTAAGCATTCAGTGTTGTTACTAATGTACTGATGTGACTCGGGTTCAGTCTCTGGCCTGGGAACTTCAGCATGCCGCAGGTGCAACAAAAAAATTTAACCAATCAGTGGAGTCTCAACTTCCCTTTAATGACCAAGACACAGCAGTCCCAGCCAATAGCCTGTTTGACTCAGTGTTTGACCAACTTCATCCTTTCAAAAACTGTTGTCTATAAGTAGAAACCCTTTTCTCTCACATGAAATGAAAATGAACACTGAAAGTCACCAACATTTTGGAATAACTATACAGCTCATCACTGGGATCCTTTAAATGTCCCACAAGAACAATTTTGTTGCATTTGTGCCCTTTGACATCTGGAACTGAGCTGTTCTATGCTTCATCAGGCTCCTCTGCTCAGAAGCTTTTTCTAACAAGGTTGTAGTTACTGAGTTGTAAACAAAACCAGGTCTGTAATTTCACAATCCTGTCAACTTTATGCTAAAACAATTCTAGACCAATTCCTTTCCTGAAGTCTTTTTCCACCTTGCTTCTCATCCAACTTTTCAAGTCCTTCCTACAATCCTCTGCATCCCAGCTCTACATCACTTAGAAATGATGGCACCAAGATCAATGCAACCACAGCTTCCCAAGGACAGGAAACGATAAGCAGGTCTGGAGATACAACACTAAAGTTAGGGGCAAATATCCCAGCTATAAGTCTAACCTACAAAAATGAAGATGAGGTAAAAGAAATCTCCATTTTTTGTGTCTTACTTTATAGAATACTGTTTTCAGGATGAAGTGTTAACATTTGGAGTGTTTCATTGGATTCAGGTCTTCCACAAGAATAAGAAGGGGGAATATGGTCTTTATTTGTGTAAGTAAAAGGATTCTTGTAAGGGTTCAGTTTCCCCCCACCCCCCACCCAGATCAGTGAGACAGTCTTCTCCACAAAGTTTCTATCTCAGAGGTAGGAAATTGCTTATAAAGTTTTAAATACCTAGGAAGTGGTTGTTGATATTGTTGTTTTAGCTTAGTGAAAAGGTGAAGTACATATTTCCATCTTCACCACCTGCTGAGGACCAATTACTGTGTGCTAAAAATATATCTGACCTGATGATGGCAAAATGAAGAAACAGACCCATGACTGCTAAGTGATTTGTCCTACATAATGTAATTCCACAGATGGAAATACAAAAACTATGACTTTTACTCCTTTTTTCAAATCCAGTAAGCCTCTATCTATTTAATGATGGAACACACTAAGCCTTTAAGAAGGTTGAAAAGGAAACTGACAGAATCTAAATTTCACCTGCTTTCTCCCTGCATTGAAAATCCATCTCTTTGCTTTTCTGCTTGAAGCTCTCTTGTTTTTACTTAAAATATCTTCTCCTCTGTAAAACTTCCACTGAGTATCTCTCACCAGCTGTGTTGTTTGTGCCTATTTCAATGACAGGGTTTATGTTACTGTGCATTGCATGTCAACTCACTGAAGAGAATGGTGTTATTTCATTTGCTTTTATATCTTCACAGTTCATCACAGTGCCTAGCATGGGGCTGGGCATACAGGTATACTTCATAGATACTCCAGGTTCAGTTCCAGACCACCACAATAAATCAAATATTGCAATGAAGTGAGTCACGTGAATTTTCTTGCTTTCCCAGTGCATATAAAAGCTATGTTTACACTATACTGTAGTTTATTAAGTGTACAACAGCATAATATATAAAAAAAACTAATGTACATACCTTAATTTTAAAATATTTCATTGATAAAAAATGCTAACTGGAGTTCCCGTCATGGTTCAATGGTTAATGAATCCAACTAGGAACCATGAGGTTGTGGGTTCGATCCCTGGCCTCGCTCAGTGGGTTAAGGATCCGGCGTTGCCGTGAGCTGTGGTATAGGTTGCAGACGCGGCTCGGATCTCGCATTGCTGTGGCTGTGGCGAAGGCTGGCAGCTACAGCTCCTGTTAGACCCCTAGCCTGGGAACCTCCATATGCCGCGGGTGCAGCCCTAGATAAGGCAAAAAGACAAAAAAAAAATGCTAACCATCATCTGAGTCTTCAGCAAGTCATAATCATTTTGCTGATGAAGGATTTGAAATATTGCGAGAATTACCAAAATGTGACACAGAGACATGAGTGAGCAAATGCTGTTGGAAAAAGACACTGATAGACTTGCTAGACCCAGGACTGCCACAAACCCTCAAGTTGTAAAAATGCAATACGTGTGAAGAGCAATAAAGCAAAGTACAATAAAATGAGGTATGTGGTATGCCCATCATGTAGAATGGCAAAGGAGAAATAATGAATGAATATGTGAAAAGGGTATCTATATGATGGCCAAGGAGATGACTAATGTCTTTCAAAATAATATGGTCAATATCTTAGAATTATACAGACATTTCTGTGCCAACAAAGAATGTAGGTTGATTCCTCATTTCCCCCTAAACAAAAGCAAAGGTTGAGAAGACTCTAGCAAATAGTTACTTGAAAAGCTTAATGCAGTAAAAATTTGTAGAACTAGGTGATTTTTGATCGATTAAGAAGAAATAGTGTTCCAAATTGTTTATTTTTTCCTGAGGATTTGATTTTAATTCTAGTTATTTTGAACAGGTTAGATTGACCTGAACAATATCCCTTCACTCTATTTGGCCCTCAGTCCTACAACCTTAACTCTAGACCGACTTCTAGCAGTCCTTTCTCACTGTGAAATTTATAATACTCCCTGAAGCAAGGGAAGTCATACAGTAAGAATATCTGACCACTTTCATAGCATAAAAAAGAAATATCTGGAAGATTTTAGTACTGCCACCACCACAATCAAGGGCAAATGATCTTCCCCCGTGGATTTGTGAAAATGGCTAAAAATTTCCCTTGAAAGATACAGTTCACGGATTTTTTACAAAAGCAAAAGTTATATATTTATATAAATCATCAGCTTTATACAAAAAAAAAGCCTCTGCAGTCACAGTCTTAACCCACTGTACCACAGCAGGAACTCTTTTGACCGTAAATGTTGATATCTTGGTCTTTCAATATCACTCAGTACAAAATATTTTCCAATATTTTGACCTGTGGGTTATTCTGAAGTATGTTAATCTCCAAATATTTGGTGTTTTTTAAGATACATTTTTGTTAATGAGTCAATATAATTCTGTTGTACTAAGATAACATGTTCTATAGATATCAGGGGTTTTCTCAATTTATTTCTTTTCTCAAGTATATTTTGTGGACCAATATATGCTTTATCTTTGTGTATACTTCTTGTGCATTTGTAGAGAAAGTTATTTTTCCATCGTTGAGCCTAGTGTTCTATAATATCAATTAGGTCATGTTTGTGCAATGCTGCTCAACTCTTCTGTAGACTTATGGATTGTCTATCCACTTATATTAACAGCTGAAAGAGAAGTGAAATTTTCAACAGTAATCATATATTTTCCTATTCTGCTCTCAGTAGTGTCAGATTAGTAATGTGAATTTAAGATATTTGTCTTATTGCTTAATCAACCTTTTAAATGGTAATATTCTTTGTTCTGAAATCTGCATTGTCTGAGCTAATATATCCACTCAAGCTTTCTTTGTATTGCTTTGCCTTACTGTTTGCATGGCATATCCTCCCTTATGCTTTTGTTTTAACCTATTTGCATCATTATAAATAGATTTCTTACATACAGCCTATTGCTGGGTCTTGCTTTTTCTACTTTGACAAACTCTACCTCTTAATCTGAGTGTTTAGATCATTTATATTTTATATAGTTATTGATGTGGTTGGATTTAAATCTTAGTTGTTATTTGATTTTTATTCATCTCTTTTCTTTCTTTTCCTGCCACGTTTTTGGATTAGAAAAGTATTTTTTAGTGTTCCTATTTATCTCCTTTACTGATTTATCATCTATACCACTTTGTCTTTTTTAGTGGTAAAAGAGTCTCTAGAGTCTACAACAAGCATCTTTAATTTATAATTTTCTACATTCAATTAAATTTACACTACCTAATATATAATGTAAAAACATTACAACAAAATACCTACCCCTGTCTTTTATATTATTGTTATTATACATCTAATTCTATATAATTCCCACAATACATTGCTGTCATTAAGCGGTCTATTATATTTTTAAAGTATGAAACATTAAAAATATATTTACATTTATAAACATGTTCAGCATTTGCAGTGCTCTTCATTTGTTTGTGTAGCCATGAGCTTCCATTCGATTTCACACACCATCATTCCAAAGAATTTCTTGTAATAATTTTTTAATGCTAATCTCCTGGCATTAGATTTTCTGAGTTTTTATATGACAAAAGTATTGATTTTACCTTCATTCTAGGAGAATATTTTCACTTAATATACAACTTTAAGTTAACAGTTTATCTTTTAGCACTTTAAAGATAAAATTGTCTTCTAGCTTGCATTGGTTCTAACAAGAAATCTATACTCATTCTTGGCTTTATTATCCTGAATGTAATATAAACAAGTTTCTCTGGCTGCTTTTCAGATTTGTGCTTTATACTGGTTTTGCAGTTTATTACATTATCCTTGGTGTATTTATCCTTCTTAGGATACAATAAGAATCATGGATCATCATATTTTGGAAAAATGTCTGCTACTGTTTTTAATTCCCTGATTTTTGCCCCAATTCTTCTAATACTATCAGTACATGTATGATGGTTTGACATTGTTTTATATATCAAAAAAGTCTCTTTTAATTTTGTTCAACTTTCTATCTCCCTATATTTCAGTTTGGGTAATTCATTGCACTGCCTTCAAATTTTCTGATTTTTTTTCAGTGCCAAGCTGCATTTGCGACCTACACTGCAGCTCGTGGCAATGCCAAGCTGCATTTGCAACCAACACTGCAGCTCATGGCAATGCCAGCTCCTTAACCCACTGAGCAAGGCCAGGGATCGAACCTACATCCTCATGGAGACTATGTCAGGTCTTTAACCCATTGAGCCACAACGGGAACTCCTGAAATTTTAATTTCAGATATTGCATTTTTCAATACGGAAAGAGTTTTACACCTTTCTTTTCTCTCACTCTTATTTTTCTTTAAATCCTCGAACATGTTTTTATGATAGTTGTTTTAAAACCCCTGATATACTAATTCTTTCATTTCTGTTATTTCTGAGTCTATTTTTTCTCCTAATTTTTCTCCTTGTTATTGGCCATAATTCTTGCCTCTTTGCAGATCCAGTATCTCTCTGAGGTAGCTAGAATTTGTAAATATCACTTTATTGAGCATCTGGATTTTACTGTTTCCATTTGGAGATGCAGATTTTCGTTTGGGCAGGTAGTAAAGACATATGTGGGTCTGCCTGATAACTTTTGAGAAGTGTGTTTAAGGTTTCTTAGGGCTGTGTTCAGAATAGCCTTTACTCTGAGGTGAGCTCAGCTCTATTATGAGGGCATGATTCTTCTGAGCCACTTACAGAATGTCTTGAGTGTTCCATGAGGTATCCCCACCTTGGCTCAACAGAACTTGAATATCCCTACCAGTCTGTTGAGCTCAAGGAATCTCAGCCTCCAAATACACACGTTAGTGTTTAGCCAAAGTTTCGATGAGATCCCTGTACAGATTTCTGCATATCCTCCTTTGCACAGTTCCTACCTCTCCAGTGTTCTTGACTACATATTTCAGATGCCTCCAGTTACCCAAACCCTAATCTTCCAATTGCTATGCTCTCAACTCTGGAATATCATCTGCCTCTGCTTGAGTTCTCCTTCCACAATATAGAAAGTGCTTCTAAGTAGAAAGCAAGGGTGATTTTCTTTCTCATCTTAATTTTTACCCTTCTCTCAAAGATCTGAGTCCTGTGCTGCCTGCTTTCCAATGTCTACAAACAATCATTTCATATACTCCATTTTCCAGTGGCTTATGGCAGGAAGAAAAGACTGATACAGTTATTCATTCCATCATATTGGAAGTTGAAGTTCACTCTGTGATGTAAACAATATCCCATAATCACTATATTAAGATTTATTTTTTTGCATAGGAAGAGGAAAATGTGACTCATCTATATTCGCACTACTTTGAATTTCTACCATCGTTACCATATAGTCTTTTTTCTATAAATATGTATAATTCTTACACTATTACATTCAGACTGTACATATTACAGCTAGCATTTTTTCACTAAACTCTACATTTTTGTGATATTACTCTTCATATCCATGATTTTTAATGTCTTTATCTTATGACATTATACAAATTATATTGCCAGGACATAAGTAATTTGTGGACATTTTTGGTCTCCACTATAATCTCAAAATTCCTCTTCTTCCTGCACTCTGTTCTTCTCAAGGAAGATTTAGAAAACAGGGCAAAAGATTTAAAGTCTCCGAGAGAAGGGTATTTTGTTTAAATTCAAGAATATACCTTGAAGTCTGTATTTTTCAAGCAGGGATGTTTTGAAGGAACATATTTCAGTGTTTATAGCCATTGCTATTTTCGTTCTTTTCTATCTTTAAAAACACACTGGTCCAGGGAGAGTTTCTTCCAAAATGTTAGAGGATCCAGTCACGTGTTTCTCTCAAGGTAACTAAATCTGTTTCTCTCAGGTATAGCCCAAGCCAAAAAAAAGTTACACAAGACTGAATGTGAGGAAAATCAGGTAGAAAATCCAGAAGTAGCTATTGAGAAGGAAACATTTACTGTTTGTTTGTTTGTTTGTTTGTTTGTTTTTCTGCTTTGCAGGTTCATTTCATCTGGTGTAATGAGTATGGATCTTTAACTCACTGAAGTGGTAAATTCTACGAACACTTAGAGTAAAAGGCAAAGAATACTACTTAGCCTCCTGGGGTCATTCAAGCTGACCTGGTAAAATAAAACGTTTCTCAGAGTTGCCATTGTGGCTTAGTGGTTGAGGAACCCGACTAGGATCCATGAGGATGCAGGTTCGATCCCTGGCTCAGTGGGTTGAGGATCCGGCATTGCTATGAGCTGTGGTCTAGGTCATGGACACAGCTCGGATCCTACATTGCTGCAGCTGTGGCATACGCCAGTGGCTACAGTCCCCTAGCCTGGGAACCACCATATGCCAAGGGTGCAGCTCTGAAAAAAAAAGACAAAAAAAAAAGTATCCAAAATTCAGAGTTAGAACCTAGATAAAATGTGACTTTGCTTTGCTTTCCACAGATACTTTCATTTTCCTATATGTATAAATATATTGCCCTCTGGTCTTCCTGGGAAGATATGATGGAACCAAGCTGTACTGACTCATTTCTGGGTCCCTTACTTTATTTTTTTTTTATTTTTAATTTTTTTCTTGTCTTTTTGCCTTTTTATGTAGAGCCGCACCCGTGGCATATGGGGACGTTCCCAGGCTAGGGGTCTACCAGGAGCTGTAGCCGCCAGCCTTCGCCACAGTCACAGCAACGCGGGATCCGAGCCACATCCGCAACCTACACCACAGCTCATGGCAATGCCAGATCCTTAACCCACTGAGCAAGGCCAGGGATCAAACCCGCAACCTCATGGTTCTTAGTTGGATTCCTTAACTGCTGAGCCACGAAGGGAACTCCCCTGGGTCCCTTACTTTAATAGCAAAGTTACACCCCAATAGTTTGAACCTAACTTCTTACAGGTGTTTGTTTCTAACATTTTACCACTCAAAACTATAATTAACATATATTAAGTATTTGTGTGCAACTTTAATTATTTTATGGGAATTCCTGAAAGTTGAACTGCATTGTTGAAAAACTGAACATCGTTTACATTTTCTTTTTTTATATATATAATGATTTTTATTTTTTCCATTATAGCTGGTTTAGTTTTCTGTCAATTTTTCAGCTGTACAGCGTGGTGACCTGGTTATGCATACATACATAGATTCGTACCATATGACCCAGCAATCCCACTCTTGGGCATATATCCAGACAAAACTTGCCTTGAAAAAGACACATGCACATGCACGTTCACTGCAGCACAATTATTTACATTTTCAATCTAAATACTAAATTACCCCCCCAAGGAAGTTGTACAAATGGTTTTTTTGTTTGTTTGGGGGGTCTTTATATTTTTACTAGAGTATAGCTTTTTGTTCATTTGTTTTTTTTCAGTTGCACCCACAGGATATGGAAGTTCCCTGGTCAGACACAATCTGAGATGCAGCTGTGACCTACACCACAGCTGGGACAACACCAGATCCTTTAATCCATTGTGCCAGGCCAGGGATCAAACCTGTGCCTCCACAGTGACCCAAGCCACTTAAAGTCAGATTCTTAACCTACTGCAGGAATTTCTATTGAATTATATTGATTTGCAATGTTGTGTTAATTCCTGATGTACAGTAAAGTGACTCAGTTACATATATACACATATCCATTCCCCTATAACTTATCACAGGATATTGAGTAGATTTCTGTGTGCTATACAACAGGTCCCTATCGACTATCCACTCTATATTAAATAGTCTGCAGGAGGGATTAAGATGGCGGAATAGAAGGACTGGAGCTCAACTTCTCTCATAAAAACAACAAAACTACAACCAAATGCCGAGCAACCTTCAACCAAATGGACTGTAAACCTCCAAAAAAGATATTCTATTCCAGAAGACAAAGAGGAGACAATATCAGGAGGTAGGAGGGACGATTACACGATATAAGGAACTCCATACCTCCCAGGTGGGAAGCCCCACAGACTGAAAAGTAATTGTATCACAGAGACTCACCTAAAGGACAGAGAGTTCTGAGCCCCACATCAAATCACCATGCCTGGGGATCTGGCACAGGGAGAAAGAACCCCCACAGTATCTGGCATTGAAGGCCAGTGGGGCTTGTGTGCAGGAGCTCCATGGCACTGGGGGAAATGGGGACCCCATTCTTGAAAGGTACACACAGACTTTCACATGCACTGGGTCCCAAGGCAAAGCAAAATCTCCATAGGAATCTGGGTCGAATTTGACTGCAATTCTTGGAGGATCTCCTGGGAAAACAGGGGTGACTGTGGTTTGTTGTGAGGGAAAGCATTGGAGGCAGAGCTCTTGGGAACATTCATCAGCCTGCATTTCTCTGCAGGTAGCCATTTTTGGGAAAATCTGGCCCCTCCCATCAGTGATGATAAGACCCAGGCCAAGCAATAATCCAGGTTATTTTTGGGAAAATCTGGCCCCTCGCATCAGCGATGTTAAGTCCCAGGCCAAGTCCCACCCATCACTAAACAGGCTGCCTAAAGACCCCTCAGGCACACAGCCACCTCTGTTCTCACCCAGAGACAAAGCCCCACCCACCAGAGGGATAGGAATCAGCCCCACCTACCAGTGGGCTGCCACCAGTCCCTCCCATCAGGAAGCCTACAGCAAGCTCACCCCATACCAACTTCAGCCACAAGAGAGCAAACACCAGAAGTAAGAGAGGCTACGACTCTGTCGTCTGCAAAAGGTCACCACACCAAAAACCTGTAAAAATGAAAAGACAGAAAACTATAACTCAGATAAGGGAGAAAGAAAAACCCCAGAAAAACAGCCCAGTGATAAGGAGATTATTAGCCTCCCAGAAAAGGACTTTAGATTGTTGATGCTGAAGATGATGCAAGACACTAGAAATAAACTGGAGGCAAAGATTGATAATTTACAGGAAACACTGAGCAAAGAAATACAAGATATAAAAATTAAGCAAGAAGAGATGCAAAAATACAATAACTGAAATAAAAAATTCATTAGAAGCAGCCAACAGTAGAATGTAGGAGGCAGAAGAATGAATAAGCGAGGTGGAGGACAGATTAGTGGAAATCACTAATGCAGAAGAGAAAAGAGATAAAAGATTGAAAGGAAATGAGCAGAGTCTCAGAGAACTCTGGGATAACGTTAAACACACCAACATCTGTATTATAGGGGTGCCAGAGGGAGAAGAGAGAGAGAAGGGGACAGAAAAAATATTCGAAGAGACGATAGCTGAAAACTTCCCTAATATGGGAAAGGAACCACTTACTCAAATCCAGGAAGCACAACGAGTACCATATAAAATAAACCCAAGGAGGAACACCCTTAGACACATATTAATCAAAATGACCAAAATTAAAGACAAAGAGAAAATATTGAAAGCAGCTAGGGAAAAGAAACAAATAACATACATGGGAACCCTGATAAGGTTATCAGCAGATTTTTCAGCTGAAACTCTGCAGGCTAGAAGGGAGTGGCATGATATACTTAACGTGATGAAAGGAATAAACTTCCAACCAAGATTACTTTATCCAGCAAGGCTCTCATTCAGATTTGAAGGACAGATCAAAACCTTTACAGAGAAGCAAAAGCTAAGAGATTTCTGCAACACTAAACCAGCTTTACAACAAATACTAAAGGAACTTCTCTAGGCAGAAAAGAAAAGGCCACAAACAGAAACAAAATCACCACAAATGACAAGGCTCACCAGTAAAGGCATATATGCACTAAAGATACTAAATCATCCAAGCACAATTGTGCTACCAAAATCAGAAATCGAGATAAGAAAGCACAAATGCAGGACACTGGAGATGCACTTGCAATTAAGAAACCAACAACTTACAACAATCTCATTTATATATAAACTCCTATATCAAAACTTCAGGTTAACTGCAAACCAAAAATCTACAATTGATACACAAATAAGAAAAATCAACTCAAATACAACATTAAAGATAGTCATCAAATAGTCTGCATATGCCAATCCCAAGCTCCAGATCCATCCTTCCCCCTGACCTTTCCCTTTGGTAACCATAAATTTGTTTTTGAAGTCTGTGAATCTGTTTCTGTTTTTTACATATGTTCATTTGTATTATTTTTATGATTCCACATATTAGTGATATTATATGGTATTTGTCTTTCTCTTTCCTACCTACTTCACTTAGTATGATAATTTCTAGGTAAATCCATGTTGCTGCAAATGGCATTATTGTATTCTGTACAAATGTTTATTCTTAACACTACAAAACTGGCTTATCTTGTTTTTATATCCTCATCAATACTGGTCAGTATTTTAAAAAACACTTCACCAAATTAATAGAAAAAATTACAACTTTTTTGTTTTATATCTTTGATTACATTTCACACTTATTGGGCTTTTGTTCTTTGTGGTAAACTGCCATTTCATGCTATTGTTTATTTTTCTGATGAGGATTTTTATATTCTTTACCTTCTTGATAATTGTCTATCTCACATAATGTTCCTTTCTTTCTTCTTAACTGACTCAGAGTGTGTCATTTGCCTATTACTTTTACTTATGGAGTAATGTCTCTCTCTGCCTGCACTGAAATTTTACCATCAGAAAATAATTTTAAAAAAATAATGTATGACTGAGTCACTCTGCTGTACAGCAGAAACTGGCACACATTGTAAATCAACTTTAATAAAAAAAATCATTTGTCATCCCACAACTCAGGGATAAACATTAAAAAAGAAAGAAAGAAAGAAGAAAGAAAAGTTCTACCATTAGCCTATTTTCTAATTATAACTATAAAATCTATTTATACTTGCATTTCTAACACCTGACTAGTTAAGCATCACAAGATCTTATGCATAATGGCAAAGTTGACATATTGTCTAGAAGTCCTTCAAAAAACCTCTCTCCTTTCTTCTTACAATTTGCTAACATCTAACTCAGAATAAGCTCCCACTTGTGTGCAAAGCTCTAGGCCTCGGAAGGTAGATAGGGACTCTGATGAGCAAAAGCACATTAACTTCCCACATTCTGCTTTTGTTTTTTCTTCCCTACCTATGGAGTCCACATCCTGTTTCCCTTTCCCAGGTCTGTCAAAGATAAAGCCCTGTTGTGGCTCCAGGCATATCTGGAAAACACCCTGAGGGTGTCTGTCTGCAAAACTAATATATCAAGTGCTCGGCTTAACTGGAATGTACATCAAAATATCCTAATGGGGGGAAGGAGAGAGGGATGTTGGGGTATGCAGCCATGGATAAGGCACCCTAATCCAGTTCTCTGGGCAATGGCATATGGCGTTGAAGGCACTGGGCTTCCCTGTAGCCAGAGTGGAGAAATGACAGGGAACTTGAAGAAGGAAGTTGAGTACTGAGAAAGTCTAGGCCTGCAGTTCCCATCATGGTGCAGCAGAAATGAGTCCAACTAGGAACCATGAGGTTGCGGGTTCAATCCCTGGCCTCGCTTAGTGGGTTAAGGATCTGGTGTTGCCATTAGCTGTGGTGTAGGTTGCAGACACGGCTCAGATCCGGCATTGCTGTGGCTGTGGTGCAGGCCGGCAGCTGTAGCTCTGGTTAGACCCCTAGCCTGGGAACGAACATATGCCACGGATGCCACCCTAAAAAGACAAAAAGACAAAAAAAAAAAAAAAAGAGAGAGAGAGAGAGAATGTCTAGGCCTGTTTTCGACTTTCTCTAGGCTCCTTGGGGTTTTCTAATCCTTATTTCAGTTTCTTTTCTTTCTTTTTTCTTTCAGACACAAACAAATAATAACAGCTAAAATTCCAAACTCTCTGAAATGCTGTCTTTTACGTTAGTCTTACAAAACAAGAGGATCTTTCCTTTGTAGACTGAGACCCTAGAAACATACTTTTAAACTTAAGGCCTGATATAACACAAAATATTAAATATATACAACATACAATATTGTACTCATGCTTCTGAGGACATTCAAGTCATCTTGTTTTGAGTATGAAGACAATATGGATCCAAGATGTAAGAGTGACAAAGAGATAAAACATCAGGAGAAATTTAATGTCCAAGTGCAAGAAGAGATTTAAAATAAAAAGGTTTGCCAGTGATAATTCCTCTTTCATTCAGCACCACTAAACCATTGCCACTGCTACATTCGTAAATGTTTACGCAACTGAATTGTTATAAATAATTCAAAAGAATATCATCTTTAATGTACGGATGGATTTTCCTCTGAAGGCACCTTGGATAGTATTGGGGGCATTACTGTCTTAATTAGAAAAGATTTTGATGTGATAGTTCCTCGCTTTTTTTCTTCCTAAGCAAAATTCAGTTTATGAAGGGCTGGAAATGGCTCTCTCTGAGCCAGGTCATTTTAGAAGTCATTCCAGGGCAAGAAGTAAAGATGTATATTCTTATATTTCCAGTGGAAAATAAGATACATTCTCCAGAAAGCAAAGTAAATTCAGTCCCTGTTGGGGGTCACAAGAATCTGTGAAAGCAGGAGGAGAGAAATGGAAGGGAGAGTTAAAGTATGTGAAAGAAACAAAGCAAGAGAAAAAGGCAGAAACATGGAGCCCATATTCTCAGGAGTCAGCTTTTATCCAAGGCTGGCCCTTCGGGGATTCACTCTTCAATTTTTTTTTTTTTTTTCCTGTGATGACTTTGAAGCCTCTGGAGAGGACAATGCTGATCAGACTAGGGCTGCAGTCTGTGAGAACCAGGTTTGCATGGGCTTCAGAACATTACTGAACAATAAAATCCATCTGTAATGTACCTGCCCTCAGACTATGAAATGGTGTCTCGGCAAGTGTCATCAAAGATGATTTTTATCGCTAACAAAGTACTCTAAGAATCCAAGAATGCTCAGCCCCATGGCCTGCTTACTGGTGATTTTCCCTGAAGGAGAGTGAAAAGCCATGGTCTCACCAGGTCCCTCCCAGCCCTGAGTCGCTATGAAAATGCATCCTGCTCATTTCCGCCCCTGAGTGAATCGCTACCTGCAGCATGTTGCCCTTTAATGAAACCATCTGCAACCCTAAACTTCCCCCGGGGCAGTAGAGGAGCAGGAAGCTGGGGAGCAGAGGAAGCAGAGCACAAATTAGATTTGGAGGCAAGAGGGGGAGGGAGCCTCCCTGGGATTTCAGCTCCAGAGCAACCAGCTGCACTGACCTCTGCCTGTCTTCTTTATACTCTGTGCTGTTCCTCTGCAGCGTCCTTTCTCTTATGCAGGAGAGTAGGCTGTGTGCGGTATGTGGGTATGCCCCAAAGCATCAGTAACCAACACATAACACCCTCCAACCTCCACTGAATTCCTGAAAGGAAGCAGATATAGGAACAAGGCGGTCTTTAGTCACCTCCCTTATTTCTTCTACTAACAACAACAACAACAACAATCAAGCTACTAACAGCTGCAGAGAACTCCTTCCATGAATAACAAATAAACTCAGAGTTCATAAGAATGGGCTCTGCCCAGTGGTCTATTCCTTTTGTGAAGGGCAGTTGTCATCGTCATCAGCTACCTCTGGGTAACGAATGGACCTGCTCTCAGAGAGCAGATGATCTCCACAGAGAGGAGGAGGCCATTTTTCCAAACGCTTTATCTCTGTGGGCCAGTCTGCTCTAGATACAAGTTACTTAATTGCTGCATCAGGTCTCTGCTTTCAGTAAAAAGAGAAAGGGCAACAAATTCTTAGTGCTGTAAATCTAAATGCTTGTAAAAACCCATTTTGGGATTTGTTTAGGGCAGAACCAATAGGAGATCGTACCAGGTTGCGGGGGTGGAGGGGCAGGTAATTAGATGCTTAAGAAAAAAAATCTATCTCAAGCTCTTTGTTTCCTGTCAATGTAAGTTTTCAGAATTTTAGTTGTCAACCTTCTTCAGGAGGAAATACTTTCTTTTGGTAAAAGGAACACCACTGAGCATATACTCATAACAACTGGACTATCATCACTACCCCACAAAGAGCTACTCAGCCAACTGACTTGGAGGCAGATACTACTTTACATTTTTTTTCCCTTTTTTTTTTTTTGGCCAACCCTGCAGCATGCAAAATTTCTGGGCCAGGGATCAAACCCCCACAACAGCAGTGACCTGAACCACAGCAATGACAAAGTCAGGTCCTTAACCAGCTGTGCCACAAAAGAACTCCAGAGGCTTTTAATAACAAAAAGAACTTCCTATACATTTTTTAATTAAATAAGCTGTATGAATTACTCATTTTTAACCCCCCCAAAAAAGGTGTGGATATTATTATATTTTAAACATTGTTACTTCCCCAAATAATCAATTTCCTCTAGAAAACTCTTCAGAATAACCTCAGCAAAAGGAAGTGCCTACTCTTGAACTGATATTGCATTTATGATCAGTCTCGTTCACAAAGTGTGTTGCCTGGATTGCCTTACCGTTATTTATGAGCACAAGACCTTTCTGATGGCACCTGAATAACCACTCAGGAGACAGAAAAAAGGAACCTGTAACCCAGAGCCCACATTTGTCTTGGTCACACTAATTCTAGGTGACTGGATAGGTTCACCCTGTCTCTGACAACCTAAGGTGACTGAGGGATGTAACAGAAATTGAATACAAGCTTCTCAAGAGCTGGGCAGCTGAATTCACATCTTCTCTAAAAGCATCAGGGATTGAAATGGCATTTATCTTAATCAATGTTAAAGGTTAATGTGCAGACACGGTTAGCTCTGTAGAAAGAACATTTTCTTCTCTTCCTGGCTTTTTGCTATGAAGAAAAATTCATCCTTAGAAGCCAAAAGGAGATAATTAAAAAGCAAATGCCGGTCTGCTTCCAAAGCATTCATTTTCTGTGCCCAACCGCATACCACTGTCCTTCCTGCAGTGTCCTTGGCCAGGGGGTCACCTGAGAGCGCTCCAGGAGGAGGTAATGCTGACTCAGACAGAGCTCTGCAGTCCTCACCCTAACTGCAGGCTCTCTCTTCCCTTGTGAATCCTCCTCCCCCATTCGCTTAATTGGATGATGTCAGGTAATCCAGAGCCAACCAAAGGGTGGGTGTCTAGCCCATCCTCTCCTTTTGGTAATCCCAAAGGAGTTAAAAATATGTACATAAGCTTCTAGAAGTCAAAAGGCAGAGGGGCTGTCAGGCTGCCCTGACAGGTGATGATTCTTGAGCCCAGAGCTGCCCCAGGCCTTCCTCTGAGTCCAGCACAAGAAAGAGGAGTTTGGTTCCAGCATCTCTATGCAAAGGAAAGAACGTGTGTGTCAGCTCTGCAGAAGTATTAGGACAAAAGGGCTGAAGGGCTGGCTCCAGTACAAACTCCCAGGATAGATTTTTTTTTTTTTTTTTTTTTGTCTTCCTTCTTGCAGGGGACAGACAACAGAGCCAGCAAAACATGAGGAAAGGCATGAGACAAGGTGTACCAGCTGGTCAGAGGTGGGGTGAGGAAACAGCCCTGGCAGAGCTGTGCAATAAGTCAGCACTCTTCCTGTATCAAGCACAGCAGCATCTGTGAAACTGAGCTGCGGCTATTTAGGTGACTGTTTCATTGTTCCACATGGAAATAATCCCTCAAGCAAGTTTTTGCTTTTAAGGTATCATGATGATGCTTATCACCACAGAACTCAGGCAAGCACTATCCCCATCCCTCTTATAGAGGAAGAAATAAAGACACAGAAGAAAAGTCATGGTGCTGAGGAATCAGGAGGCTAGAGTTCCAGATCTAGTTCTGCCACCAATTTTCCACAGAATCAAAAGGAACAACATCACTTCTCTGTGTCTCAATTCCTTTTTTTTTTTTTTTTGTCTTTTTGCCTTATCTAGGGCCGCACCCACGGCATATGGAGGTTCCCAGGCTAGGGGGTCTAACAGGAGCTGTAGCTGCCGGACTTCGCCACAGCCACAGCAACGCAGGATCCGAGCCGTGTCTGCAGCCTACACCCCAGCTCACGGCAACGCTGGATCCTTAACCCACTGAGCAAGGCCAGGGATCGAACCCGCAACCTCATGGTTCTTAGTCGGATTCGTTAACCACTGAGCCATGACAGGAACTCCGTATGTCTTAATTCTTGACACACTTAATCCTGTGTCTTTACAGGCATACTGCAGTGGTTGCCAAGAGCCATGTCTTTCCAGATACTTCTGATGGGGAGAACCCCAATTTTGGTTGGCTGGTCAGTTTTCCCTGAGCTAAAGAAGATGACTTCTTGCCAGCTCCTGGGGATAACTATCAATTGTAGCATTTCCATAACTCTCACTGTGATTAGTATAGACATGAATATATAAAGTAAACTGGCAAAATAAAATAAATTGGCAAAATAAAATCTCAGATGCAATAGCCCTCTGAAGACATTTTTCTCACATGTTAGAAGGGATACAGAGTGAGACTTGCCCCTTCCTGCATTTTGAGGTTCTTTACGAAGATGTAATTAACATTCGGATCTGTGTGACAAGGAGAAATGCCATCCAAATAAGATGGTGGAGCAGGAAAATGGAAAACACGTGGGTGATCGAGTACATGGTTATGCTCACTGAATTAACCCTAGAAGTATAAAATAGTGAACCTCCTGTTTTTAAGTCACTCTTAGAGTTTATAACATGTAGATAAAATAATCATTTAAATCTATCAAACTTGCAACAGCAGTTTTTTAAATTTAATCAATAGTTTGGGACACAGAGAGACAGTATTATCCAGAAACTTTTTCCCCTTACTAGAGAATCCTTTCACATAAAGAAAATGGGAAAAACTAAATCCTTACCTAAAGTCACTGCTGTCCTTTAGAAGGAACTCACTCACTCCATTCTTCCAACTTTGAGGAGAGAGGCAAAGACCTTTTCTTTTAGGATATATTTAGACATTTCTTAGAGTTACAGTATAGAGGTTTAAAGTCATGGTCTGTGCCATAATTTCTTTGTAGTCTTAAGTCTTTTGGATTGTCTTCTCTGTCTATGCACCCAGCTCATTGGGATGTTCAGATAAACCAAGGGCTGTTCTTGCTTGGATGGTGCTTCCTACCAAGCAGAAGCCTAACAGTGGGATGCTTCTATTGGCTCAATTTTAGACTGTAGGAAGAAAAAAAGCCCTACAATAAGCTGTGGCTCTGGGGGAAATGACCAAGAAATTTCCCCAGCCTCCCTCTGGTGAGGGCCTTAAATGAGAACCCCAAAATAAGTTATCATAGCTCACAAGTGATTCAGTCCTACTCTGAGCCATAATGGAGTATAACTCCAGAATTTAGCAGTGCCCATTTCCCCCCATCCATCTTTCTTGTGAAAAGGTTTACTACAACTGACACTGTAGTAAAAGCTGAATCAATACTCTTAAGACAAAGACATAGACTACCATGGATGTTATGGTGGTGTTTTCCAAGTATTCCTGTTTCTTCCCCTAGGCATATAGTAGAATAGCATTCCCTCACTCTGGTAGGTGGGGAGTGGTTATGCAGCTGAACTTGAAATGTGAGAATCCCTTCTATTAGAAGCTGTAAGAGCCAGTGCATAATTTGCCTTGCCCTTTCCCCTGGGATATGTATAGCATTATTCAAGAAGGTGGCTGCTTTGTCATTCTGGGTCCCTGGATGGCTACAATGAACACAGCCTTGCTGGGTTACAGCGAGCATTAACAAAAGATAAGCCTTCATTGGTTTATGCCACTGAACTTTCTTTTTGCTTGTTTGCTTTCTATTTTCACAGTAAAATATAGCTTGTCCTGACAGGTACAGACACCACTGCCTCTGGCCTCCAAGACCGAACAGCAGCAAAATCATAAGAGCTGTGATCCTGGACCTGAATTTTCTATCTGAAACTTGGAATGTTCTAAGCATTTCCCCATGAAAAATAGGCTGTTGGGGCACTGTTTTGAACACTGAAGGCTTCTATGAGCAATAATCAAAATGACTAGGATGAAATATTTATTCCTATTTATAGATTGCTTACTGGAAAATTCCCCCAGGTTTTTTATTTTTGAGCTAGCATGTAGAGAATGCCAGTTTAGGGAAAAGAAGAGAAAGGAAGGGCATAAAAGAAAGAAAGGGAGCTTTGGCAGACAGAGGCAAATTCTCATAGGTTATATACTATATGCCAGGTTTGATGCAAAGCTTCGCTGAAGTCATAGAATAGTAAATCAAAGACCTATTATGAAACTTGTATTAGAAAGCAGCCTAATAATGTCATATTTACTTGTCTGAGGCAATAAAATATAAGCATCTTTGGAGTAAAAATAAGTAACAGCATAACAAAATAATATATAAAGTATCAAAGGGAAATGCCCTTCGTGATGTCATTAAATTAAAAATAGGATGAGACATAAGGAAAATAAGGGAAAAAAGACACTCATAAGAAGTTATGAATATTAATTTAGTTAATAATACTCAAATGAGAATATTACCAAAAGAGACTTTGAAATTGAAAGGAAATAAAGATAAATTTTATTTACCTGATTGGGAATGGGGGCTAGTAAAGGAGACTGAAAATAAAGGAAAATGATGTCTAAGTTTTATATGTGTCTGACTTATATATAACACAAGAAAAATAAATTACTATAAGAAAATTAGATAATATACTATACCTAGTAACTCACATAGTAGTCAGGCCCACAAAGAGGCAATATGAAAGTGCCAAAAGCCTACTGCCATAAGGATGGTAGGAAGAGGTCACCATGCTAATCATAGAAAGCTCTGGAACAAGAGAGTTAGAACAGGAAATAGAGACTCTGACTCTGCATAAGATGAAGTCCTTTCAAGGTCCAGAATTTCATGTGATAAAGTTAAAATCCTCTCAGTATTTACACAATTCAAGACTGGATTTTCTTAGGAGTCAGGATAAAATAAGATAGTCAACTACAAGGTTGACAGAAGGATCTCCTTCCTAACATGGATTCCCTCTTTATTCTAAATGAAAGGATTATGTTGCAAAAGGTTACAAGGAATATCAGGGAAACCTGAGTCTCCAAAGGCTAATCCAATGTCCCAAACAGATAACCTCCTGGTATGATTAAGTTCCACAAGAATTATTTTACACCCAGACGTGTTAGAGGTACTGATCTATAAAAGTGGCCCCAGAGAAGAGTCCAAACCTAAGACAGCTTTATCAACATCCTAGGAGGAAATTCTTACAGCAGTTAAGAGCATAAATTTCAACATCAGATACAATCAACATCAGACATCTGCTCACTGTGTGACTTTGTAAAATAGTCTCTCTTACTCTCAATGTTCGCATCTACGAAATGGAGATAATAGAATCAACAGAATCTATTTCACAGGGATGATTCTGAAGATTAATCAATGTAGTACTTATAAGATGTTTAGTTCTTGGCATTCAGTTCAAAATCAATATATGTTTGCTATTGTTCAAGCTTTAAGTTTTCCCTTTGGGCCTGAGAAATGCCCTAACCTCTTTCCAATATCAGGTCAACAATCAAGTACAGTTGGAGCATTTAACCTGCTTACATTGTTGACATTCTGCCTAGAATGTGCAATCCTACTTAGAATATCTACAAGCTGCTCCAGGACTGATCCAAGCAATGAGTGGTAATTAAGAATTACAAGAGATAGGAGCTCCCGTCGTGGCACAGAGGAAATGAATCCAACTAGGAACCATGAGGTTGTGGGTTCCATCCCTGGCCTCACTCAGTGGGTTAAGGATCCAGCGTTGCCGTGAACTGTGGTGTAGGTCACAGACATGGCTCGGATCCCACATTGCTGTGGCTGTGGCGTAGGCCAGTGGCTACAGCTCCAACTCAACTCCTAGCCTGGGAACCTCCATATGCTGCAGGTGCATCCATAAAAGGACAAAAAAATAAAAGAATTACAAGAGATAATATCATTAGGACACACAGAATAAAATAGTTCCCTTAGGACCAGGTGCAAGTTGCAAAGACCTGAGCATTTCTCCAAACCTAGACTGAAGGTAAAAGTCTCTTGAAATTTGTCCAATATTATTAAACTTTTTTTTTTTTTTTTTAGTTTTGGACCCTGGCTTCATTTTGGAGGGCCCTCTTGGAAAAGATGAAATCAGGTAAGTAAATGATCCATTTTGATCATCCCAGATTACAGGCAAAGGTTTTATATGACTGATGACAGGCACCTGAGATACAGAAAAGAGGCTCTCAGAGCCATGGCAAGAGAATCAGAAGTGGTCTGTTATGTTCTCAGGACAGAAAGTCTTTGTATGAGCCCGCATTAGCATAGGAGTGCTTGGGATCACTTGTGCCTTGGGGAAGATCAAGTCTTTACTCAAAGCACATCAGGCTTTTTAAGTAGTTAGGAATTGTGAGGAATTTTCATCCCGAATTTCAGCATTCAGCACTGAATCCAGATTAGCTCAATTTCATGTCAGCATATTAAGAATGTGACAGGAAATGTTTTCTTGGGGACAGGAAATTTTGAGTCAAAAAATAAGAAAGGAATAGAATTTTGCTCAAACGGCTCCCCAGGAGGGGAACAGCATAAAGAGTAGAACACCATGACCATAGATAACTAAACCCCTAGGCAACCTCTTTCCTTTGAATTCCATAAGAAGTAAATATGCTAAAACAAATAACCCTAAAAATTATATGGAAGTATAAAAGATCTAGAATTGTAAAAGCAATTTTGAAGAAAAAGAACAAAGCTGGAGGCATAACCCTTCCAGACTTCAAACAAAACTGCAAAGCTATAGTAATCAAAACAGCATGGTATTGGCATAAAAACAGACAAACAGACCAATGGAACAGAATAGAGCCACCAGAAATAAACCCAGACACTTATGGTCAATTAAGCTTCAACAAAGGAGGCAAGAATATGCAGTGGAGAACACACCCTCATACCAAACACAAAAATAAACTCAAAATGGCTTAAAGGCTTAAATGTAAGGCAAGACACCATAAAACTCCCAGAAGAGAACATAGGCAAAACATTCTCTGACATAAACCTTACAAATGGTTTCTTGTATCAGTCTCCCAAGGCAAAAGAAGTAAAAGCAAAAAAAAAAAAAGACCAACGGGACCTAATCAAACTGACAAGCTTTTGCACAGCAAAGGAAACCATAAAAAAACAAAAAGACAAGTAACAGAGTGGGATAAGATAGTTTCAAACAATGCAACTGACAGGACTTAATTTCTAAAATATACAAACAACTTATACAACTCTACATCAAAAACAACCAACAATCTAATTGAAAAATGGGCAAAAGACCTGAATAGTCATTTCTCCAAAGAAGACATACAGATGGTCAACAAGCACATGAAAAAAATGTTCAACATCACTGGTTATTAAAAAAGTGCAAATCAAAACTACTCTGAGGTAACACCTCACAGCAGTCAGAATGGCCATTAATAAGTCCACAAATAAATGCTGGAGAGGCTGTGGAGAAAAGGGAACACTCCTACATTGTCAGTAGGAACATAAATTGATACAACCACTATGGAAAACTGTATGGAGGTACCTCAGAAAACTAAATACAGAACTACCATATGACCCAGCAATCCCACTCCTGGGCATATATCTGGACAAAACTTTCCTTAAAAAAGGCACATGCACCTGTATGTTCACTGCAGCACTATTCACAGTAGCCAAGACATGAAAACAACCTAGATGTCCATCAACAGATGAATGGATTAAGAAAATGTGAGATATATATATATATATACACACACACATATATATATATATAATGGAATACTACTCAGCCACAAAAAAGAACAAAATAATGCCATTTGCAACAACATGGATGGAACTAGAGACCCTCAGACTAAGTGAAGTAAGTAATAAAAAAAAAAAAAGACAAATACCATATGATGTCATATATCTGGAATCTAATATATGGCACAAATGAACCTTTCTGCAGAAAAGAAACTCATGGACTTGGAAAACAGACCTGTGGTTGCCAAGGAAGAGGAGGAGGGAGTGGGATGTACTGCGAATCTGGGGTTAATAGATGCAAACTATTGCATTTGAAATGGATAAACAATGAGATCCTTCTGTATAGCACTGGGAACTCTATCTAGTCACTTGTGATGGAGCATGATGGAAGGTAACGTCACAAAAAGAATATTTGTGTGTGTGTGTGTGTGTGTGTGTGTGTGCGTGCACGCGCGCACGTGCGTGCTGACTGGGTCACTTTGCTGTACAGCAGAAAAACGACAAAACACTGAAAACCAACTAAAATGGAAAAATAAAAATCGTTTTAAAAAAAGAATATACAATGGAGAAAAGTCAGTCTCTTCAGCAAGTGGTTTTGGGAAAGCTGGCCAGCACATGTAATCAATGAAATTAAAACACACCTTCATATTGCACACAAAAATAAACTCAAAAAATGTTAAAGACTTAAATATAAAACATGACATCATGAAACTCCTAGAAGAAAACATAGGCAAAACATTATCTTACATAAATCATACCAATGCCTTCTTAGGTCAACACCTAAGGCAACAGAAATAAAAGCAAATATAAACAAATGGTACCTAATCAAACGTTTAAGCATTTGCATAGCAAAGGAAACCAAAAACAAAATGAAAAAATAACCTATGGCCTGGGAGAAAATATTTACAAATGATACAACTGACAAGAGTTTAATTTCCAAAATATACAAAAAGCCCATACAACTCAGTGATATTTTAAAGAAAACAATCAAAAAATGGTCATAAGATGTAAATAGCCATTTCTCCAAAGACATACAGCTGGCCGATAGGTACACGAAATGTGATGTTGAGCATCATCACTAATTATTAGAGAAACTCAAATCAAAACTACAATGACTTCACACCAGTTAGAATGGTCATCATTAAAAAGTCATCAAAACAAACTCTGGAGAGGATGTGGAGAAAAGGAAACCTTCCTACACTGCTGATGGAAATGTAAGTTGGTACAGCCACTATGGAAAACAGTATGGAGGTTCCTTTTTTTTCCCCTTTTTTTTTCCTTGTCTTTTTAGGGCCACACCCACAGCATATGGAAGTTCCCAGTATAAGGGTCAAATTAGAGCTGTAGCTGCCGGCCTACACCACAGCCATAGCAATACTATATCCAAGCCATGTCTGCAACCTACATTAATGCTCGTGGCAACACCGGATCCTTAACCCACTGAGTGAGGCCAGGGATCAAACCCACATCCTCATGGATACTAGTCGGGTTCGGTACTGCTGATCCACAATGGAACTCCCTGGAGTTTCCTTTAAAAACTAAAAATGGAATTACAGTATGGTCGTACAATCCCACTCCTGGGCATATATCCAGCGAAAACTCTAATTTGAAAAGATACATGCACCTCGATGTTCACAGAACTATTTACAATAGCCAAAACATGGAAGCAACCTGAATGTCCATTAACAGAGGAATGGATAAAGATGTGCCGTGTGTGTGTGTGTGTGTGTGTGTGTGTGTGTGTGTGTGTGAGAGAGAGAGAGATGGAATATTAGTCCTTAAAAAGAATAAAATAATGCCATTTGCAGCAACAAGGATGGACCTAGAGATTACCAAACTAAGTGAAGTCAAAAAGAGAAAGGCAAAAACCATACAATATCACTTATACGTGGAATCTAAATTATGACACAAGTGGACTTATTTAGGAAATAAAAAGAGACACGCAGGCATAGAAAACAAACTAATGGTTACCAAAGCAGAAAGAGGACAGCAGAGGGATAAATTAGGAGTTTTGGATTAGCCAATACAAACTACAATATATAAAATAGATAAACAAGATCTTACTACATAGGGGACTATTTTCAAAATCCTATAATAAACTATAATGGAAAGAATATGAAAAAGAATACATATAATATATATATATATATATATATATATATATATCTGAATCACTTTTCTGTACACCAGAAATCACTCTGCTGTAACACAACAATGTAAATCAACCATATTTTAATTTAAAAAAAAAAAAAGTAAGGAAGCAAGTACAACAAGCCACATGTTGGAATTCAAATCACGTATTTTGTTACTCTTTGAAGTGAGTCATTCTTTATCTCCTTATCTTCTGGAAAATGCTATACAACTACTATAACTTAATTAGCTTTGGAGACAGATATGATACACACCTTTTTAGTTTTCCAATTTATGTCTCTAGCCATGACATAGCTTAATTAACATAAAGTTCAATGTTGAAGACTTGTCCTGGATAGTCCAAAGGAGATTTATGTTGAACATACTATAAGTTGTTGAGAAGAATGATTTCTAGTGTCCTGAAATTATGACTGAGGCATAGAGCCAAGGGAAAAAAAATATGCTCAGGACCTCACATTTTAAGGTCAAGACCTACCAATAGCTGGACCTAGCCACTTCCTAACAAGATTTGCTGAAAGGTACTAGTACCAAGAAAGCTTCCCACTACTAGATATTACAATAAGAGAACTGAGGACAGGGAGTAGGTTGTCAGCCTTTGTGGTGGGAGAACTTTTACCCCTGAAAGAGACTTTTTCCTTCTTTTTCTATCAGAAGCCAAGGAAGGGAAATCCTAGAAAATTATGTGAGAAGAACAAGTTGCTAAAAAAATGGTAGCTTGAATTTTGTTCCTTCTTTAAATATTAGATTATAGCAACCCTTTCAAAACAGTCTGTGCTACTTACATGAGAATGAAACTAGAGAGAAATGGTGTGGATGGGAGAGGGGTTACATTAAAGCAGCCTCGAGCATACTGTTTCACATTGAAAATGTATTAGAGTTTTCTTGGGGCTGAATGGACACCCAGGAAAATTGCTGGGCTTCACCCCTTTTGTGGTATTTCACTGGGTAGAGACTCCACCAGCAAGCCCCTGTTTTGGGTAGTAATGGGAGGGGGTAGGAGCTTGTATAAGAGGTTGAGCTAGTCCTGAATCTCTCGTATTTGTGTAATGATTTGTGTAATGAAGACATCCCAGTGGATTCTCTGAAGAATCCTCACATGTGCTGCCTAAGGGAGCCAGCACTGAGTACCAGCTCTTCCGAAGGAAGGACAATCAGATAATGTTAAACAAAACCAAGGATAACTAATAAAGTAGAAACCGGAAAAAAACACCCTCTAGACAAAAAAGAACAGTATGTGCAAATAGCCTGCAGTGGAGGTGGGATCAGGTAGGTATTTAGTAGATAAAATCAATAGGAGCTGGAGATAAATATAGAGGGAGAGGAAGACAGTGTGTGGCTTTTGTACCTGCATAGAGATGCTTTTTCTGGACCAGAGGGCACTAAGGTAAAACAATGTGGGGAGAAAAATCATGAGTTTGGTTTATTGAAGTTTACAAAGCTTTTTCTCCTTTCAGATTGTAAAATAGTTGCAAATCCATTCAATATATTTTTAAACAATCTTATTTATATAATTAATGTGTTTAATTCCATGCTAAACATAGCACGAATGAAATTAGACACAGCTGGAAACTCAAATAAAACGTACTTAATGCCATCCTCTCTGAAAATTCAATTACTCAGGACTTAATAACCTTTTGTTTATTTATTTATTTTGTATTTTTAGGGCCACACTCACAGCATACGGAGGTTCCCAGGCTAGGGGTCAAACTGGAACTACAGCTGCCTGCCTATGCCACAGCCATAGCAACGCAGGATCTGAGCCACGTTTGCGACCTACAGTATGACTCATGGCAACACCAGATCCTTAACCCACTGAGCAAGGCCAGGGATCAAACCTGCGTTTTCACGGATGCTAGTCAGATTCATTTCCACTGAGCCATGAGAACTCCTTCATAAGCTTTCAATATCACTAATTTATTCTCCTCCCCATCCCTCCCCCCCCTCCTTCTTCTTTCCCTCCTTCCCTCTCTCTCTCTCTCCATCCCCTCCCCCAGAAGTATTTTTTGAGTCCCTGCTATATATTTGGTATTTTTCTAGGTAGTACAAACACAATGGCAACAGCATCTGTCTTCAAGGAGTTTTATAAAGAAACTTCTTAAATAAACAATTAAAATATGGTGTTATAAATGCTTCAAAGGGGAAAGTACAGACTTCTATGAGAGCACATAACAAGGGTCCTTAATCCAGCCCTGGAGAGCAGGATCAAGAATATTTATTAGGAGGCAGTAATATCTAAGGTAAAACCAGAAGAATAAGGAAGAGAGAGACCATCAAACGAGAGGCATGGGAAGGAAGAGAGATCGAGGAAACTAAAGGCAGACAGAGAGAGATGGATGATGAAGGAAGAGATTGAAAGAGGCAGAGAGAAGAAAGAGAAACCATGAAATATTTGAGAAGTTGTTACTAATAAAACTAAAGAGTAGCCTTGGATAATAACAACAGCAAAGAGATAAGAACACGAAGGATTTTGAACTTCTTCCTGAAAACCCTTGGAAATAATGAAAGTTTTGAATGTAGTTGCCACTGACACTATGATTAGATTCGTGTATTAGACAAATCACTCTGGTGTGTGTACTAGTGAAAGCAAGATTGGAAGCGGAGACCAAACGGGGTGCTATTGAAATGATACAGGTAAGACATAAAGAGAAGTGATTGGTTTAAGGACAATTTGGAAAATACAATCAGCTGCACTTGTTGATTCATTGGATGGAGAGATGAGGGGAAATTTTTTTCAAGATAAAAAACAGGGGCTCTGGCTTTGGGACTGAATGAGCAGTAGGAGCCCTTTTTTGGGAAAAGTTTGTGATTTGGGATATGCTGAGTTCTGGATGTCTCAGGAATATATGCATACAGATTTTTTTACTAAGTACTTGCAATTTATGAGTCTGCTCAAGAGAAGACCATAGGGCAGGAGATAAAAATTTCATAACCGTTAGTTCAATATGATATTCGGGAGGGGGAAGGCAATGAGATGGATCAGGAAAGTGTGGAGAAATGCACGTTGAGAAGGACAGGCTGAAACCCTGAAAAACAGAGGAAACTAAGAGATAGCCAAGGAGAGAAGTGACGCCCAAAAAAGAATATATAGAAAAAGCAGAGAGCGAAGAGGAACTCCAGGAAAGGGCTGAGTCACAAATGTCAAAGAAAAAGACCATTGAAAAGGAGGGAATGTTGAGGACAGTTAATGCAGTCTTCTCTGAAAATTTGATTACTCAGGACTTAGCTTTTAATGTCACAAACTCTCTTTTCGTCTTTCCCTCTATTCTAGAAATAAAATTTGAGCACCTACTACACACCTATCATTGTTCTAGGGCTGCAAAGACAGTGGCAGCAATATCTGTCTTCAAAGAGTTCATGGCTTTGAAAAAAATTTAAATAAGAAATCACTGCATAGTGTTATAAAGTGCCTCCAGAAGTAGAGAGTTTTAATAAAGACCCACATTCCAGCCTTGAAGGGCAGGAACAAGAATGTTCATCAGGAGTTCCCACTATGTCACAGATGGTTAAAGATCCAACATTGTCTCTGCGGTGGCATGGGTTTGATCCCCAGCCCAGAACACTGGGTTAAGGATCCAGCACTGCCGCAGCTGTGGCATGGGTTGCAGCTGCAGCTCACATTTGATCCCTGGCCCAGGAACTTCCAGATGCTGCAGGTGAGGCGATTAAAAAAAAAAAAAAAAAGGAAGAAGAGGAATGCTCTTCAGAAGGCAGTAATATCTAACCTAAAAGATAGGTCAGCATAGGTGAGGACAGAAAAGTGTGCATAGGTTCAGTAACAGAGAGGTATCAGTGACTCCCAACAGTGTTCTGAATGAGTGAATGAAATGCCTTCTTGTTGAATTTCAGACACCTGCTTTCTACCTGGTTTAAGAGGTGAGGAGGCACTGTCAGGCATTCAAAAACATATGTCAAATAAAAGACCACCTGTGCCACATTATGAGAATTGCCCTAATCCTACAGGCATGGATACTCCATAAATAGTAATGTTTCTACTGACTTACCTTTCCTATGGAAACATTTTTATTTTTGTCATCTTCAGCTGTGACCTACCTTATCATTCTCATTTCAGAGGTTCTACTAATCCCCCATTCTGAACCATTTCTCATTACTATATAAAAGATCCAGTCCCCCTAAGATCACTTTTCTGGGGAAAAATCATTCCTGTGTTTCTTGGAAGCATCCATTCAGAAAGCATAGCTTAAGTGCTTTTCATTTTCTTCTGTGGTATTGATTGTTTTGAAGGCAGAATGGGAGACTTTGTTAATCTGCTCTCCATCAAGATCAGGCCACAAAGATAAAAATGTTTACCAGGCTTCCAGAAATGATGCTGATGGCTTGCATCATCAGTTGTCAGGGTCACTCTTGTAATGACAAGAGAAGAGGGGGCGGGGGAATTAACACCTCACTATAGTTGAGATGGATGTGCCCACTCTTGAAAGATCTCCAGTGTATCTATGATACAAAATTAATAAGGCAAAATAAAAGTTATACTGACCCAAGGCTCATTATCCACCATGAGGAAACACAAAAGAAATTGACTCATAAGTGGTCTTCCAGTCTTCTGTCCTTGGGATCCATTCATCACAATGTAACCAGCATTATTTTTATTAGACACAAAGTCGATCTGAGTTTACCTTGCCTCACCTCCTTCAATGGCTCCTTTACCTTACAGAATAAAGACATAGCTCCTCACTGGGGTAATAACAACGATAGCAACAACACAATAAGTAGTAACAACAGCTAAATGACAAATGCCAAGGATTGCTTTAAGCTTGTTAAATATACTACATACTTCTTTGAACCTGTTACAGGTCCCATGATGTGGGGTTGATAGTAAAGTAAGAGTTTTAACTAGAGAAACACCCCCACCCCCCACCCCGGCTGAGGAGGCAGGTATGTGCCTGTCAGCAGCTCTGCTGGCCCCATACCACCCTTCTTGTAATCGTGTAGCAACTATGTGCCTTATTTCCTTGCTAGCAGCTCTGCTAGCCATGCTGCAAGCTTAGGGGGAGCTTTAACGTCAAGGGCTCTTAACTACTATAGATTTTTTCATCACGATCTCAATCTCTCCAGCATTTCCTCCCACCATTCCCCTTGGTGTGTTCCAACTACACCAACACTGTAATACTGTTCTTTTTGTTTCTCCTAAAAACTAATAATAAAGAAAAAAAAAACAGTAACAAATATCCTGCTTTTCATACCTCTGTGTCTTTCATATGCTGTTTTCTTACTCTACGGGAAATTTTTCCTTCCTCATTATGTTCAGGGAATAATCCTAAATGCTATTCAAGCCTCAAGTCCTCTAATAGCCTTTTCTTCAAATAACCACCATTCACCCACCTAGAGCACCTAGAGTTCTCTCATGAACACTTATAACAAACAGCTTTGCAATATAAAGACACATATTAATTTCCTTGGACAGGCAAGGCAACTGAGGCTTCAAAAAGTTAACTATCCACCTGAAAGTTGCAAATTTGCAGTTAAGTCAAAATTTCATGCCCACAAACCCAAGATCAGAATCTCTTTTTGATTTTATTTAGCATAATCATTCTGTCAAAGGCTGAGACAGGTGTGTTGAAATCTCCAGCTACTCTTATCTGACATTTGATTTCTTTATATATTTGAAGATATTTATTTTATATGAGTCTGACAAGGACCTCCCATGGCAGGCCTTTCCCCCATATACTCTGCTTTAGCTCCTCTCTGAATTATAACATGTATCTATATGGACATTTACAGGAACATTGTGACCTGACTTCTGTGAACAGATGCAAGAACAAAAGATTTCAACACTGAGAAATTTACAACAACTAAGTCACGACCCTCCCTCACCTTGCCTTTAAAAATGCTTTGCAATTTTGGTTTGGGGAGTTTGGGATATTTTGGGGCATGAGCCGCATGTCTCCTTGCATGGCCCTGAAATAAACCTTTCTCTGCTCCAAACTCTGACATTTCAGCTTGTTTGGCCTCACTGTGCTTCAGGCACATAGACTTGTGCTAACAATAATATGCTATCTGAAATAAAAAGATTCAAGACTATTTTGGCATATTTTTGGATTGTATATGTAAAAATTTTTCTATGTCCCCTCCTTTGAAAAGTATGATATTGATATGCCAAGAACTGCATTTTCTATGGCATTGAGTTGGGATGTTTTTCTGCAACTTTTACTTTTAATCCCTCTAAGTTAACAAGTTTTGGCTATATCCTGCAAATAATATACTTATAAATGATATTTTTACCCAATCTAAGAATCTATAAATTCTTTCCTTTTTTGATATATGTATCATATATATATATTTGTTAACATAAAGGAAATGGAAGTTTTTTGTAAAAAGTTTAGAAAAAAAGATATAAAGAAATCAAAGCACATGGTATGTCACCACCAAGATATAATCACTCTATATGTATATATGTATATATATTCAACTTTTCTACATTTTTGTGTAATATATAATTAAAAATTAACATCTAGGAGTTCCCCGTGTGGCTCAGTGGTAATGAACCCAAATAGTATCCATGAGGATGCAGGTTCAATCCCTGCCCTCACTCAGTGGGTTAAGGATCTGGCATTGCCATGAGCTGTGGTATAGGTCACAGACACGACTTCGATCTGGCGTTGCTGTGGCTGTGGCACACACCAGCAGCTGTAGCTCCAATTTGACCCCTGGCCTGGGAACTTCCATGTGCCATAGATGTGACACTAAAGAAGCAAAAAAAAAAAAAAAAATTAGCATCTAATATAAACTTATTGCATTAAATTACTTGTACGTCACCAAAGCTATATAAGGGATATTATCATTTCCATGTCAAATGAGGCAACAGAAGCAAAGAGAGATTAAGAATTTTGACTAAAGTAGACCTTGGATACTAAACCAAGGAGCTCTGACTCCATGGCCACATTCTCATTATTCGATAATACCTCTCCTAATAGACAAATTAGAGAAAGATTAAATAAGTAAGTGGGCAGGTAGGTGTGTGTGGGGGCAGGGACATGTTCCATATGTGAAACTACATATTGTTTTGTAACCTGCTTTTTCACGTACAATTTCTCTTATTAAATATTTTTCCAAACCATGACTTAAGACTGCATTGCACTGTATGCTACAAACATGACCTCATTTATTAATCAATTTCCTGTAATTTAACATTTAAAATAAGGCATGTTCTTTATTTCTTTCTCTCCTAAGTATAACGAATTGTTCTAACAAAGGAGATGCATAGCTTGGTGTGACAAGGTCAAATAATTGCTTAAGTGGGGTATTTCTTGAGCAGGTTGATATTCCAAAAGTTACAGCTGCTTTTATTTCACTGTTTCATTTTAGACTTTTATAATATAATCAGAAGTTATTTTTTGCAGGCCTA
Source organism: Catagonus wagneri (assembly GCA_004024745.2). NCBI lineage: Eukaryota > Metazoa > Chordata > Mammalia > Artiodactyla > Tayassuidae > Catagonus > Catagonus wagneri. The sequence continues at coordinate 13,301,912 of PVHT021183556.1, read as the reverse complement.
GACTTTTTGTTTATTTGATTGGGTTTTTGTTTTGTTTTGTTTTGTTTGTTGTTGTTGTTGTTTTGTTTGTTTTAGGTTGATGGATCCTGTATTAGTGCTCTCACCTTGAATGCTCATCCTGCTTGAAATCACTGTCATACTTCTTTCCTATACCATTCTCGCATTCCCCAGCTTCCACCCCCAAACTTGTGGCTGTTTCTCTGTCTTAAGGATGTACACCCAGATTCAATAGGCCAGATTCACAAAAAAAATTGCCTTAAAGGGCATCAGAAGCAATCACCTCCCAGTACAAGTTGAAGAATGACCACATTGTCTCAACCATCTTTCCATCCACCAGGAATCTACCCTCCAAAAAGTCTACTCCACCAAAGGGAAGTTCTGTTTTCATTCTGTTATTGATGCTATTACCTTTTTTAGCTTTACGGGTACCTCTAGTTATCAATTCACAGGAAAAATCTCCGTCAACATTTTTGTGATAATTGGCTCACTCAGTTTCTTTCCTCTTACCTAATCACAATTCCTATATTCTTTCTTCATTCTTTCACTTTTCCTTATTTCCCAAACTCTATCCCTTGGCCCCCTCCACACACAGACACCTTTTCAAAAAATAATATCTAGAATTATTGGACAATGCATTATTTTTTTTACATACACATTTACTCTTCATATTTGAATAAGCCTAGCTCTAGGCTATCCTGGTTTATTTCAAAGGAATACAGCTAATTTCTTCCTTGATTTTCATATTATTGCTCCTACTAGTATTAGAATTCTTCTGTGTATTTGACTGGAGATCAGATGATGCCAGTTTACTTAAATGCTTCTGACCTATGACCTAGCAGTATAAGAAAGACAGGGAAAACTGAACTAAGGATAGTCCCAGCATGTAAATTTGGTTTCTGCATGCTTCTTCTCCATGTTTACTGAAAATATTATAACAGGGAGGTTTTCTGTAACTAGTTTCTTTCCAAACAAGTCTCCATCTTAGGTATATTCTGTGACTCAATTGGTATCACTGCCTGTCCTATCACTGCGGTGGCCAAGAACAATCTCTATAGCTGAGAGTGAACATTCTAGAATAACTGAGTCAGGAGAAATTGTGCAAGTTCTGTTCAGTTCAGCAGCTTCACCTAGAACCTCCAAGTGTAGCCATTTCTGGATGCAAAATCATTTCATGCAGAGCAGTCAACCTCTCTCTCTTTCTCTCTCCCTCGCACCCTTTCCCTCTTTCTCTCTTTCCACACCCTACCCACAATTCTACGCCTTAAGTCTATTGTAGCTCCTTGTGACATTCAGTATTTTCTATGAAAGAGTTGTGAGTTAAGCCTCTGCTTTCACATTGGTTCCATTTACCTAAGAACCATCAGAGATTCTTTGCCTTTTGTAGTAATGAATCATATCTCTTCCTAGTTTACAACATTGGTCCTGGTTTTCTTTGATTTTTATATTTCTTTGTTCGTGTCAGCAAATTCTGGTAGGAGGGGCAGGAGTGGGAGCTGAGTGTTCTCGCCCCCCCACTGTCATCCTTCCTAGGATTGTGCAGCATATGCTTCTTTTGATTAAGATAATCAGCGCTATATCGAGAAAATCCAACTTGACCATTCTGCTGACAGAGATACTCTGGTTTTCCCAAGCATTGTGAAGAAGGTGCTATTTTTAAAAGACAATGCTACTGACATGTATTATTTTTAATACATATATTTGAATAACTTAATTGCCCATGACATTTCACAGAGACAGAAATCAGGATCCTCTGAGACAATGTTTGTCCAAAAATAATGAAGATTTGATTAGAATAGACCACAGAAATTGTCCTGAAACTATTTCCCACTGTCCTGGGAATGAACATTTGTCCATCTCCTTTGAAAGGCATTGTTTCATCCCAAACACTATGATCACTAAATACCCTTCAATGAAAATGTATCCATTTTCACCAGTCTCATAAATTATAAAATATGATTTTCTCTAAGTCCTATACACAGTCTAGCCATTCAATGGTACTGACTTTTACTCTAGCAGAAGACTCTCTTGGTATTATTATTTCTAAATACAGAAGGAGCTGGCTATCTTTGCCTAGTAACAAATCACAGAATGTTAGCACAACTTCAGAGGTTATGTACTATAACTCTTCATTTTACAGATGTTAAAAATAAAGGTGCAAGATTTAGAGATTATGGGCTACAAAGACAAGTGCCCAGAATTCACTATTTTATGACCCACGGTCCAACGCTTTTCTTTCAACACCATTATTTTAAATCTTCATAAAGTACATGAGTGCACATGTGCACACACATACACACTCAAAAAAAAAAAATCCCTTTCTCTGTGTCAGGAACTGACAGGGTATTTCCAGTGAATATTGTGTGGAACAAAAAGATAAAAAGTATCAGGACACTCACATACCCAGGAGAATTTTTAGTTTCCATCTACCAGAAATCCTGCACCTTCTTTCTATAGTATAAAGTTAGCAGATCCTAATATCTTCTTCCTCTCTGGTGAGAGACTGAAGTTACCGCAGACCCTCCAGGGTCCCCCCCTTCATTCAGAGTTATGTCATTATTGAGACCTACCTGATGCCCCATTTCTCCAACCACATTTCCTTAACCCTTTCCCACTAGTCTACTAAACTCCATCCATACCTGCCTTCTTGCCCTTCTTCAGACTAGGCAAGTTTGCTCCTGCATTGAGATCTTAGCCTTTACTCTTCCTACCATGTGCATGTCTCGTAGCTGTGCTCACATGCCTGTCTTTCCCCTCTTCTCAGAAAGGTCTTTCCTATCCTCCTAATCCCAGCTTGCAATACTCTGACACTTTTCTCCTCTTTAAGCTTCAACACAGACTTCACTCTTAATGACATACATATTTATTCCTCTTCCAACTACAACACAGTCTGAGCCATGACTTCTAGGGCATTAAGAAAAAGTAAACCGGGAGTTCCCTTCGTGGCTCAGTGGTTAACGAATCCGACTAAGAACCATGAGGTTGCGGGTTCCATCCCTGGCCTTGCTCAGTGGGTTAAGGATCCAGTGCTGCCGTGAGCTGTGGTGTAGGTTGCAGACGCGGCTCGGATCCCGCGTTGCTGTGGCTGTGGTGAAAGCCAGCAGCTACAGCTCCTGTTAGACCCCTAGCCTGGGAACCTCCATGTGCCGCGGGTGCGGCTCTACATAAAGGCAAAAAAAAAAAAAAAAGAAAAAGTAAACCTTAAAACTCTACTGTTGACAAAGTTTGCAAGCTCTGTGACTCCCTCTCCAGTTTTCTGGAAGCCTAGTAGGTAGGACATTCAGGGAGTTACTGTGTGGAATAAAGAACTATCCCTACACTTGAAAACAGGTAGCGTGCTTGTGGGAATTCCATTCTGGCAATGTCCACTTTTTTACCCTGGGCTTTTCTGTTGTTTCTGTGACAGGACAAAAATCATTAAACTTGATTACTCATAGCTTTTCTTCTCTTCCACTACCTAATGACACTCTGTTGTCCTGCTTATTCATGCTTCTTAGCTTGGTATTTAAGGCCCTGAATAATTTGACTACAGGTGTTCTTTCTGTTTTTCCATTCATAGCCTTCTTTAAAGCCATGAGCCCCTCAAACTTATTTAGATGCTACCCCTTTGCTCTTCCCTCTCCCTGCACTTTTATTAACAATGGTACACTGGAGTTCCCTTCGTGGCTCAGTGGTTAACGAATCCGACTAAGAACCACGAGGTTGCGGATTCGATCCCTGGCCTTGCTCAGTGGGTTAAGGATCCAGCGTTGCTGTGAGCTGTGGTGTAGGTTGCAGACGCGGCTCGGATCCCACGTTGCTGTGGCTGTGGCGAAGGCCGGCAGCTACAGCTCCTGTTAGACCCCTAGCCTGGGAACCTCCATATGCCGCGGGTGCGGCTCCATATAAAAAAGGCAAAAAGACAAAAAAAAACAGTGGTACACTCATCAATAAGGTCCTTCCCCATCTTTGCTATCCATGCTAAGCTCATCTATACCAATCTCTGTAAACGTCTCCCCAGACCATCCCTGCTTGAAGGCAAAGCCATTATGCATCTGAGTTCTGACAGAAGTTATTGCCTGAGCAATTTGTTGACTCTTATGCATTCTGACATTGCTTTTATTGTTGTCTTGAATTATTCAAATACTTTACTGTTACTTAACATGCCATGTATTTCCCTTTTTTTAATGTCTCAGCACAAAGAAAGGCCTTAAATATAATAGGCACTCACCAAATGTGCAATGATATAAAGGCTATAACTTTTTAAAAGATAAATTGATGGATGAGAATGCTAAACAGCATAGCATCACATAAATAGCTTTTTACTGTTGAAATTTGTATTAATGATCTTGTCTGATGTCTCCAAATTGTTAACTGGAGAAGGAGGTCAAACAAGGAAATCTGATGTCAAGGCTAAGCCTTCTGAAAAACCAGCTGGGTTAGATGGTGTCTTTCTCAAGTTCATATTGTGACCATCATCTCTTTCCCATTTTGGCATGAAGTAGGAAAACAGAGAAATATCTCCAATTTTATAGAGAAATAAAATCTTTTCTTTGGAGGCTAGCTGGCACACACAGTTCATTTCAGAAATCAAGGACGAAAGAAGTTAAAGCAGATGGCCCCCAAAATATAGATGATATATTTTTTAGAGTTGCAGTCTTTGAGTATTCATAAAAGGGAATGGTTTTCCTTGTGAATCAATCTGAGTTAACTAAATGTAAAACAAACTACATTTTCTATTTATTGGACCTTCAAACTGAAAAATCAGGCAAATTCAATGGGTGTAGTAGAAAATTATCTTTTTAAAGCATTGACATATTCCTTTATGATTTCTTTGTGAAAGAATGGAAATATATGTGATACACTGAAGTTTTAACATGTGCATAATTAACTTATTCAAACTCAACAGTGGCAAAAGAGAGAAATATAATAGTGACTCTTGTACTAGTTATCAGAGTGTGTACAACCTTATGGTCCTATCATTCATCATGTATTTGGCATACACATTACTACATGGGATTTTACATACAATTTCTCATATATGATGCTTTTGCATTATTTAAGAACTATTCAAGAATAATTCTGACTCTATGTGATTTTTATCCTAACAATACATGAGCATAAACTGTACTACAGTTAACAGAAGGTTTATGTATTCCTATTAAGAGACAATTCTCTCTGCATCTCTGTCACTTCTACATGAAGTCCTTTGACCAAAGGCATTTACAGTCAATTTAACATACTTGTATAGGGAGATAGTCCAGGAATAAAGCTTCCCTCATCTCCTCAGTGTAAATTTGTTTTATATTTCAGGGTAAGAGAGATAGTGTCTCTGCAGTGGATGATAGGAACATTTGTCAGAAGTCTCTTATAAGATTGGAGTTTTCTGAAATGAGTGTTCCTCAAGTATGATACAGATCACTGTGCATAGCATCCCACCTTGGTCCACTCCCCATCACTCCCAATGAGATTAAAGACACAAGAGAGCTGACATGAATGTAATGCTTATGTGCCTGCTATGGCATGGGTACTAAACCATATAAATGGATTAGGGCCCACTGTCTCCTAATTAGTGGAATCTATGAAAATGTGGCAAGCAAACCTAGCAACGACCTGCTGTTTAAAGACTGCTTGACCACTTGACATTTTGTAGTTAAACCAGGTACAAAATATTTCATTAATATATCACAGTTAACAAAAATGCTAGCATTTTTTACCCCACAATGGTTCAATAACATTTAGCAGCTACTTGAATTATAACAAAAAAGGAATATTGAAGAGCTTGAGAATAACAAGAATTGAAAGAAGAACCAATATTATGAATAAAGAAAAAATAAAAAAGAACTCAACAGGCTTGAAGAATGGTTTAAAACTAACAAAAAGAACATTCACAGGAATGTATTTAAAATTCTAAATTTTAGTTTAAAACATTGTTGCCCCAGAACAGAACAGACAAAGTTTAAATTGGCTATTTAGGTGAAAAAAAAAGAAAATAATAAAAATACCCAGACCCAGGGGACTTTCTTTCCAAACATCAGAGAGCAAAATAATCAAGCTTTGTCTCCTACTAGGACAATTAGAAAGCAGTACAAAATACGGAAAATATGACTATTTTCAGATTGGACAACAGGAAAATTCAGAGAAACATTTTCTGCCTATAGTAATCCTGGATATGGGGCAAAAAGAAGAAAAACAGAGTCCCCACAGTCTTGCTTAAGATGAGAAATGTGGAGTTCCCATTGTGGTACAGCAGAAATGAATCTGACTAGGAAACATGAGGTTGCAGGTTTGATTCTGCCTTGCTCGGCGGGTTATGGATCTGGCGTAGTCGTGAGCTGTGGTATAGGTCGTACACACAGCTCGGATCCTGCATTGCTGTGTCTGTGGCGTCCTCCACTGACAGCTGTAGCTCCAATTCAACCTGGGAACTTCCATATGCTGAAGATGCGACCCTAAAAAGCATAAAAAAAAAAAAAGAAAAAGAAAGAAAGAAAAGAGAGAGAGATTGAGAAATCCGAGTCTGGTGAGGCTGAGGTAGCTACAGTTGCAAAGGAGAATGCCTAAAAAGAGGGGGAGTTACACAGAAGAAAGATTTCCAGAAATATGCATAGGAGTTCCCTTGAGACTTGTGAACATGTGTAAGGTAAAACCCAACAAGAATGAACCAAAACAACTCTCAAAAGAACTATTTCCAGGAAGCTGGAAGACTAACAATTTCTGGAGACCACCCAGGACCAATAATAAATTGAGTTCTCTCTAATAGAGATGGAAAGGTCCTACTGAACATGTATACTATTTAGTAGAGACCTCTGAAGGCTGAAAGCTCAAAAAAAAAAAAAAAAAAGAAAGAAAAGAAAAGTGAGAGAGAGAAATAATGAATGAGAAATGGAGCTAAATTAGCTCTACAGTATTGGTCGTTCCAGACCTACCCCAAAAGAAGTTAGAAACAAATTGCAAAAGGTTCAAACTAATGCACAAGTAATTTACCTGCCTACAACAAAATAAAATATTACTATTCATTAAGGGACCACAGTGAAATCCAGCACTTGAAAATATAAAATATACATCAGCCAATGAAAAATAACTATGTGTGCAGAAAACAGGGAAAGCATTTCACCATCAACAGAAACAGCCCCGGGTAGAATAGTCAGAAGAATACATTAAATTTAACAACTATAAATAAGTTCCATATATTAAAGAATGTAAAGAAAAACATGAATATCATAAAACAAAAATGATAGATGTAGAAAATATCCAAATCAAATTTATATTGATGAAAAATACAACATCTAAAATGAAAATACACTAGAAAATATTAACAACCAATTAGACACTATGTAAGAAAAGATAAAATCATTTGAAGAAATAGCAATGTAAACTATCCAATGGAAGCATGATCAAGAAAAAAGACTTAGAGTTATAAAAAAAGGAAATATAAAAATATTTAAAGAAATAATGGAAATTTTTTTCCAAATCTGATGCAAATTGTAAACCTACAGGACCAATAAGCTCTACAAACACGAAAGAGAATAAAGACTAAAAAAAAAAAAAAATCCCTTCAATAAATATCATAATAGTATTGCTAAGCTGAGTGGTAAAAATAAAACCTTAAGAGTTAGAGGGTTGTAAAGTTTGTTTAGAAACACAAAAAACCCAGAATAGCCAAAGACATCCCGAAAAAGAAAAATGGAGATGGAGGAATCAGGCTCCCTGACTTCAGACTATACTACAAAGCTACAGTCATCAAAACCGTATGGTACTGGCACAAAGAAATACAGATCAGTGGAACAGGATAGAAAGCCCAGAATTAAATCCACACATCTATAGTCAACTAATCTATGACAAAGGAGGCAAGAATATACATTGGACAAAAGACAGCCTCTTCAATAAGTGGTGCTGGGAAACTGGACAGCTACATGTAAAAAAATGAAACTAGAACACTTCCTAACACCAGGCACAAAAATAAACTCAAAATGGATTAAAGATCTAGATATAAGACCAGATACTATAAAACTCTTAGAGGAAAACATAGGCCAAACACTCTCTGACGTAAATGATAGCAACATCTTCTCAGATCCATGTGTCAGAGTAAGGACGATAAAAAGACAAATAAACAAATGGGACTTAATTAAACTTCAAAGTTTCTGCACAGCTTAGGAAACCCTAAACAAAACAAAAAGACAACCCACAGAATGGGAGAAAATATTTGCAAATGATTCAACTGACAAGGGATTAATCTCCAAAATTTACAAACAGCTCCTACAGCTCAACACCAAAGAAACAAACAACCCCATCCAAAAATGGGCAGAGGATCTAGGCAGACAGTTCTCCAAAGAAGACATGCAGATAGCAAATAAACACATGAAAAGATGCTCAACATCGCTCCTCATTAGAGAAATGCAAATCAAAACCACTGTGAGGTACCACCTTACACTAGCCAGAATGGCCATCATTAAAAAGTCTACAAACAATAAGTGCTGGAGAGGGTGTGGAGAAAAAGGATCCCTATTACACTGTTGGTGGGAATGCAAACTGGTGCAACCACTGTGAAAAACAGTATGGAGAGTCCTCAGAAAACTCAAAATAGAATTACCGTTTGATCCAGCAATCCCACTCCTGGGCATCTATCCAGAAGAAACCA
>PVHT021183556.1:13249999-13292295 GCA_004024745.2 Catagonus wagneri | reverse complement strand
TCTAGTAACATGGATGGATTTAGAAATTATCATGCGAAGTGAAACCAGTCAGACAATTAGACAGCAACACCCAATGCTACCGCTTACATGTGGAAACTAAAAAGACACAATAAACCTTTTTACAGAACAGACAATGACTCACAGACTTTGGAAAACCTTGGTTTTTCAAATAAGACAATCTGGGGGGTGGGGGGATGCACTGTGGGTTTGGGACACAAAATCTATCAAATTGACTTGTGATGATTTATATACACCTGTAATTGAAATAAAATTCATTAAGTTAAAAAAAAAAAAAAGAAGAGTTAGAGGGAAAAAACAGCATGTTAGGCACACACATAAAAAGTCAAAAGAAAGAATACAGGCAAATATCATATCAGAAACTATGTAAACCAGAGGATAGTGAATTATTATCTTTCAAGTACCAAAAGGAAAAATGTTAACCTAGAAACATAAAATGCTGGAAAAAAAAATCACCTGCCACCAAAACTTTAATACAAGAAATGTTAAACAAAATTCTTCAGGCAGAAGGAAAATAACAATAGATAGAATCTTTATCTTCACAAAGAAATAAAGAGTGCTGGAAATGGTATAAATGTGGGAAAATAGCAAATATTTTTCCTAATCAGCAATTTTATTCAAAACTTGATTAAAGCAAAATAATAAATACATATTGTGGTTTACACCAATCAGAGGTAAAATGTATGACAAACAAGGCACAGTGTATTGGCCTGGGGAATTGGAAAGAATGTCGTAAAGTTCTTACATTTATATGAAGTTGTATAATTTTATTTAAAGTGGGCTGATAAGTTAAAATTTTATATTATAAACCATACAAAAACCATTGAAAACTACAGCAAAGGAAAGAAGTCTATAAAATAAACCAAGTAAAAGTAAAATAGTATCTAAAAGTAGGCAATGAATCCAAAAGAAGAAAATAAAATAGGACAAAAATAAAGAAAATGTGTCACAAGTAGAAAAAAACAGCAGAATGATAGATTTAATCACAACAAATATACATTTACATTATATATAAATGGCCTACATACTCCCAATAAAAAGCAAAGATTATCACACTAGATAAGAAAAACAAGGTCCAATGATATGCTGCCTTCAAAATAAAGAAAAAGTGAAAAATTAAAGGTGGAAGACTATGAAGATATACAATATATAAATACCAATTTAAAGAAAACTGGAACAAATATATAAAAATCAGAAAAAGTAGATTTTAGGGAGTTCCCTTAGTGGCTCAGTGGTTAACGAATCCGACTAAGAATCATGAGGTTGCAGGTTCGATCCCTGGCCTTGCTCAGTGGGTTAAGGATCCGGCGTTGCCGTGAGCTGTGGTGAAGGCTACAGATGCGGCTCGGATCCCATGTTGCTGTGGCTGTGGCGAAGGCCGGCAGCTACAGCTCCTGTTAGACCCCTAGCCTGGGAACCTCCATATGCCGCGGGTGCGGCTCTACATAAAGGCAAAAAGACAAAAAAAAAAAAAAAAAGAAAAGAAAAAGTAGATTTTAAAATAAGAATTATTCGTAGGAATAAAGAATGACATTTCTATTTATAAGCAGGCAATTTATCTAGAGGACGTGAAAATATTAATTGCATTTCTATCTAATAACAGAGCTTTAAAACACATGAAAAAAAAAGCTGAGAAAATTTAAAAGAGAAAGAGACATTCCGATAATTAGTTAGAGATTTCAACATTCCTCTCTCGGTAATTATATAATACATGTACATACAAATAAATATACAGAATTAGAATAGGTATATGGCAAGATATGAGTATACTTCTATTATGCTTAGCTTTATTGCACTTTGCAGATATTATGTTTTATACAAATTGAAATTCTGTAGCAGTCCTTCATCAAGTAAATCTACTAGCACTATTTTCCAATAACATTTGCCCACCTCGTGTCTCTGTCACATTTTCATAATTCTTGCAATATTTTAAACTTTTTCATTATTGTTGTATTTGTTATGGTAATCTGTGATCAGTGATCTTTGATGTTACTATTATAATTATTTGGGCATTTTTTAGCAATAGAGTATTTTTAAGTATTTTAGCATTTTTGTACTTTATTTTTAAGACAATGCAATTTATTGCATACTTAATAAATGACAATATAGTGCAAACATGACTTTTATATGCACTGGGAAATGAAAAGATTTGTGTGACTTGCTTTATTGCAATATTCACTTTATTGCAATGGTCTGGAATTGAACCTACAACATCTCTGACACCTGTATATGGGACTGAATAACAATATTGATACACTTAGTCTAAATAACTATAGAAACACCTTCAACATTTTTTTTTCTTTTTTCTTTTTTTTTTTTTTTTTGCTTTTTGGGGCCACACCTGCTGCATATGGAAGTTCCCAGATCATTCAGCCTTAAAAAGGAAGGAAATTTTACACATGCTACAACACAGATGAACGTTAAACATATTAAGTGAAATAAGCCAGTTACAAAAGGACAAATACTGCATGATTCCACTTATATGAGGTTCCTAGAATAGTCAAATCCTAGAGACAGAAAGTAGAATGGTGGATGTCAAGGACTAGAGGACGGGAGAACAGGCAGTTACTATTTAAATGGGTTTTAAGTTACATTTGTTGGACAGGAAAAAGTTCTGAAGATGAATATTGGTGAAAGGTGCATAAAAATGTGAACATATTAATACCATAGAATTATACACTTAAAAATGGTTAAAATGGTAAATTTTATATTATGTATATTCTAACCACAATTTTAAAAATTAAAGAGAAATAAATATACAAAATATGAAAAAATTCATCAGCAGTATACCTGTACTATAAGAAATATTAAAGAAAAATGGAAAATGTTACCAGTTACATATTGGCTCTACATAAGTTAATGAAGAGCATTGTAAAGGCTAAGTATATGGATAAATATAAAAGATTTTTTATCATTTTAATCTCTGCAAAAGATATCTGTTTAAAGTAAAAATAATGGCAACGTGGTGTGGGGTTTATAGCATACACGGAAGTAAAATGTCTGATAATAGCTCAAAGGACCGGAAAAAAGAATTGGGTAAATTCTGCTGTTTACTAAAGTTAAATGCTAAAAAGGGCGGGGGTATAGATAACAAAAGAATCATATTTTAAAAACCCAATCCAAAAGGAAGAAGGGAACAATGAGAATAATGGGAGAAATAGACAAGAAATATAAAGATGGTAGACTTAAACCAAACCACTTTGATAATTATACTAAACATCTTATTTCAACTAAGGTCTTCTAAGAAAAAGATGCCAAAATGAGTTTAGATGTGCAAGAGATTTACTGGGGAGTACACTTCTGAAGGACCAAGGAAAGAAAATGGGGGTAGGCTGGAAGAACTTTATACCACAAAATAGGTCCAACATCCATGAAAGAAGACAAGGAAAGGGACCTGAGTAGGACAAGCCTCAGACTACTTCACAGTCCTGAAGATCCCCATGGCTAACCGGTCATCTCCCTCAGGTCATTGCTTCAAAGAATACGTGTAACATAAAACCCACAAAAAGAAGACAAATAACCCAATTGAAAGAAACTGGGCATAAGACTGAAATAAACTTTACTCAAAAGAGGAAATCCAAATGGCTGCTAAAAACAGAAGACAGGATCAACTCATTAGCAAGCAATGAAATGCAAATTAAGACCACAATGGAAAACCATTACAGATCCATTAGATTAAAAAATACATATAGTATCTGACAGTTTCAAGTTTTGGTGAGGAAGTAGAACAATAGGAACTGTCTCAGAAATAAAAAATGATTCAAATTCTTTGGAAATAGTTTAGCATTTTCTAGTAAAACTGAAGGTAGGCATACCCTATGATGTAACATTCTACCCCTAATTATACACACTGGAGAAACTCTAATACATAGCCAGGAATCAGTTACATGCTGTTCAGAGAAACATTGCTCAAGTAGCTCCAAACTGGAAATGATCCAAGGTTCATCAAGATAGAATCAATACAAATATTAACTATTAATGTTATATTATACAAACCTTAAAAAAAACATGAACTATGTATGTATTCATCAACATGAATGAATCTTACAAATATATTACTGAGTAAAAGAAGCAGTCAAAAAACTGTAATGAGTTGTATAAACTTCAAAAACAAATAAAATCAAGCTAAAGTCAGTCCTTAGGGGGTAAACTATAGAGGCGAATAATCTATAGAGACAAGCAAGGCCAGATGGTCACATCTCTTTGGTTGATATTATCTCTGATGGGGGAAGATTTTGTTCTGACTGTGGAGAGGCATGCGGCCAGATTCCACTTGGTCTGAGTGATTCACAAATGTTGCTTTGCAATTTTTTAACCTGTACATTTGTTTTATGCCCTTTTCTGTATGTACATATGTTTTATGCCCTTTTCACAAGAAGAAAAACAAACACATCCCCCAAAAAGCAAATTGATGATGGATCTAAATCCAGAGTCATCAATATGAACGAAAGATGCAGTCACAAAATTAAGAAAACACCTTGTTTATTTTTTTCTTCACATTTCCCATGGCCTTGGCGTGCACTGAGTACTAATTATCTACTGTTTGTGTTGCCACCTATGCATTTTAATAGCCGTTCACTGATCTAGTCCGACCTTCTGTTTAGTAATTTTCAGTAGTCAGCAGGAGGCATTAAATTGCATCAAGACAATGCATTATGCAATACTGTAAAAACTATGATAAGATTATGCTAGGGCTTGCAAAGCAACAAAATGTAAATGAGAACCTTTGGTTATAAGGCTTGGCTTTCATTGAAAGAGAAATGTCACACAGTTGAGGTACACTGGTCTTAGGGGAAAAAGAGACTAAGAACATCGTGCTTCTCCTGCTCCCAGGATTCTGAATTGTAATCCCTTTAATAATTTTCGTACTTTTGATTTCAGTTCTGAGCAGGGCTATTACACAATTTGGCAAATTCACTGCAGAAAGACTGCCAAGGTTATTTCCTAATCACGTAGGGTAAGATGGTTTGAAAAATAAACTAAAGCAGATCCAGGATTTGAAAGCAAGTCTCTAATTTCAGAAACTTTATCAGCTGCCATGTCACATGGTCTCCTGAATGGGCACTCAGTGATTTTCAGAACCATCTATTCAATCTCCTTTTGAGGCCATACTCAAGTTTCACAAAGCTGGTTTGGTAGTATTTGCAACTATAGACGTTGTAATGAAATCTGCCCTCTCTAAATCAACTCAAAAATAAAATAGAAATGGATTCAACAATACACCAATTTTTTGTTGAGGTATTTCTATAGGCACAAGTCAAGAAATAAAATACAGAAATAAAATACAGTGTGATATCATGGAACGGTCCTTGGATCAGGGTACAAAGACCTTATAGATTGTATGACCTTGGGCAATCATACGATACTTCTATACATAATTTATCTAATCTGAAAAATGTAGTAACACTTGTCAAGCCAATCTCATGCTGGGTGGACCTAATGAGACAGAAGATATGGAAAAGGTTTATACACTTTAAATCATCCTGTAAATATTTGATTAGTATTACAAAAGCGAAATGGAGAAGATGCTCGAAATTTCTGAGACTTAAAGTCCTCAGACACTGTAGGCATCTAATACAACTCTTTTCCCAGTTAGGTGTGGCAGCTCATCTCACTAGGTTTCACTTAGCCAGTCCCTAATCTCCATCTGTAAACTCTGTAACTCCACAGAGATCCACTTGATAGGGATGTGATTAGGAAAAATGAATAGAGAAGCAGAATGACACAGAAAACTGGACTGAGTTTTGGATTCTTATTTTCCTGTGTGACCGTAGATCTGTGAAACAGATAACTGCCCATGCCCTATCTATTCTAAAGCTTACTATAAAGAGTGCATTGAGATAGGAGTCCTGCTGACTGTCCAGCCATAGAACATATGCTTTGAAGTTTTCTATAATAATAATGAGATCCTCGCTCCAACCCAGTGCTCATCAGGTCCTCCAGTATGGTCTCATTTTCAAGATGAACCCACCATACCTAGCAGTTTAAGACTGTGACCACAAAAGAAATTCCTTCCCTGTGCAAAGTAAACTGGATCATATGGGGTTTGAATCCATGACCTTGGCCTTGTTAGCTCTGCTCTAAGTAGGTGAGGTAACAGGTCCAGATTGTAACAAGATACAGAGAGCTTTGCAGAAGTCATTCTGTACTTACATAGACCAGAGATGACTTCCAAAAACTGAATCTTTTGATGGCATGTGTTTCACCTCTAGGTACTTAGTCCGTGGTTCTTCAGAAGCAAAAGTAGGGAGACAGATGGTCAAGCTGGAGGGAAGGAAAAAGAGAACAAACATAAAGGGAAGGAAGAAAACGTCTGGATTCTGGCCAGTGTCCAGCAATGTGAAATATAACGGAAAGCTTATAAATCCTAAAGCATGAGAAACTTAGGCAAAGACATTAGTTTTTGCAGTACAAAGCCATCAAAATGAAACATCTCCCGTTGAAGAGAACACACTATCATTAAAACAAAATGTAGTAAGCAATTGGATTGGTAAATATTCAAGAAAGGCTCCCCAACCATGAAATATGTGTTAATGTGAGAGAAAATAATACTGAACTAGGAATGCTTGAGAAGAATTCCAAAGTTAAAGGAATCAGGTGGCAAGGCCACCAGCTAGCTGAAGATATTTCCAGCAGCAGGGCGGAGAGCTCTTTGCAACCCTTGTTACTAAGGAAATTTCAGAGCCAGTCTATAAATAGCTCTCTGCCATTAGCCCCATCAGAAATGAGGTTCTGCAGCAACACTGCAGCTCTGCGAGCTGCTGAAGGAAATTTAATTCTAGCCAAACTTTTCTTATTTCCTTTGTTTTCTTTGCAGAATAATGTGGGAAAAAAAAAGATAAATGTTATAGGGGTGAAATGGAGGTGTTGATAGATGTATTGCTCAAGACTGCAATACTTCTTTTTCACAAGACTTTGAACTCCTAGCAACTATGAAAATAATGCATGTGTTGGCCCACTATTAAACTAGGTAGGAAATCAGTTGTGATACATTCAGAGTTGGCACTTAATATCTGCTTTTCATAGGTCATGAAGAAGGAATTAATATGGTAACCTAGAAGGTTTCCTTTAATTGAATAAATTCTAATTGTTTTGTAAAGTTTCTTTCATCTAAGACATTCACATAACAGAATTTTTTAATCCATACTCTTATTTTGATGAGTTGTAAACGTCCCCTCCTACACATCACCATATTTGCCTTTTTCCCCTACTATGTTTCTGTTTTCTTTTGAACTTGTTCCCAAAAAACAACTGAGTAATTTGTTATTCCAACAGATGTAAACATCAGTTTGGGGGGAAATGGCTGTGGTACAATTTACTGGGCATCATTCCAACAGATAGTTTTTATCAAAATTTCTGCACTCAGAACCTTCAAGCCTAGTTTTAGGCAAATGCAGGAATAGAAGGAAGCTGATTTCAATATGTCCCCTTATTCCTCCTGCCTTTGGAGCCCTCCTACCCAGAGGGTCTCTGACTATGTCTTGAAACCCACATGACTGACTCAACTAACCCTGCTTAAGGTGCCTTGCTCCCTGCTTTCCTCTTCCCCTCCCAAAGCAAAATTTAACTTTCCCCAAATTAATCTGTAAATTCAGTGTAAACAAGTCCCACTGGACTTGACAAGCAAACTATAAAGTTTGTTCGGAGGAGTAAAATAGCCAACAAACATTTTAAAGGAAGAACAGAAAGAATAATAAGAGGGACTTACCCTACAAACTATCAAAACACAATACAAAACTACATTAGTTAAAACAGTATACGAGTGAAGACAAGCAAATCAAACGGACAGTGAAAAGAATCCAGATACATGACAATACTACACCTGTCTATAAATTTAAAATATGAAAAGGTGATTTTTTTCTTTTTTTGTCTTTTTAGGGCTATACCCACAGCATATGAAGTTCCCAGGCTAGGGGTTAAAACAGGAGCTGCAGCTGCCAGCCTATGCCATAGCCACAGCAACTCGGGATCCAAGCCGCATCTGCAACCCACATCTCAGCTCACAGCAATGCTGGATCCTTAACCCAATGAGCAAGGCCAGGGATTGAACTCTCGTCTCATAGACACTAGTCGGGTTTACTACCACTGAGCCATGACGGGAGCCCCGAAAAGGTGACATTTTAAATCAGTGGGAAAGGTTATTGGACAATTGGCTCACTATCCATCAAAGTAATAAAGTTAGATTCCCTACTGTACACTATATACAAAAGTAAACTGAAACTAAATGACTAAATTATCAAATTACTATTTCAAAAATACTATACTAAAATATAGGAGACTAACTCTATAAACTTCAAGTGGTACAGAAGAGGGGAAGACTAAACAGGCTATAAACCCAGAAGCTCCAAAGAGAAACATAAATATATTTGACTATGTAAACTTTCAAATCATCAATATAATGAAACACACTATAAATCAAGAATAAACAATGGCCTTAGATAAAGTAGTGCAAGACATACAACAAAATGTTAGTATCCATAATATAATCTTAAAAAATCAATAATAAAAAAGCAAATATAACAAAGAAAAAAATTAGACAAGGAATCTGAACCAATAACTTATGGAAGAGAAAAAACAATGACTGATAAGCCTAAAAAGATATTCAGTCTCCCTAGAGGCCAGAGGATGCAAGCTACAATAAAATGAGATTTGAGGTTTTTAGCTACCATGATAACAAAATTTAAAAATTGATAATACCTATAATTACTGAGATTATAAAGAGATGTCTCATAGGTTCCATCTATCCCATTAAATTCATCTTTCTGCTTACTCTCTAACTGTTCATATGAAGCTGGAACTATTCAGAGGAAAAAACACAACTGTTCTGAAAGTCTAACTACAAACTCATGATAACAAATTTCTTATAGGCACACAACGCTGCCCAACAATCTCATTACAGTTTCTGGCATGTACACTCTCCTATTATCCAAAATTATTATTAGCTTTATACTCTTATTTTTTCAGACTTTAATCTTTCCAACTCTCCTTTATAGCCACTTCCTTTTCAGCTAAACTTGTCTGACATTTAATTAAGAAAAATAAGCAATTAGATACTAATTCCTCATTTTCCCACCCCTCAATCAACCAATTTATTTGCATCTGTACCTACACCATCTTCTTAGCCTTTTGTTACTTGAGATAAAATGTCTCTAGTACGATTTAAGAACAATCCTTCATTTGTTCTCTGGATCTTTCCACTTTTTTAAAAGACTTCAATCCTACATTAGTCACCACTGATTTTTCTTCCTCTACTGGATCAATTTCATCAACATACAAGCCTAATCTATCAGCACACACCCACACACACACACACACACACCCACGTCCTCCTCCAGTTCGCACTGCATTTCTTTGTTCCCTTTCTGAGCAAAGTTTCTACCCTGTGAGCTATCTACCACGCCTTTCTTCACTTCCTCACATCACATTATCTGCTCTCCTCTGTGGCACTTGGCTTCCATCGCTAGCATTCCACTGGAAACTATGAAAATTAAAGTGATCAGTGACCTCCATGCTGCCGACGACTTTGCTATCCTCATTTTATTGGACCTCTCAGCAGCATTCAGCTAAATTCACCTCATCTGCCTGTTTAAAATAGCTCTTACCCTTGGATTCTGTCACCCCAAACTATAGACTTTTCCCTGTTTCACTGACCACTATTGGTTTCTCCTTCTTTGCTTGACATCAATAAATCAAATAATTCAAGACTCTGTTCTATGTTTTCCCTTTTTCTGTCTACTCTCTCCTGGAGAGATCTCTCCCATTCCTGTATCCTTAAATACAGTATATATGCTGGTGACTCCTAAGCTGGCATCTTCATTACTGACATTTCCTGAACTCCAACTTTGTATTCTAAGACCCTTCTTGCACCACCACATGGAAGCCTAACATTCATTACAAAGTTAATATCGCCAAAGCAGAATTCTTAATATATCACACCATATCCAAGGCTGTTTCTTTTTTCTCATCTTCCTCATTCCAGTAAGTGGCACCACAAACAAACCGTTTTCTTAAGCCTAAATTTTAATAGTTACTCTTCATTTACCCTGTTTCATCAAATCACAAATTAATCAGCAAGTCTTGTCACTTTCATCTGTAAAACATATTTCTAATCCATTTAATTTTTCCACTGTACTACCAATACCCTTGTCAAGCCACTCTCCTTTCTTAAATGGATTATGATGGATTATTGGTCTCCTCTCTTGTCCATTTGAAATCCATTCTCCACAGAGCAGTCAGATATCTTTCTAAAACATAAATCAGATCCTCTCTCTCTCCCTCTCTCTCTGTTTCACACACACACAGTCACACACATACTCCCACCTCACTCACCTACACTTAAAATCCTTGTAATGTTGCAGTGGCTTTCCATTGAATTTAGAATGAAAATGTCTTCTATTTGTCCGGCTCCAACCGGTATCTTCAAGTTCATTATTTCCAATAGGCTCTAGCTGCACAAATCTGTGTCTCCTTGAATATACCAAATGTCTTAGGGACTATCCATGAGTCATTCTATTTCTGTATCACCCTTTTCCTAGCTCTGCACTTGGATGGCTATTTTTTAATATTTTACCTCTTTCTTTATGTATTTCATTTCTCAGTAAAACTTTCTCTGACCACCTAATCTAAAATAACGAGATCATAATCAATGTCTACAATCATTTTAATGTTTCATATCTCATACAAATTCCAAATAGTTACCCTATTCATTTATTTACTTATCTCTGTTCCACCCATCCTACATCTAATTCTTTGCTGGAATGTCGGCTCCATGATGAACCTCAACTGTTTTTTTCATAACTATATTCTTTGTGCCTTAAAAAAATATATGCCAAACACAATCCAGAGATTATTCTGGATTATCTGAATAGGACCAGTGTAAGCAAAAGGGTCCATATAAGAAAGAGGAAGGGGGATCAGAGTCCGGGAGAGAATATAAGGACAGCAGCAAAGGTCATGGAAGAGACAGGAATTACCATGCTGCTGGCTTTGAAGATGAAGGGAGGAATTAGAACCAAAAAATGAAGGCAACCTCTAGAAGCTGAGAAAGTTGAAGTAGGTCTCCCCTCCAGAAGAAATGTATACCTGCCAACACCTTTATTTTAACTCAGTGAAACTGATTTAATGTTTCTATTCTCCAGAGTTGTAAAATAATAATTGCGTGTTCCTTAAGCTGCTAACTCTGTAGTAATTAGTTACAGCAGCAGCCAGCAGGAAAGTGATACAGTCTGTCATCACTTGAATTTACATGGTTTTTATGTAGTAATTTCACAGTAAGAAATCTATCCTTTGGAAAGTCCAAATCACTTGATTACTATAGTTTATATTGTCTTAAAATTGGGTAGGGAGTCCTCCAACCCTGTTCTTCGGTATTACGTGCGCTTTCCATTGGAATCTTTTCCTTCCCGTATAACGTTAAAATCAGTTGTTAATACCTACAAATGAGCTTGTTGAGATTTCAGTTAGGATTGCATTGACTATGGATCAAATTAGGACGAACTGACATCTTAACAGTATTAAGTCTTCTAATCCACGAACACAAAATATACTTCCATTTATTTAGACCTTCTTTGATTTTCATGTATCAGTGTTCTCCTCCATTAAGATTGTATACATATTTTCTTAGATTTATAACTAAACATTTTCATTTTTATGCAATGGTAAATATTACTCTTTTTAAATTTCAAATTACAGTTGTTCATTGCTAGCATATTGAAAAATGATTGATTTTTTTATGTAACCTTGAATCCTGCAACCTTGATATATTCACTTACTAGTTTCAATTTTTTTGCCAATTTTGGAGATCTTCTACATACACAGTCATGATATCTATGATCGAAGATAGGTTTATTTCTTCCTTTCCAATAATTTTTTGTTTTTTGCAATAGCCAGGACTTTCAGTATGATGAGAAAAGGAGCGATAAGATGAGCATCCCTTCTTGATCCTGATCTAAGAGGAAGGTATACAGTCTCTTTCTCACTACCAAGTCCCTCTCTTACTACCGGTAAATAAGAGTTGCTTTTTTTACATTTTTTCTAGACTTTTCTAGATATTCAAGCTGAGGAAATTTCCCTCTACTACAATTTCAATGAAAGCTTTTATCATCAATGAGTGTTGGAAGTTTTTAAATGCTTTATTTTGCATCACTGATCTTTATTGGTATCACTGGTCATATTATTTTTCTTCTTTAGGTTTTTAATTACATTGATTGATTTTCAATACTGAGCCAGATTTGCATATCTGGAATAAATTTCAACTTGGCCATAATGTATAATGCTTTTGATATATTTCATTTCAATTTGCAATCCTTTGTTAAACATAATTTGCATGTATGTTTATAAGAGACATTGGTCTGAGTTCTCCATTGGTGTAATGCTTTTAACTAATTCTGATATTATTATCCAAGGTAATGCTGTTCTCTCTGCTTCTATTTTCTGGATAGACTGTGGGGAAACGTTATTTCTCCCTTTAATCTATGGTGGAAATCAACAGTGAGACTACTGGAATCATGGGCTTTCTTCATCGAAATTTTAATAACTGATTCAATTCTTTAATAAACATAAAGCTAATGTACAGCATGGTAACTAATTAATAATACTGTATTGTATATTTGAAAGTTGCTGAGAGACGATCACAATATATCATTTTACTGATCTTGTTGAATAACCAGTTCCTAATATAGCAGATTTTTATGATTGTTTTCTTGTCTTCCATTTCATTGATTTCTGCTCTAATTTTTATTGCATCTTTTTTCTGCTTGTGCAGATTTCTTCTTCTAGTTTCCTAAAGTGGAAGATTAGGTCACTGAATTTAGATCTGCTTTATTTTTCTAATATGTGCATTTGATATAATTATATAAATTTCTCTCTAAGCACTGTTTTAACTACATCCTACAAATTTTGATTAGTTGTTTTTTTATTTTGCTTTACTAAAAATAGATTTAAATTTATTTTGAGACTTTTCTTTGGCCTATGGTTGTACAAAAATGTGTTAATTTCCAAATATTTTTAGAATTTCGTCTAGTTTAATTCTATTGTAGTCCAAAAGTGGGCTTCCACTTTGTGTTATTGCTATTCTTTTAAATTTATTATGTTTTAAGGCCCAGAGTATGGTCTCTCTTGGTGAATCTTCTGCAAGAGTTTGAAAAGAATGCCCATTCTTCCATTATTTGATGAAGTAATCCACAAGTGTCAGGACAATCTGATCGATGGTGCTGTTCAGGTCATCCATCTTTTACTGATTTTCAAGTTATTAGTTCTATCAATCACTAATAGAAGAATCTTGAATTCTCCACCAACAACAGTGGATTTATCTATTTCTCCTTTAATTTCCTTCAGTTTTTGCCTCATATATCTTGAAGCTGTGTTGTTAGTTACAGAAACACTTAGGATTGAGTTGTCTTCTTAGAAAATTCACTCTTCTGTCACTATGCCACGTCGCTCTCACTCCCTGATAATCTTCCTAGTCCTGACATTTACATCCTCTGAAACTAACACGGCTACTCCAGCTTTCACTGACATGATACATCTTTCTCCACTCTCCTTACTTTTAACCTGTCTGAGTATTTATATTCAAAGTGAGTTTCTTGTAAATGACATATATTTGGGTCTTTTACATCTAATTTATCTCTGTATTTTACATGGTGTGTTAGAACCACTGCATTCACATTTAATGAAATTATTGATATAATTGGATTAATATCTACCATGTTTGTAACTCTTTCTCATTCATTACTTTTGTTCTTTGTTTCTTTTTTCCCACCTCCTTCTCTGACTCTTTTGGTTTTAACTATGCGTTTTATATAATCCCATTTTATCTCTTCTCTTCCCATGTCACTTATACTTCTCTTTTTAGCTGTTTCTAGTGATGTGCTAGAGTTACTAATATAAATTTTTAACTAATTTAAGTTCACCTTCAAATAATATTACACGACCTCACACACAGTGCATATTTAGGAGGTAATCCAAATTCCTCTTTCCTGCCCCATGTGCAACTGTTGTCTTTCATTTCACTTATCAATATCATATAATAACCCAATACACTGTTACTCACTTATTTAAATGAGCAACTATCTTTTAGAATGATGGAGAATATGAAAAATAAAAATAGTATTTTTACCTTTCTTTTCTGTTTTTTTTTAATGTAGATCAAATTTTCTGACCTATATCGTTTTTCTTCTACTTGAAGAACTTTTAACATTTCTTGCAAGGAGAGGTCTGATGGTGATGAATTCTCTTTTATTGTTGTTGTTGTTGTTCGTTTCTCTGAAAGGCTCCTTATTCTTCACTTTTGAAAGATGTGAAGGATTTTAGAAAATTCTAGAATTTTCTTTCAACACTTCTATTATTTCACACCACTCCCTTCTAGACTGCATAGTTTCTGACACGAAGTTTGGTATAATTTTTATCCTTGCTGCAGCTGCTAGTTGCCAAGATGATTTTCTCCTCTGGTTTCTTTAAAGGTTTCCCTTTTGTCTTTCCTTTCTTCAATTTGAATATGACATGCTCAAGTGTGGTTTACTTTTGGTCTTCATCCATATTTAGTATTTTCTGAGCTTCCTGAATCTCTGTTTTTGTTGCCCATATTATAGAAAGCTTACAGCCCTGGTTATTTCAAATATTTCTTCTGCTCCACCCTCTCCTTGTTCTCCTTCTGATGGTCCAATCGTGCATAAATTACACCTTTTGAAATTGTCTCACATTTCTTGGATATTCTATTCTATTTTTTCTTCATTCTTTATTCTCTTTGAATTTTAGTTTGGGAAATTTCTATGACGCTAACTTTAAGATCATTCATTCTTTCTTCAGTTGTGTTGAGTCTATTGATGGCCTATCAAAAACCTTCTTCAATTGTATTACAATATTTTTGACCTAACATTTGCTTTTTCTTTTTTCTTAGTGTTTCTGTCCCTCTGTTTACATTACCCATTTGTTTTTATATCTTGTCTACTTTCACTACTAGAATCATTAACATACTAATCATAGTTATTTTAAATATTCTTTCTGATAATTATAACATCCTTGTGAGCACAGTCTGGTTCCAATGACTACTTTGTCTCTTGAGACTGTTTTTGTTGCCTTTGGCATGTATTGTAATTTTCTGTTGAAAGCTGCACTCGATGTATTAGGTAATAGAAACTAAGGTAAATAGGCCTTTGATGTGAGGATTTATATTAACTTGGCAAGGACCTTGGCTGTATTTAATGTTTTTCCATTGCTAGAGGCATCAGATTTCTTAATGTCCTTGTTTTTGTATCCGCTGTTGACTTTGGACTTCCCTAAGTACTTCTCCTCAGGGAGAATCTATGCCTTGTGGCTCTTTCCACTGTAATTCACTGAAATACTGGAACTCTGTTAGAGTGGTAATGAGGTGCGGGGGAGGAGAAGCATTCTATAATCATATAATTAAATCTCAAAGACTTTTAGCGAGCCTGTCTCTCTGGTCTATGGTCTTTATAAGTGACTTTTCAGTGGTATAGCTTTTATTCTTTCCCATTCTCCATTCCTTTCTCATGCCACAACATGCTCAGTCTATTTCTTTAAAGCCTGATCCCTGTTTATCATATGTTTTTTTTTCTCTTTTAGCTGACACAGAAATGCTAGAGGGATCTAGAGTGGCAGAAATGCCCTTCTCTAGCTAAGATAAGCCTCTGACAAAGTCTCTTCCTCTGGAGAGAAGGCATCTGCTATGGAAAACTCTGTGGGTATACTTCACAAGGATTACTCTTCCCTTCTACTAGTCAGAATTTTAAGGAGCTCTTCCTCAGATCTTCAGGAGGAGAACCTGGTGAAGTTCATGAAGGCAAAGCCCACAAAAGTGTGGAAGACCCTCTAAGAATATTGCCCCCAGTAGTTACCTCTCATGCTAGTCCATGCTCAGCTCCCAGGAGTTCACCAAAATAACCACTTAAGTGTCCTACCCATTTATGGCTGCAGGAGCTTCTGGAGACAAAGGAGATCAGGGGCTCAGGGGTTTTAGAAACAAATATTATAAGACTCCCATCATGAGTGATAAAATATTGATAACAGCTCTGAGACCTGATGGATCTATTCACTAGAAGAATGAAAGGAAGAGGATTCTTATTTGTAAATTTTTGTTTGATATAAGTGCAAACTCGAAGAAATATTGCAGAAAGGGTACAAGAGGACTCATGTACACTTTTCCAAATTGATCAGTTGTTTACCTTTTGCTTAACTCATATTCATATATATGTTATATGTGAATTGCATATATATATATGAAATATTTATTTTCTGAATCATTTCAGTGGAAGTTGGAGACATCATACCCCTTTACCTGATATTTCAATGTGTACCTCTTAAGAAAAAATTTATCTTGCATAACCACATTACAGTTTTCAAGCTCAGGAGAGTCAACATTAATGCACTATACACTATTCGATAGTCCACACACCATAATCAGGTTTTGTCAATTGCCTAATGCCCAGTTGTTTTAGGATTACACACTGCATTTGACTGCCATGTCTCTTTCATCACCTTTAGAAGGAAAGGGCTTGAAATGCCTTGGAATAGTGGCAGGCTTGGGAACAAATTATTTCTGAGGAAGAAAGAGTGACTTGGACTGGAGAAGAATCCCTTGGAAGCTTAAAGGTGAAGAAAATTAAGAAAATAAAAGTTGAAATTATTGACAATTATCAGAATCATAAAATAAGAAAAGATGAAAGAAACTGCACTTAACTAACAGAGCACAGTACCTTTGATATAAAAAAAAAAAAACTCAACTCCTGCCTACATACACCTATTAATGCTGATTCAGAAAGATAGAAAAATACATTTAAAGATAAAAAGAAAATGATATAAAATTATACACTTGCAAAGATACTCTATTTGGAAAACTTTAAATGAGAATAAAAATACTGCAGCTAATGTAAAGTCTCCCCTTCAAAATCAACCATTCAACCATAAAGCAGAGGGAAACTATTTTTTAAACAAAACTGCAAGATAAAATAAATATATTTTTAAAAAAATATTTGCACATAAAAAATTCTTGCATCAAATATTCAAAATAACAGAATTTAAATGAATAAGAGATAGGGGTAGAATAAAAAATGATCATCCAAATAACAAAGAAAATTTAAAAGTCATCATGGAAAATAAAATGAAAGTACAAGGTACTTAAGGTTGTACCTGGAAAAATGGAACTGGTATGGTTAAGAGCAAAGTTCGTACTAAAAAATCTTAGACTTTAAAGATAAATAAAAAACATAGTCTGAGCCTTCAGGGAAAAGACCAAATTACTTAGGAAAGAAATAAAATTAGTTTATGATCACACAACTGGATAACCCCATACAAATCAAGACTAAAGTGAAAAAGTATTTTTAAATGTCAAGGGGAAGAGTGTGAGATAGTTTTAGATACAGTTAAATCATCCTTTAAACACCAAAATTAAAAGAAAAAACCCCACAGTTGACAGATTTAAAAACTCAGAGAAGATTTTATTTAAAAACCTTTCCCAGGGAATTTTCTAGATGACAAATTTTATTAAACTAAGAGTTTGAGGGTATTATGGCAAAAAGACTAATAGCAAACTTTTAATATAAAAAGATACAAAGATGAAGAGGAAGAAAGACCTTTATATTCTAACTGCAAATCCATCACATAAATTATTGGCAGATTCACTTTTGTTGGATGAGCTAATGTGATTTTCAAAACTCTCCACTGAGCTAATGTGATTACGCTCAGTTCCCATTAACCAGGGGTCAGACTGAGCCAAGCCCCTGCCCCTGACCTAACACAAGCTGGGGTCGATAATGGAAGAGATGGCAGCTGCTCCATAGCGAAAGCATCCCGGTCATCAGATAGTACGCAGAAAGGCAAAGCAGTGTTGACACTGCTCTCTCATCATTTACAAAATGTCCAAAGGGATGTATATAAACCTCTCAAAGAGAGCAAACTTACAACGCCAAGGTTAAAAAACCTCACAGTTCAGCTCCCTTTAGTACCCATGAGGAAGGTGGAGCCTCGGAAGGAAAAAGCACTTACCTTAGGTCCAGACTATGACATGACTTTTTCAACACACTGTGACACTTCAGAGGACTTTTCTAGCAAAAATGGAGGTGAGCACAGGGTGGGAATCATTAAAAAGTGCACTACCTATAAAATATGCTATGGAGCTTAGAGACATGTTTCTTCTTCTATCTTCCCCCTTGCCAAAAAAAAAAAGTTAGAATTAACTTCAAATGAAGGTTTACTTGCAATGGTTTTCAAATAATTAATATGTTTACCTTTTTTTTGAATTACTTACTATAAATTGTGCAGTATTGTTTTTTCTCACATCTCTCAAGAACAGAAAAGTATTCCACACTAGGGAACTACATTTGCTCTTAAACCAAGAAGGGCAAGTCCAGTCTCCCACTGATTCCAAGCTTCTGTCTATAAAAGCTTTGTTCAGAGATGATCTCTACAAATATGGTTTGCGTTGAAAGGTTAAATACATAAAACACCCCAAGGACATTTTGAATACCTCACTCTGCACGCATATCACATTCATATCCATTGCTTTGAACTCAATACACCAAAATAACTTCTCTCATGCCTCTCTTTTTCTCTTCCTCTGCTTCTACTGCCACTTTCTCTTCTTCCCACACCTCTCCCTCTCCTAGTCTCCTTGGTATCCCTCTCTGTGTGTTTCTCTCCCTCTTTCAAAAAATTGCTCTCAATTTTGTCTTAGATTGCTAATATACACCTACCTATAAGTCAACCTCTTATCTGACTCATGGGAAGCATTACTAAAGAAATAAACACAAATTTATTAACTGTTAGAACTTGAATTATGAAAACTGAGTAAAAATTGATCAAAGAATCATGTATTCTTGATGCATTTACAGCCATAAAAACTGACCAACGAGTATGGGGCTTTGAGGAGATTAGTGCCAACAAAGAAAATCCCCAGTGGCAAAAAGCCAGGATAACCAATATTTGATTGATGAACCAAATATTACTCTTAAAATTTAAATCGAAAAGAATTGATTTTGAGAAAATTAATTTTATGAAATGAAAATGGGAAAACTGAAAATGGTTTAACTGCTCTTTAAAAAAAATCAGCCACGGAATTAAATTGATTTAATACAATTTACTACTGTCTTAAAAATTTATCTGTGGCATAATGGTGACTAAAATGTTTGCATTAAAATGGCTAAGTCAAAATAGTCTGTACTCCATGAGCAAATGTCCATGATAATAAAAAGTTAAAATGTGTCTAACAGTATCTCCACTTCTATTACAAGGTAGATAATATTATCTTCAATGATAAGGATATTCAAATTTCTATTACTTTGTACAACTATAAATGTAATAAAATTCATTGAGTTAAAAAAATTTATTTTACAGGGTAGGTAATCTTGTTATCTTCGATGATAAGGATATTCAACTTTTTAGAGCACCAGAAGCATGCTGTTCATCAGAAACTGGTGCCTAGTTCTGAATGAAAGATTTCAATCATGACTGATACACAGGCAGGTCCATAGATTTTACTATAAAATTTAGTCTTATGAATTTTATGTATTCCTTATAAGTTGAAACTTACAACTGTTCCCCTAAATTGTGGTTAATCTGTAAAGAAAGTATACTAGTTCACTGAGTTAAGAAGGTATTATCCCAAATCTTTTTTTCTTCTTTTTCAAAATCCGCTTTTCTTTATATATATATATATATATACATACATATAGATATATATATGTATATACACACACATATATATATAATGATTTTTTCCACTATAGCTGATTTACACTGTTCTGTCAATTTTCTGCTGCACAGCAAGGTGACCCAGTCACACATACATGTACACATTTTTTTCTCACATTATCATGCTCCATCACAAGTGACCAGATATAGTTCCCAGAGCTATACAGCAGGATCTCATTGCTTATCCATTTCAAAGGCTATGGTTTGCATCTGTTAACCCCAAATTCCCAGTCCCTCCCACTCCCCACCCCCTTCTTGGCAACCACGAGTCTGTTCTCCGTGTCCATGATTTTCTTTTCTATGGAAAGGTTCATTTGTACCCTATATTAGATTCTAGATAGAAGTGAAATCATGTGGTATTTAAATCTTTGATCAAAGCAACAATGAAAATGGAAGAACCTATAAGGAGATACATAGGGACAAATTAACTGCTATCTTCCCTGATAGCTATGGTTGCTGTGGAAAATGGCTTAAGTAGACTGGCAGTTGATTCATATGTTACGTGTGTGCATGTATGTAAATATATATGTGTATTATATTAAACAGGAGAATACATAGAATATTATATATATATGTTTATAATCCATAATGCATATGACTGACATACACATAGCTCTGTATAAATGTACACACTTTGCAGTGGGACAGGAGGTTTTCTAGTGTGAAATAAAATGAATATTTTATGGCAAGACAAGAAACCATTTAAACATAAAAAATTTGTCTGCCCTTCCACCTCCTCTCTCCTCTCTAACTGTGCATTGTATATCTGCACTGTGCATTGACTAAACCTCCCCACTGGCAGAATAGCCTCCTTAATCATAAAGAGCAACATTCTCCTAGTACCAATAAGACAACTGCTAAAAAGATAACATTCCTTCTTGATCTTGTAAGGGGTCACATGACCCACCAGTTTGTACCTACAGATCTGGATGGTACAAACTACCTACATCATTTAATGTACAGCTCTCCATCTCAAAAACTGTGCTTTGACTTTTAACAGGGGGACCGGTTCTCAGAGATTTCTGAGAGGCTGTTCCCAGGTTATAATCCTCACTTCGGCTTGAATAAAATTCTCCATTTCTTTCCTAGATTGACTGATTAATTTTTTTATCAACACCAGGCAGGGGTAACAGCAGGTTCCAAGTTCCTTCGATGGAAAAGCACCGAAACCCAGTGAGTGGAGGAAGCTCCAAGTGGTACTGAGTGAACTGACCGTGGAAGACAAAACTGGTGACTTCTCTATACCTAAATGAATGTAACAGTCTCAATGAATAACTTGCTGATTATTTTTCCTTCCATTGTTATAAGCTCAAAGGGTAACATAAAGGCAGCTACTTTATACTAGGTAAAAATGCAATATTAAGAATTTTCTACTCAATTATGCAAAGGATCCAATAGCAGGAAAAAAAATCACAGATAACGGAGGAAAAAACATGTGTATATCAATATGAATGGCTTAGATTGGAAGAAGAAAAAAAAATCCACCCATGAATGGCCCCAGGCAAAACTGTCAAAATTAAGAACTTCTTTCTAGCTGCTATTAATTTCTGCCTTTGTTAGATTTCTTTTTTCTTGGCTTCTTAACTCTACCTCAATGCTCTTAGCTTGTCTCCAGGGTCACCTTTGTGTTTCATTTCCAGTTTTTCATTTTTAAAGTAGATATTTCTATGCTGAAGTATTTAGGAGGAAGTGTACTAATAGCTGCAATTTACTTTAAAATGAATCTTTCAAAATAAGATAGATTAAAGTGGAAAAGGGGCTGGGTAGCTGGATAGATGTGTGATAAAGTCAGTACAGTAAAATGTTAAGCCTAGAATCTAGTGGGTGGGAGGAAGGGTATATATACTTTACTATACGTACGAAAACTTTTCCTAATAAAATGCTAAAAGAAACTGTGGGTATATTGGCCAAAATTTGGCCAACAGAAGCCTCTACAATTTTACCTCTGAGTCCTTTTGACATGAATATAGTGTCTTCAATAGCTTGTTTGCTATTTGTTGTAACAAGATGCTCTAGTCTCATCTTGCTTGTTTCCTGTTCCTACCTAGAAACAGACAATTCAGTGAAAAATCGGGACAATCTTGGCACTAGGGTTACTCCTTGAGCAGAACGTTGTTTTTTGGACCCTTTCAGAGGACAGAGTGAAACCCCAGCACCCTATCTCCCACTAACCTAAATACAAAAGTCCATCCATGTCCCCTGCCTCTTGTTTATAGAAAAGTTAAAGTCTCCCAGGCCTCCTTGAGTCACAAAAAAAAGCAGGTTCAAGCAGTTAATGATTAGGACAACAGTCGCAGACTCAGTGTCTGATGCACATTCCTGAGCTGTTTTATAGATACTCTAACTTCCACCAGAGGGAAAAAGTTAACTGCAGGATCACCAGATTGCAGATGACATAAGCTGCTCCATCTTGAGGAGTACTAAATCTACGCCTTGCACAATTCAAAGAACTGGCCTTAAGAGAATGGGATTAACACTATTGTTTATAATAATCTCTATTTTTGCAGGCATCAAAATAATTATAGCCTCTTCTGCCCGTGTATGTAAATGGACAACTACAACTGTCAGCAAAGAGATGCTACAGACCCATGTTGACATCTTCCGTGCTAAGAATACGACACCCTACATCAGCGTGAGGAAATTACCGAAGAAGATGGACCTCCACCCCTAATCCTATGGAAATGGAATGATGAACTGACAAGGCGGGTTTTGTAAGCAGATTTTGCCAGGAAAGAACTTTTTGCAGGAAAGAGTTCTTGGCAGGAGGCCCTTTTTGTCTTGTCACTAACCTTAAACCAGGCACCCCACTACTTATCTCCGACACTATGTGCACTTTTTATATCTTTTGATCACACAATACCTTGTCTAGCCTCTTGGTTCTTTCCAGTAGAAATGATGAATAAGTAACAGATGACCAGATCTCTTTCCTAGCTTCCTCTTCAGTAATCTTACAAATTGTGAACAAGATGGCATCGAAGGAACAAACCAAGAGTCAACAAGGCTGGAGTTCCCTCCGTGGCTCAGTGGTTAATGAATCCGACTAAGAACCATGAGGTTGCGGGTTCGATCCCTGGCCTTGCTCAGTGGGTTAAGGATCCGGCGTTGCCGTGAACTGTGGTGAAGTTTGCAGACGCAGCTCGGATCCTGCTTTGCTGTGGCTGTGGCGAAGGCCGGCAACTACAGCTCCTGTTAGACCCCTAGCCTGGGAACCTCCATATGCCGCGGGTGCGGCTCTACATAAAAAAGGCAAAAAGACAAAAAAAAAAAAAGAAGAGTCAACAAGGCTGCACATAGTGGGGGATGGTAATGACTCAGACCCCCATCTCGATGGTTAACTGAGATTACGTCCCTTTTTCCCTTTAAAAACTTTCATGACCAAGCAGAATCTTGATATTTTGGGGGGCACAGAGTCCACCATTTGCCCAGATTGCCAGCATGTTGATTCAAAGTAGCTTTCCTTTCTACTAACAACTGCCTCTCTGGTACTGATTTTCAAGCAGCGAGCAGCCAGACCAGAGTTTGGTAACAGGAGCTAGGATAGAGATGGGAGGAAAGAGAAAGAGAGGGCATTTTTAAGACAAGATGTACTTATGAGTACATATTGATAACTTCCTTTTTGAGTTAATACTACAGGGATTTTCCTTACCCTGTCCTATATTACTTCTGTATTTTTCCACACTGAGAATCTTGATCCTCAAGGCAAAGAACACGACAGAATTAGAATATTCCACAATTTCTCTGCTCTGTCCCACATTATACAAACAACAATCTCTGAAAGATAATACTAATGTAACCACTCTGATTACTTAAACAATTTAAAAACTTTCCATATGCTTACCCCAGTCTCCCCCCAATTTTGGATTTATGAACATTATCAGAACATATAGCCATTATATACTATGCTCTCTTTTAATCCTCATTTAGTCTTATTTCTAAGGGTAAGTATATGTTTTATGTTCATCATTGATACCTCCCTAGTCATTTTCATCTAGAACATTCTCTAGTAGACTCCTCAGGAGAAGCTCATGGAAACAATATTTCTTTAGTTTTTGCATGATAATTAGTTTGTATCCTTTATAAATGAAACTCAGTTTCCCTATAAATCCTTAGCTCACATTTTTTTCCTTGAATATCTTAATTAATTCACTTTGCTTTGGCCTAAAAAATTACTGCTGAAAAGTCTGATGATAATCTAACTTTTCTCCTTAAATATCTCTTCTATTTAGATGTCAAAGGATTTTTTTGTTTCTTTTTAAAATCCAGTCGTTTTACTAGAATAAGTTTTGGTATTGGTCATTCTAGATATATATTTCCAGGTATGTGGTATGTTCTTTCCATATAAGCATCAATAAGAATAAGAAATACAAGAGATTAAAGTCCATAAAATTATATTTTAAATGAAGAGTTTATAATAATATAAAAAATAAATTGGAAAAGAATAATCAGTCACTTCAGAGGAAAACAGGGAACCAACTCATTAGCTTGAAAACTGATAAAGGAAAAGTATCAAGCCTTGATTCTGCCTTTTCTGTCTTAACTCTGAGTAACCAAGTAGTAAATAAGAGGAAGATCCATTCATAAGAATATTTTAAGCTCATAAATAAAAACAATAGGATTTAAGTAGAATAGTTTTGCATGATAACAGACTTATTTTAGATTTCAAATCTCTTTTGTGGCCCTTGCGGATGATGACTGCATGTAATTTAATAAATCTGTGGTCATTGGCTACCTGGAATGTTTTGTACTGATGTGAATTAGGTGGGACAGGGCAACTGTAGATGAAAGATTATACTGGCTTCCTCCATGGAGGCTATGCTATCCAAAATAACCTCTCAATCTTTTTTGAAGCTTTATTTAGAGGTCATGTAAATTTAGAGGTGATCCGTCAACAATGCAGGCAACACCACAGCATATCAAACAGACATCCTAAGTACAGATTTCCAGGCACCGTGGTGCTAAAAACAGACAAAAGTGGACTAAAATTACATATAACATTAACAATGCCCAATATGAATGATAAGAGCTAGAATTTCCCAAAAGATTGTGTGTAGCAACGGATTAATTTCACATGATCCTCACAACAAATCTTTGAGGCACATACTATTTTTTCCCAATTTATAAATAAATTGTACATTTCTCCTGGGTTATAGCCTAACCCTGACACCAGTTACTCTTTTAAGAGGATGAGGTTTTACTGACTGATTTATGCTGAGACTCACAGAAGTTTGCAAACTTCTCCATGGTCCCATAGGTAACAAACATGGTGATAAGGAAAACAGCCATCATTTCCGGAAACAAGTGAGGGAGAATACAGGGTAAGTGCTCATCTCCTCGCAGCAAACCTAAAAGGGTTTTCTCAAGGATATGTCTCAATTCCTCTTCCTGAGAAATAATTGCTGTGTCCTGAGAGCAGTCAGAAGGAAAAAAGTAAGACCCCCACCCCCGCCACTTCTTACTCCCTACATTGAAGGAAGATGAAAAGGCTTCATCATTTGTCCCATAAACGTGCAGAATCAACCAACTCCAAGATTAATGGAAGCACTGATAGTGCAATTTCAACACCGTGGAGGAGAAGAATATTTGCAAAGATGAAGTTTCCTGCTAGGACTGCCCATAGCCCAGGTCCTACCACAAAATGCACATTATACAGAAGACGAGTCACAGCTTTCTGGCATAAGGAGAATAGTAACAATTCATATTAGACCAGTTCTGAAGCGAAAAGAGAAGTCACTTACATTAGAACAAATATCACAAAAGACCTTCTTACTGAAGATGAATAAATAAGAAATTACAATGAAACCTGAAATATAAATGGAGCAGCATAAGAGAAAGATACTGCACACAAGGCAGAGAAAGCACATATTTTTTAAAGCTATTCACTCTAGTAAACATCAATTTTATACTCTCAATGAAAGTAAAGAATAACCAAACATAAAGCCAAAGATGATGCGAGGAACTAAGAGACTAAAGTGAAAACTGAGAAGTCATTGCAAGGTAAGAACACAGCGAAACTAAGCAATAATGAGAATTAAGATGGCAGTGGAAGCAATAAACTACAGAATCTATATTCTGTTGTAGATTACAAAGTTATTGCTATGATCTGCATGTGCAAAAATTCATATGTTGAAATCGCAAGCCCAAAATGATGGTACAAGGAGATGGGGTCTTCGAGAGGTGATCAGGTTACGAGGGCAGAGCAGAGCCCTCATAATAGGGCTTAGTGCCCTTATAAAGGGAGTTCAGAGAGTGCTCTTGTCCCTTCTGGCATGTGAGGTCACAGCAGGCTCTCATAAACACCAAATCTGCTGGTGCTATGATCAGTCTTGGATTTCTCAGCCTTCAGAAATGTGAGAAATAAAATTCTGTTGTTCATAAGTCACCCAGTTGACGGTATTTTTTTATAGCAGTCCAAATGGATTAGACACTTACAAACTTGAGAAATTCTCCTAAAATGAAAACTAAAAGTTATGAAAGCAATCAGAATAAAAAAATTAGACTATGAAGAATAGCTTATTAAAAAAAAAAAAAAAAAAGGAACAGCTGGAATTCCCACTATGGCACAGTGGGTTAAGAATCCAACTGTAGTGGCTCAGGTCACTGTGGAGCATGGGTTCAATTCCTGGCCTGGTGCAGTGAATTAAAGGATCCAGCATTGGTTGCCTCAGCTGCAGCACAGGTCACAGCTGTGGCTCAGATTCAATCCCTGGCCTGAAAACTTCCATATGATACTAGTGTGGCCATATGAAGAAAAAGAGTAGCTTATAATTTAAAATATGGATAGTCAGTGTTTCGATGAGATCAGAATCACTATTACAAAAGCAATAATCAACTACATGAAAAATATTTTCCTATACCTACACCTAAGACAGACCATTAAGAAAAGAATGTTCATAAAAGAAACTAACATTCAAATCTATGCCAGTGATTTTTTTTTTTAACTTCAAGCCTGAAGAAATAATGATACAAAGAAAAAAATAGAGAGCCGGATTCCCAATCTCTATAGCAACTCTAATTACCAAAGAACAAAGAACTAAGGTCTTTAGAATTGTGAGTGAAAAATACCATGACCAAGAAGTCTAAAGCCAGGCAACTTATCATTTACATGTGAAACTACACAGTCACTCAAATATAAGTACTAAGAAAACAACCTCTATATGTAATTTTTCTGGAGCAAAAAGCATTATTCTCAAAGTAATAGGAAAAAGTCAACATAAATAATTAAAAACCAGAAAATACATACTGTTATAAAGACTAGTAGTGAGCATTGGAAGTAGTAAAATATATAATTAAATCCAAAAATCTCATGTAAAGGTTTTACTGTACATATCAAAAATCCTATTTAAAGAAAATATTTACCCTTAACCTTGAATTAAGTTTTAAGTATTAAAAACTAATATTAACAAACTCACTAAAATTTCAAATTTTCCTGACAAAAAAATAAATGAGGGAAGAAAAATAGAGGTAGTAAAAGCTTAGTAACTGACATTTGTAAAAATCAAAGTAGTTGTGTCACTATTACTACTAGAAAAATACAGTTTTTAAATTATATTTTAAGAAGCTATGAAACAGATACAATCATTTAAGAAAGGGCTCTTTGAAATTTAAAATTTTTACCTAAAATAGAAAATTCAATGTAAAAATTGGAAAATAGGGTCAAGAAAATCCACCGAAACATACTGAACTCAATATTACAAAATAAAGAGGAAGAAGAGGCCAAGAGATTGATAGCAGCTCTAATCTTCTCATTTTTGACAGTAAGGATATCAAAGGACACTTTCTAAATTTTATAAAACAAGAAATAAAGCTTTAAGCATATTATTTAAAGTTACAAAAGCAATCAGAAGAGTAATTAAAATAACAATGTAATTGTCAAAATGTAGGGAGTAGGGAAAAGAGGGGAGATGAGGGATAACATAAATGGGCTAAATCTTTATTTTTCTGAGCCCAGAGTCAATGACCATTAAACATTCAGCAAATACCTGTTGAACATTTATTATGCATCAAGCACTGTTCTGGATGGACACATGAGATTCATCTGTGAACAACAGACTGCTTGCCCTTATGGAGCTTCCGTGACAGAGCAGAGAAACAGACAATAAGTAAGAGACAATAAGCAACAGATCTGTGACTGAGGAAGGGAACCATTAAAGAAACCTGGAATCAGGAGAGGGTCAGCATACAGGAGCAGTGAATCTGGGTCAAGGCACTCAGCCACTGTATGAGGATCCTGCCAAGAGCTCAGGTCCATAACAAGTTGGCCTTTAGGGTCCAGAGCAGAGAGGTTTAGAGAAAAGAGTGGATCTGGAAGGATAACTTCCAGAAGTTAGAAGACATCCAGGACAATATCATAGATAAGGACCCTGCCTTATGTTATCTGAAGATGATATATATGCTCCGAGGGAAAGGCAAATGTTGTAGAATGAATCAGAAATGATAGGGAGTAGGAAGGAGCCTGCCCTTTTAAAGAAAAGTGCTCAGATAACACCTCACTGACAAGATTTTGTCTAAGCAAATATTTGGAAAAGGTGAAGGGGTGAGCCTTGTGTATCACTAGTGCAAAAGCGTTTCAAGAAGAAGCAGCCAGTGCAAATTCTAATCATGGGAACAAGCCTGAAGGTAGAGCGTGGAACCTAAAGACCATTATTCAACTTCAGTATACTAAAGAAGTAAGTGTAGGGGTTCCCCTTGCAGCTCACTGGGTAAAGAACCCTCCATAGTGTCGGGGAGGATGCTGGCTGGATCCCTGGCCTCACTCAGTGGGTTAAGGATCCCATTGCCACAAGCTGCTGTGTATGTTGCAGATGTGGCTCAGATCTAGTGTTGCTGTGGCTATGGCGTAGGCCTCATCTGCAGCTCCAATTCGACCCCTAGCCCAGGCCATAAAAAGAAAAAAAAATCCAATGATGGATTTCATTATCCAGAACAGTGCTTAATGCATAATAAATGTTCAGAAAATATTTGCTGAATGTTTAATGGTCATTGACTCTGGGCACAAAAAAAAAAAAAAATCAACAGATATTTATGGAGTTCCAGTGATGTGCCTATTATTCTTCTAGGTCTGAGGGTCCAGGATATTGTAAGAGGCTAAGTACAAGTTCTTTGTAAGCTGACATGCTAATTGGATAGATATCAAATTGCCAGGTAAACAAGGAGATAAACAAGGTGACTTCAGCTCATGGTGTATTCTATAGGGAAAACAAAGCAAGGTAAAATGAGAAAGGGAAGTGGTCTGAGAAGCAGCCCTGAAGAAATGACCTGACACTAAAATTATGAGGAGGCAGCCAAGGGAAGACCTGAGCTAAACAGTTCCAGCCAGAAGGATAACAAACCCAGAGATTTGGAGCGAGAGGGAGCTCAAGACATTTGCAAACTGGAAAGAAGACTGGTTTGAGACATAGAAATAAAACAAGAAGAAATAGTTCAACATGGATTGTCTTTAGGATGCAGGACTGGTAATGAGGATGAATAAAGGAAGAAAATATTTTTTTATCATTTGTTTTCCAAATCTGTTTGACAAAAGCTAAAACTCCTGAAATACTGCAAGTTGGATAACCAAACCAAAATACAGAAAGTAAAAACAAGGTGAAATAGAACAGTGCCAGAGCAGTTGGAGTTTTTAACACATATCCATCTGTCCTTAAATCAAATTAAGTGAATAAGGGACAAGATGGTGGAGTGGGAAGGTCTTGGGCTCGCCAGTCTCCATGGATGCACAAAAACTACAGCTAACACATAGAGAGGAATGACCTGAAGACTGGAAGAAAAGATTTTCAACAACTAATGGTAAAAAGAAAAAACCACATTGCGATGGGTAAGAGGAGCAGGGAGACAGTTCTGGCCTCAGCCCATAGCACTGGCATGGGAACCCACAGGCAGGAGGGGTATCACAGTTGTGGAGGTCCTTCCAGAGGAGCAAGAGGGCCACACCCCTCAGTGGGCTACCCAGTCCAGGGGGACCTGCACTGGGAAAACAAGCCCCCTAAGGTCTGGCTTTGAAACCAGCAGGGCTAAATCCAGGAAAACCGGAGTTCTGTAGGAAACCTAGAAACCTAGCGTGCTCTTACAAAGCACACACAAAAAGCACACACAAAAACTAGGAGTGAGAACTCCTAGTCCTGGTGCAGAGGCAGACGTTTGAAAAGCACCTGGGTTGTGCATGAAGGAGATTCATACAAATTCAAGAGGCAGGAATCTGTTGAAACTTTCTCTGGGTACAAAGACACTGGTGGGCTTCGCACAGCAATCTGCAGATTCAATGCAATCCGTATCAAAATACCAGTGGCACTTTTCACAAAAACTTGAACAAATAATCTCGAACTTTTTACAGAAAAAAAATGGATGAGTTGGGTTTTTGACCCCTGTCAACTCATTTATCAAGCCTCTTACCAACATTTTTATCTAACAACACTCCTCTGTCTAAACATCCAGTCTTTATTATTCTTCTAATCAAATTTCCTCACGTCACACCACCAATACTCAACCCCCAACCTCTGTCCCCTTTATTTCATTATATCTCACCAAATTTTTCTGATATATAAATACAAACAAGTTATTTGTTTCATTATATCTCACCAATTTTTTCTGATATATAAATACAAACAAGTTATTTGCTTATTTAAGATGTCATTGGATCCCTCTAACAAATTTTAATTGGTTAAAATTCAAACTCCCCCCATATGGGCCACTGGATCCTTTCTGATCAGGGCCTTTATTTTAAATACACCATCACCACAAATTAGATACTGAATTTTAGCTATACCCAGACGTCAGTGATGCCACACTGCTTCTCTCTTCTGGGCCTTTGCTCCTGCTCCTCTTTAGACCTGGGAAGTCCTCTCTCTCTCTCCTCAATCTGAGTTCCCAGGTGTGAAGAAACCCAGGATCTCTAGTGGATGGCTGGCTACTAAAAAGAGAGAAGCAGACTGAATTGGGACGCCTGTAGAGAAGGAAAGTTCTCTGGGGCCTGAGACATGGCCCTGACCCTAAAAGTAGAAGTGTCTCATGCTTTCCCTGACAATTAAGACCAAAACACAGGAGTTCCCATCATGGTTCAAAGGTAACGAAGCCAACTAGTATCCATGAGGATGAAGGGTTTTTTTTTGTCGTTGTTGTTTTTGTCTTTTTGCCTTTATCTAGAGTCACACCTGTGGCACATGGAGGTTCCCAGGCTAGGGGTCTAACAGGAGCTGTAGCTGCCAGCCTTCGTCACAGCCACAGCTATGCGGGATCCAAGCCACGTCTACGACCTACACCACAGCTAACGGCAACGCCAGATCCTTAACCCACTGAGCAAGGCCAGGGATCGAACCTACAGCCTCATGGTTCCTAGTCGGATTCCTTAACCACTGAGCCACGAAGGGAACTCCCAATGAGGATGCAGGTTTGATCCCTGGCCTCGCTCAGTGGGTTAAGGGTCCGGCACTGTGGTGTAGGTCACAGACCCAGCCTGGATCTGACGTTGCTGTAGCTGTGGTGTAGGCCAGCAGCTATAGCTCCAATTTGACCCCTAGCCTGGGAATTTCCAGGTGCCGTGGGTGTGCCCCTAAAAAGAAATAATAACTAGACACAGAGCAATTTATGATATTGGTTTCCAAACTGTCAAAGAACTGAGGGAAATTCTTCATGATCATGAAAGAAAGGCCAGAACTGCACGTGGAGTAGAGAGGAGTGGTGGGACAGGTCTGAAACACAAGTCACTGATGATAGATGTGGGGACAGTATAAGGTACTGGGATGAGAATGAGGCCAAGGAAGATGGTATTAGAAGTGCCAAAGC
The DNA here is from genome assembly GCA_004024745.2 of Catagonus wagneri. Classification (NCBI taxonomy): domain Eukaryota; kingdom Metazoa; phylum Chordata; class Mammalia; order Artiodactyla; family Tayassuidae; genus Catagonus; species Catagonus wagneri. The sequence continues at coordinate 13,260,798 of PVHT021183556.1, read as the reverse complement.
AGTGAGGACCGGCTCTTTACAGGAGTGAGCTGAGTTCAAATAGATAATTGATGATTCCTTCAAAGAGTCTCACAGCACTGTCCACATTTTGGTGAACAGAGTTGAGAAGCAGAAAGAACTGCCACAAAATATGTATTCTGCCCAAGAGTTGAATCCTTTGTCAGCCTGCTGCTCATATGACATAATGTCCTCAGAACTAGGAAGTGTTCAAATTTCACGTAAGCTATTCAGTTAGGAGGTTAATAATTAAAGGGGAAGATATCATCTGAATACATGTTTTAAAACGCAACAGATGCTTTTAAAGGGTATCATTTCTTGCACCAAAGATAAAGTCCAACTTAAAAATTTAGGTATTAAATGTTACCTTGAAAGTGTGAGAACAACTGTGCCCACTATTAAGTGAAGTCACAAGTAAAGACAATTTGCAGTGTGCACAGAATTGAACAGAGGCTAAAAACAAAAAAAGAAATGAAGGAGTGGGAGAAGGCACATATGACATCAATTTATGGAGATATAAAAGACAACTCTTTTGCAATAACATATAAAAATAACATTTTGTTAGAATAGAGGTAATTTATGTTCATTATAGTAAAAACAAATGAGGAAAAGAAAAAAGTTAGAGTCACAAATAATTACATGAGATAGTAATTACACCTATATTTTGATAATTCTCCTTCCATACATATTTCTATGCACATGTGTACCCCCTAAATATCTTATTTACCATATGTAATGCTTTATAGCTTGATTTTCTTACATTATAAAATATCACAAGAATTTTCTGCATTAATTATTCTTCTAAGGCACAATTTATGACTACAGTATTCAATTAAATAGATCTAGAATGCCTCATTTTTAGAGTACCTACTCAAACACAGAGTATTAACTAATTTTGCTTTTTTTTTGGGGGGGGCACATGGGGATTCCCAGGCTAGGGGTCAAATCAAGAGCTGCAGCCGCTGGCCTATACCACAGCCATAGCAATGCAGGATCCAAGCCTCATCTGTAACCTACCCCACAGCTCAGGGCAACACCGGATCCTTAACCCACTGCATAAGGCCAGGGATGGAACCTGCGTCCTCTTGGGTACTAGTCAGATTCGCTTCTGCTGAGCCCCTATGGGAACTCCTGCTTTTGCTTTTATATGCAATGTTGTTATGAACATCCTCACAGCTCATTTTACAGCCTTTCATAGTAATGTCATTGAGACAATATTTCTCAAACCATATTGTATGGTGGTCCAATCCCTTGAAGTACTCCCCCCAGAAATGGTTCCATGGTCAAATAAAACCATAGAACATTTGTTTATAGTCTCTAGATGTTCACAATATACATTAGTACATTTACAATTCTAAGAAATTCTCTTGCTTAAAAGCTTTATTTAAGCAAGCATTTGGCCAAATTGTTTAAACCACAGAATGATTGTACACGAATCTTTCACATTCGTGTACAATCATTAATAAGCCTCAGTAATGCATATCTCAGAATTTTCAAAAATGAAATTATTGTGTCAAAGTGTAGGGCCATATTAAGGTTCCCGATGCCTATTACCAGTCTTCAGAAAAGTGTCTGCCGTGTAGAAGACTGTCTCCTTCTCTAAACTGACAGAATTGAGTACTATCATTTTTTTGTCTTTGTTGATTTGGGATTTTTCTTTCTAGCTTTATTGAGATTTAACCGATATACAGCACTGTAGAAGTTTTAGGTGTACATTTTAATGATATGACTTACATACATGAAATGATTACCACAATAAATTTAGCAAACCCCCATCACCTTGTATAGACCCAAAATTTTAAGAAAAAAATTTTCTTTGTGATGAGAACTCTTAGAATTTATTCTTAACAACTTTCATATATAACATACAGCAGTGTTAATTACATAGTCATATTGTACATTATGTCCCCAGTACTTATTTACCTTATAACTGAAAGTTTGTACCTTTTGATCACCCTCATTCACTTCCTCCTCCCACCACCACCACTAGTTTCTTTCTCAAGATTATTTTGGCTATTTGTGGTCTCTTAAGCTTTCCTACAAATTTTAGGATCATTTGTTCTAGTTTTGTAAAAATTATCATTGGTGTTTCAATAGGCATTACTTTGAATCTATAGATTGACTTGGGTAGTGTGGCATTTTAATAATATGAATTCCTCCAATACACAATCACAGTATATCTTCCGTTTTTGTCATCTTCGATCTCTCTCATCAGTGTTACAGTCCTCTGAGTATAGGTTTCCCATCTCCTTAGATTTATGCCTAGGTATTTTATTTGTTTTAATATAACTCTAAATGGGATTTTTTTTCTTACTTTCTCTTGTTATTAGTGTAGAGAAATGACAGATTTCTGTGTATTAATTTTGTATCCTGCAACTTTACTTAACTCATTTAATAGGTCTAACAATTTTTCTGTAATGTCTTTAGGATTTTCTGTATACTGTGTCATCTCAACTGCAAAGTGACAGTTTTACTACTTCCTTTCCAATTTGGATGGCTTTTAGTTCTTTTCCTTTTCTGATTGTGTGGCTAGGATTTCCAGTGCCACGTTGAACAAAAGCAATGCAAGCTGGCATCCTTGTCTTGTTCCTATCTTAGAGGAAATTTTTGTCAGCTCCTCACCATTGAGTATGATATTAGATGAAGTTTATCATATATGGCCTTCATTATGCACATTCTCTCTTTATTTCCTTTTTTCAGAGTGGATGTTTCACGGATATTGAATATTTTCAAATGCTTTTTCTACATGTATGGAGATAATTATGACTTTTATTCTTCAGTTTGTTAATGTGGTGTATCACATCGACTGATTTGTGGATACTGAACCATCACTGCATCCCTGGAATAGATCTCACTTGATCATGGTGTATGATCCTTGTAATGTACTGTTTAATTCAGTTTGCTAATATTTTGATGAGGATTTTTACATCTATGTTCGTCAATAATATGGGCCTCTGGTTTTCTTTTTTGTGATGGCTTTGTCTAGGTTGGTATCAGGGTGATTCCAGCCTCATAAAATGAGTTTGAAAACATTTCTTCCTACTTAATTTTTTTAAATAAATTGAGAATGATAGGTGTTACTCTTCTTTATACGATTAGTAGAATTTACCTATGAAGTCATCTTGTCCTGTACTTTTGTTTGGAGAAGTTTATTATTACTGATTCAATTTCATTACTGGCAGTCAGTCTGTTCATATTTTCTATTTCTTCCTGATTCAGTCTTAGGAGATTTATGTTTCTAGGAATGTATACATTTCTTCTAGGTTGTCCATTTTACTGGTGTATAATTGTTTATGGTAGTCTCTTATGATCCTTTGTTATTTCTGTAGTGTTGACTGTAACTTCTGTTTCATTTCTGGTTTTATATATTTGGACCCTTTCTCTTTTTTTTCTTGATGACTTTAGGTAGAGATTTATCAATTTTGTTTATCTTTTAAAGACACAGTGCCTAGGTTTGTTGATCTTTTCTATTGCTTTTTAGTCTCTATTTCATTCATTTCTGCTCTGATCTTATTATTTCTTTCCTTCTACTAACTTGGGGTTTTTCTAAGTTCTTTAGATGTTAGTGTAGATTGTTTGATATTTTTCTTGTACCTGAGGTGGTTTGTTTTGCTTTAAACTGCCTGCTCGGAACTGTTTATGCTGCATCTCATAGATTTTGGATTATTGTTTCCCTTTTCATTTGTCTACAGGTATTTTTTTTTTTATTTCTTCTCTGATTTCTTTATGGACCCATTGGTCGTTTAGTAGCATATTGTTTAGCCTCCACATGTTTGTGTTTTTTTGCAATTTTTTTTTCTTAGAAATGATTTCTAGTCTCATACCATTTTGGTTTGAAGAGGTGCTTGATAAACTTCTTAAACTTATTGAGACTTGTTTTGTGGCCTAGTATGTGATCTATCCTAGAGAATGTTCCATGTACACTAGAAAAGAATGAGTAGTCTGCTTTAGGAGGGAATGTTCTATGTATCTACTAAGGATACCTGTCTGGATGATTTGTCAACTGATTTAAGGGGGAGTTCCTAAAGTCTTATGCTATTATTGGGTTGCTGTTGATTTCTTTTATGTCTGTTAATATTTCCTCCTATGTTGGGTGCCTATATTTACAATTGTTATATTTTTTTATTAGATAGATCCTTTCACCATTATGTGATGTCCTTTTTTATCTCTTGTTATAATCTTTGTTTGAAATCTACTTTGATATAGTATTGCTATTCCATTTTTTTGTTGCTGTTTCTATTTGCATGAAATGCATTTTTCCATTGCCTCACTTTCAGTCTGTGGGTATTATTAGATTCAGAGTTAGCCTCTTGTAGGCAGTATATATATTGGTGCCGTTTTTATCCATTCAGCCATTGTATGTCTTTTGATTAGCATATTTAGCTCATTCACACTTAAATTAATTATTGATAGGTATTTACTTTTGCCACTTTGTTAATTTTTTTGGTTGTTTCTGTCGTTCCTTTTTGTTCCTTTCTTTTCCTGTGATTTGATAACTCTCTTTAGTATTACGTTTGGATTCCTTTCTTTTTGTATGCATGTACCTACTGTAGATTTCTGAGTTTTTATTACCATGAAGTCTATATATAGCTCTACGTATATGGCTATTTTAAGCTGATGATCTCTTAAGTTTGAATACATTCTAACAACCCTCAGTTTTTACTTCCTCCCTCCATGTTTAATACCTTGACATCATATGTTACATTGTTTTGTGTGTTCCCTACATACTTACTGAGTATATTAAATGATTTTACTGCTTTTGTCATTTAACCTTCCTATTAGCTTTATAAGTTGTTGATCTACTAGCTTTACTGTGTTTTCATTTTTACCAATAAGATGCTTCCTTTCATAATTTTCATATTACTAGTTGCAGCGTTTTTCTTTTCCAATTAGAGAAGTTCCCTTAACATTTCTTGTAAAGCTCGTTTACTGGTGCTGAACTCTTAGTTTTTGCTTGTCTGCAAGACTCTTTATCTCTCCTTCAAATATGAATGATAGCTTTGCTGGGTACAGCACTCTTGTTTGTAGGGATATTTTTCCTTTTATCACTTTGATTACATCATGCCACTTCCTTCTGCACTACAAAGTTTCTGCTGAAAATTCAGCTGATGACCTTATAAGAATTTCCTTTATATAACTAGCTGCTTTTCCCTTGATGCTCTAATATTCTCTCTGTCTTTAACTTTTGCCATTTTTATAATGTCTTGGTGCTGGCCCACTGGTGGATGAGGCCAGGTCCTGGCATGGATTCTCCTTCGTCAATTTGATAGGTAGAAAATTATAATGTTTTAACTGGAATTTCCCATTTCTTAATGAGGTTGACCTTTGTTCCACGTTTACTGAAAATGTCTATTATTTTTATACAAATTGCTTATTCATAACTTTTACCTATTTTCCTATTATGGTTACCATCTTTTCCTTTGCTTACATCGAAGCTCTTTGCATATAAGTAATAGTAACATTTTTGCAACTCATGTATTTCAAATATTGTCTCAGATATTTTTCATTTATTTTATGGTGTTTTATAATCTTAATAGAAAATTTATTTTATTTCTTTTTATACAGACAAAAGTAGAACAAATTTTCATGCATGGTCTCTGTTTTAATGTCTTAGTAGAAGGCTCTTCTCACCTAACATCATATAAACATTAATTGTTAAATAAGAAATATCAAGAAGGAAATATACAAGCCCCCAAAGCAATACACCACAGTCAATATATTTTCTATAAAAAGATTCTATTAACCATAAAAGCAGCAAACACTATAAAGTTTCTAGAAATAAACTTCATAATAAATATGTAAGACCTTTCTAGAAAATACTATAAAACTGTATTGAAGAGCATAAAGAGAGTCCAGAGTAAATGGAGAGATATTTTATGCTATTGGATAGGAAGATTCAAAATTGTAAGGACATAAAACTTTCCAAATTAATCGATAAAGTTAATTTAACTCTAATAAAAGCATCAAAGGAATTTTTTGATAATAGACTTTGACAAGCTAATTATAGAATATGAAAATGCAAATGTGTAAGAACAGTCAAGGAAACTAAAGAGGTATGATTGCCCTAGCAAATACTAAGAATTATAATATATGGTAGCTAATGCATAGTACTAGATAAATAAATCATTGAAATAGAATAAAGAGCTCAGAAACAAACATATATATATATGTGTGTGTGTATATATATATATATATATGTGTGTGCAACATTAGTACACTGCAAAAGTGATATTTCGAGTTACTAGAGAAGTAACTATTAACTGTAATATTGGTACAAATGACTATCTATTTAAAAATAAAGTTAGGTCCCAATTCATGTAATTCACATAAAGCAAAAAATCTGAAAGGATTAGAAGAAAATACAGAATATGTTTCCCCTACAATAATAGAAAAGGTCTTCTTAAACAAGCAATAAAAAACAGAATTTATAAATTAAAAGCTGCTAAATTTGATTGCATCATAACTCAAATATCTCTTTAAAATGACTTCATAAAAAGACATAAGACACACGTGAAGTATTTGAAGCAAATGTTTCAAGGAAAATTACAATCAATATGGCCAATCTTATAGATTAGCTTCTTAACTCCATTACAGACCCCTGGGCTGTGCCCTAAGTGCACATTAAAGACAAGAAAGCCAAAATTCCATTTTCCAGTCTCCTGTAAAGTTGGGACTTGATACACAACCTAGCTACCACTAAGCAGTTACCCATTTATGAGATTTGGAAGAAAGAAGTGAGGCAAAGATAGGACTCCTACTTCTACTGTTTCTTCTGGAAAGCTCAATTATGGGAGTACTTAGTTTTTCTGTGGCAGTGGTAACAAACATCTTGATGACAAGGACCTAGACTCATGCAGGTAGAGAGCCAGAGTACTATGGACCATTCTCTTGATAGAATGGATTACAGTCAAGATGGTACAGGAGACTGACCTGCTAAGGAACTTTGTCAAATTTGCACCTGTGGTCTTAATATCCACTTATAGCACCTATGAATCTCATTCCTATTGCCCCAAGCCTTCAGCAAAGCCGTGTTAAAAGTCATAGTCATGTCTCAATTATGCTAAGGGGAACTGATAATAGAATTATGCCCTCTTCATGGCCAAGCAAGCAAAAGGGAAAGAGTAAAAGAGCAAGAACAGGAGAGGGACACACACAGTGAGAGACATGCAGAGAAACAGGGAGAGAAAACCATCAGCCATATTACAAGCTTAAGAAGCAGCACGTTGATAAATTGAGGGGACCAGAAAGACATATTTGAGGAATTTATTTCAAAATGAATAGCTAGTTGCAGAAATCATCAAGTTCAGGGAGGGGTTAATTTGCAGCAAGTTGATATGGGCTCATGCTGGAAAAAAAAAGTACAAAAAGGAAATATAACCTATTTTGTGACCACAGAGTGGTAACACAGGGGACTTACAGGTTACAGTAAGAAATTTTATCCTAGTTTCAGCTTAATTATTCAGGAAGCCACAAATGCCACTGAGATCATAAGATGCTCTCAGAAAAGTGAAACTATCATTTCTGCACTCCGTGGCTCAATTAGGGAAACCATTAAGTCAGGTGAAAGCAGATTCTCATCAATATGAGGCTACCAAGGAGACCTCAAACATCCCTATTTTCCGGACCCACATAAATCTGAAAATATGCAGTCAACATGGATAGCCAGACCCTCTGTTTCCCTCTGAAGAAAGGACAAGTTGAAATTCTGCTCTCATAATAATCTGAGTTAGAGGGCAAGTTTAAAAACTAGAGAAATGAAGAATCACTGGACTCTTACAAATCATGTAACTACTTGTTTTTCAGTTGAAGAAATTGAATTTTTCAAAGAAGTCTTTAATTAAAAATTAAAAGGAATTTAATTCTTTAAAAATTAAAAGAAGTGTAATTATTTAATTAAAAATTAAAGAGAATAAAAATGCTTTTCCTAAATACTAACAGCTAAAATGTAGGAAGCAATAAATAGTAATTACAATTTTTAGAATATATTGTTAGACTTTTTTTTTTGCTTTTTCAGGGATGCACCTGCAGCATACGGAAGTTCCCAGGTTAGGAATCAAATCAGAGCTGCAACTGCCAGATATGCCACAGCCACAGCAATGTGAGATCTGAGTCCCGTCTGCAACCAACACAACACAGCTCATGGCAACACTGGATCCTTTAACCCACTGAGTGAGGCCAAGGATCAAACCTGCATCCTCATGAATACTAGTCGGGTTCATTAGCACTGAGCCACAATGGGAATCCATAGACTTTATTTTTTTAAATGATATGTAATCCTATGTCACCAAGTGAAAAAAAACAGTTGATTCCCATATCTGCTATCTCTTTTGGAATAACCAATGTTTTCTAATTTTGTTTTATCTTTGTTATTGGATATTTTAGCCATAACATATTGTATAGTTATTTAGTGCACTAAGGATTATAAAATGCATCTACAGCTTAAACACATTCTATCAGGAATTACTACTATACCACCTCATGTAAAAGGTTATGGTCTTTACATAGTGAGTCTCACCCACCTCTGCACTATTATTATCACATATTTTACTTCTCTTTGTGTTATAAACCCCCGAATACTTTGTAACTATTTGGTTGCTCTAAACAGTCAAGAATCTTTTATTTTTTAATTTATTTTGTCTTTTTGCCTTTTCCTAGGGCCGAACTTGTGCCATATGGAGGTTCCCAGCCTAGGGGTCTAATTGGAGCTGTAGCCGCCGGCCTATGCCAGAACCACACCAACACGGGATCCAAGCCGCATCTGCAACCTACACCACAGCTCACGGCAACGCCTGATCCTTAACCCACTGAGCAAGGCCAGGGATCGAACCCGCAACTTCATCGTTCCTAGTCATATTCGTTAACCACTGAGCCATGACGGGAACTCCAAAAATCTTTTAAATAAATTAAGAAATGTTCGATTTCTTTTATATTTGCCCACACATTTACCACTTGGGTTGCTCTTCATATCATACATGTAGGTCCAGCTCTCTCATAATAAACTTTTCCTTTATCCTAAAATCCTCCAGTTAACATTTCTCTCAGTCTTTGCTTATCTAAAAGTGTCATCTTCACTTTTTAAAATAAATATTTGATGAATGTAAAAATCAAAGTGGACAGTTTCAGTTCCTCTTTCAACCTTTTCTTTTTTTTCTTTTGTCGTTCCTAGGGCCGCACCTGTGGCATGTGGAGGTTCCCAGGCGAGGGGTCCAATCGGAACTGTACCCGCTGGCCTACACCACAGCCACAGCAACGCAGGATCCGAGCCGCGTCTGCGACCTAAACCACAGCTCACAGCAACGCCGGATCATTAACCCACTGAGAAAGGTCAGGGATGGAACCCGCAACCTCATGATTCCTAGTCAGATTCATTAAACACCACGCCACAACGGGAACTCCGCTCTTTCAATCACTTTAAAAGTATCAGTCCAGATTACAGCTCAACTGGATTAAGATGGCGGAATAGAAGGACTGGAGCTCAACTTCCCTCCCAAATAACAGCAAAAATACAACCAAATGCCGAGCAACCTTCAACAAAATGGACAGTAAACTTCCAAAAAAGATACTCCGCTCCAGAAGACACATCGGAGACCACATCAAGAGGTAGGAGGAGCGATTACGCGATAGAAGCAACCCCATACCTCCCGGGTGGGAAGCCCCACAGACTGGAAAGTAACTGCATCACAGAGACTCAGCTACAGGACTGAGAGTTCTGAGCTTCACGTCAAATCCCCACGCCTGGGGATCAGGCACAGGGAGAAAGAGCCCCCGGAGCATCTGGCATTGAAGGCCAGAGGGACTTGTGTGCAGGAGCTCCACAAGACTAGGGGAAACAGAGACCCCATTCTTGAAAGGCACACACAGACTTTCACATGCACTGGGTCCCAGGGCAAAGCAGTCTCCAGAGGAATCTGGGTGGAACCTGACTGCAATTCCTGGAGGATCTCCTGGGAAAACAGGGGTGACTGTGCCTTGTTGTGGGGGAAGGGCATTGGAGGTGAAGCTCTTGGGGACATTCAGCAGCCTGCATTTCTCTGGAGGGGGCCATTTCTGGGAAAATCTGGTCCCACCCATCAGCACTGAGAAGCCCCAGGCCAAACAACAATTCAGGTGGGATCTCAGCCCCACCCATCAGTAAACAGGCTGCCTAAAGACCCCTCAGGCACACAGCCAGCCTCTAATCTCATCCAGAGACAAAGCCCCATCCATCAGAAGGAGAGGAATCAACCCCACCTACCAGTGAGCAGGTGTCACTCCCTCCCATCAGGAAGCCTACAGCAAGCCCCCTCCATACCAACTTTAGCCACAGGGGAGGCAAACACCTGAACTAAGAGAGGCTACAACTCTATTGTGGACACAAAGGTCACTGCACCAAAAACCTATAAAAATGAAAAGACAGAAAACTCTAACTCAGATAAGGGAGAAAGAGAAAAGCCCAGAAAAACAGCTCAGTGATGAGGAGATTATCAGCCTCCCAGAAAGGGACTTTAGACTGTTGATGCTGAAGATGATGCAAGGCATTGGAAATAGACTGGAGGCAAAGATTGATCATTTACAGGAAACACTGAGCAAAGAAATACAAGCTGTAAAAATTAAACAAGAAGACATGCAAAATACAATAACTGAAATAAAAAATTCATTAGAAGCAGCCAACAGTAGAATACAGGAGGCAGAAGAACGAATCAGTGAGGTGGAGGACAGATTAGTGGAAATCACTAATGCAGAAGAGAAAAGAGATAAAAGATTGAAAGGAAATGAGCAGAGTCTCAGAGAACTCTGGGATAATGTTAAACGCACCAACATCC
>PVHT021183556.1:13091851-13246259 GCA_004024745.2 Catagonus wagneri | reverse complement strand
TCTAGTAACATGGATGGATTTAGAAATTATCATGCGAAGTGAAACCAGTCAGACAATTAGACAGCAACACCCAATGCTACCGCTTACATGTGGAAACTAAAAAGACACAATAAACCTTTTTACAGAACAGACAATGACTCACAGACTTTGGAAAACCTTGGTTTTTCAAATAAGACAATCTGGGGGGTGGGGGGATGCATTGGGGGATTGGGATATAAAATCTATAAAATTGACATGTGATGATTTTTGTACACCTATAAATGAAATAAAATCCATTAAGAAAAAAAAATAAAATAAAAGTATCAGTTCATTGTTCTCAGGCTTGCATTGTTTCTGATGAGAAATGAAGATTTTTTACCATTGTTCCTCTACAACAAATAGATCTTTTAAAATTTTCTTTTTATACTTTGTTTTCAGATATTTTACTACAATGTAATTTTTTGTGGACTTTTTTTGTATTCCTGCTGCTCAAGGTTGTAGTTTTTATTCAATTTGAAGTTAAGTCATTATTTTATAATTTGTTTCTGAATTATTTTTAGCTTTTTCTTTCCGAGTTAAAATTCTGCATATGTTCTATTACTTGACATTGTCTCACTTAATGTTGGTTCAGTTTAATTTTTAGTATTTTTTTCTTCTCTGTGCTTCAGATTCAATTGTCTTTCTTCTAGATCACTGGAAGTTTCTTCAGCAGGCTAAACTTCTCATAAGCCCATCAGAAAAATTTTCATTTCAGATACTGCATTTGTCAATCCTAAAATCCCTGTTTAGTCTTTTTATAGTTTTTGGTTTTTTACTGAGATTCCTCATCTTTTCTCTCATTATGTGAATATTTTCCTGTAAATCCCTGTACATAATTCTAAAAGCCGTTTAGAAGTTTCTGCTTACTAATTTCAATATCGGTCATCTCTGTGTTTGTTTCTATCGACTTATTTTGCTGTGTGTGTGTGTGTGTGTGTGTGTGTGTGTGTGTGAGTGTACAGCATATGGAAGATCTCAGTCTAGGGGTCAAATTGGAGCTTCAGCTGCTGGTCACAGCTACAGCCATAGCAACATGGTATCCAAGCCACATCTGAAAAACTATACCACAGCTCACAGCAACACCAGATCTTTTATTCCGCTAAGCAAGGCCAGGGAAGAAACCCACATCCTCATGGATACTAGTCAGGTTCTTAACTGCTGATCCACAATGGAGACTCCCTTGACTTATTTTTCTTGATTGTGGACCACTTATTTCATTTCTTAAAGTATAGATGAAGCAAACTGAAAGTAATAACAAGATGATAGATGTAAACCTAACCACATCAACAATTACATTCAGAATAAATAGAACAGAGACACCGCTTCAATTCAGAATGTGAAAAACAGCAATCCATTTCAGGTTAGAATGTAGGATGCTAGAATGTTGCTCCTCCTTAACCATTAAAAAAAAAAAAAAAAGACAATCCACAAAATCCTATCTTTTATTGAGCCCATCAAAGAACTAAGTTCTCAAAGCAACTTTTGAATTCCAAATGGTTAGAAGGCCTTTTAAGACACATCAAAACACTGCTATTTCATCTTTTGTGGGGTACAAAAAGAAAATGCACCTACCATAAAGTAGGGTAAGAAGAAAGTTTAACAAGTTCTCAGAGGTCAAATGGAGCTGAGAATGAGAGTTCTAATCCTGGTACAAGGTACTCGTGGTTACTAGCCAGCTCTCTTCCGTGGGCTTCACTAGGCATTCACAGGAAAGATGAAGGCACTGTGGGACCTCATAGAGCCCTCTTAGTGGTGCACAGAAACAAAATCTCATCTGTTTTCTGGATCCTTCTCTCATGCAAAACACTTGTGCCAGTGGTGGAGCAACAGGAAAGCTTCCTGGCATTGGAGAAGGGACATAGAACTTCATAGGTCCAGGATCCTCCCCTAATACAAAGTTGAGGTCTGTTATCATAGGTGAAAGGCAAAAACAAAACAAAATAAAACAAACAATGTTACCTCCCAAGACTTCCCACGGAAACATGCATAATTTGGCTGCCACAACTGCAGGCAGGGCGGTGACAGGAATTAGGATAATAAAATCCTGATCTTAAAGATTAGGCACATGGTGGCTGCCCAAGAAAGAGGATAGAGCAGAAGATCTAAAGAAAGCCTCCTTTTGTCACAACAGAATTCACCCTAAATAGCAAAAAACGTCAGCTTCCTGCGGGGTGAGGGACAAAAGCCGGGAGAGACACACTCCGCAACTCAGACCTTCTGGATCTGTTAAAATCTGAGAAGGAAACAGAAATACTGAGGAAAATGCTCTATCCTCTCAACACCCACGCTAAACACAAGATGGCCCACAATTTGGAGGAACTTGACACCTCTGGTCTATTGAAGGTACTGTACTAAGAACAGAACCCGGATGAAGTGCAGCTGCAGATGAGATTGACCCAATCACCAGACTAAGGGCATGGAAAAAGAAAACACATGCCTGTTTTGAAGAGTAATTACTATTTACTTCAGTCTCTACTGTTTTTTTATATACGGTACCTAGTATTAATCAAAAATTATAGGACACAGCAAAAAAAATCTATATATTGTATAGCACTTGTATGTGTATATAACTATATATTTACATATATATGACCCATTTTTAAGATATAAAGAATGTCAACAGAAACACATGCGACCAGATGTTAGAATGATCACACACGGTCTTTAAAAAAAACAATGAATAATGTGTTAAAAAGTATCTAGGCAAATAGCTCTAAATATTCATGAATATGTGGATAACTACAAAAAAGTTGAAAACTATTAACAGAGTGAAACAGAAATGCTAACCAATTAACAATATTATGAAAAACCTAACATTATACTTAATAGTGAAAATAAATCTAAACACTTTGCACCTAAAATCAGAAAGAGCGCAAAGATATTTGCTCTCACAATTCTAGTCTATATAATACTGAAGGTTACTGCACTAAGAGAAGTTAGTGCACTAAGAGAAGAAAAAGATATATAAGCCATACAGACTGGAAAATAAGAAGTAAAACTGATTTTATTTGCAGACATGATGTATACCAGAAAATCATAAGAAATATGCAAAACATCTACCAGAGCTAGTAAGCAAATTTAGTGAGATCATTAAAGACAAGGATAATATACCAAAGTATCAATTAATTTGTAAAACAAGTAATAAAAATTGGAAAACCTTTAAGTAACATCATTTGCATTTGTATTAAAAAAACATAAAATACTTGGATATACGTGGAACAAAAGACATTTTATACTTATACTCCCAAAAGCACAAATGGAGAGATATCTGGTCTAAGGTTTTGAAGATTCAATATTGTTAAGATGTCAGTTCTCTTCAGATTAATCCCTATATTTAACACATCCCCAATAAAAATCCCAGGAGCCTTTTATAAAAATTGACACATTGATTCCAAAATGTATGTGGAAATGCAAAGGACATGGCGCAGGTAAAAAAATCTTAAGAGGTTATAGTTGGAAGATTTACATTCTCATGCTTTAATGCTTAACATGAAGCCACAGTAATGAAAGTATTTCAGTATTGAGAGAAAGCCAAAAGTGAATCAAAGAAACAGAAAGTGAGTATAGCAATGCACCCACATGTATAAAGACAGCAAAGCAATTAATTCGCTAAGGAAAGAAAAGTTTTTTTCAACAAATGGTACTTAAACAACTAGATATCTATATGACTGAACCTCAAAGTCTATCTCATCCAATATACAAAAACTGCTGTATCTTAGTTCTCAGAAGATGGATCATAGGCCAATGAAAAAACAAAACCTGTAAGATTTCTAGAAGGAAACATGGGAAAGTATCTTCATGACCTTGGGATAAGCAGATTTCTTAGGACACAAAGCACTAATCCTAAAATACATTGATAAATTCAGTATCATCAAAATTCAACACTTCAGCCCATGAAAAAAACTATAAGAAAATTAGAATTCCCTGGATAAATTCAATATTATCAAAATTCAACACTTCAGCCCATGGAAAAAACTATAAGAAAATTAGAATTCCCTGGATAAATTCAATATTATCAAAATTCAACACTTCAGCCCATGAAAAAACTGCAAGAAAATTCCCTAATTTTCCCTGGAAAATTTGAATTCCTCAGCAGGTTAAGAGTCCAGCATTGTCACTCCTGTGGCTCTGGTTACTGCTGTGGCATGGTTTCAATCCCTGGCCTGGGAACTTTTGCATGCCATGAGCTTGGCCAAGACCAAAAAAGAACAAAAGGAAAATGAATAGGTAAACCACAAAGGGAAAATTGAATGTTTGATAAAGGGCTTTTTTCAGAATATATCAAGAATCTCTATACACTTCATAGTAAAAAGATAGCCCAATTTTTTAAATAGGCAAAAAAACTTGAACAGACACTTCCAAAAGAAAGATCTGAAAATGGTCCAATAGTACATGAAAAAAGTGTTCAATATTATTAATTATAAGGGAAATTCAAACTACAACCATGGTGAAACATCACTACAAACTCACTGGAATGGCTAAGATTTAAAAGGCAAATGGCAGCTGATCTGAATGTTGGTTTGGCTCAGTATTGATAGGATGTGGCACAACCTCAACTCTCAAACTCACACTGTGTTAGGAATATAAAATGGTACTTTGCTAAACTGGTAGGCAGTTGCTTGTAAGACTGCACATGTATCTATCCTATGCTTCAATTCACAGCCATGCATATTTACCCAAAGAACATAAATACAAATGTTTGCAAAAATGTTTGTATAAAATTATTCACATTAGTTTCATATAAAGTAGCCCCAAATTAGACATAGCCAAAATATTCAGCAAAAGAAGAAATGAACTGTGATAATTTATATATAATATATATATTTATTATGTTATATATAAATATACATATTTATATATATTATGTGTATAAATGTATATAAATTATCAGAGTTGCCATTGTTGCTCAGTGGGTTAAGAACCCAACATGGTGTCCATGAGGATGCAGGTTCAATTGTAGGCCTCACTCAGTGGGTTAAGGATCCAGTGTTGCCACAACTGCAGCTCCCTGGCCCGGGAACTTCCATATGCCGTGGGTATGGTCAATAATAATAATAATGATGATGTTTCTCTTATTCACATCATTGATTATTCTAAGCCATGTGTCCACTTGTTTTTCTATCAAATTTGGATCATGATTTTCTGTACAGCTTTTTGGTCTTTGATGAATTTCTCACTGCCTTTTCTTTCTCTTGGAGAAAGCAACAAGAAATTCTGCTTCTATAATATCTTTAAGTTTGCCCACATTCTTCATCATGCAAATTGCCATGGCACTCACTTTAGTATCTAAAACCGTCATCATAGGACTTTCTGTTCTAATTTCCTTCTATTGTATTTCAGGCTTGTGACACAGCTCTCAACATATGGCTTCTTTTTATTGCACTACTGGTTTAGGCCCATTGTTTCTTAAGACATCGTGGCTTCATTTTCCTTAGATTCATTTTTCTGGAGTATAATCTGAAGCAACATTTCAGAAACTTCATGGGAGTTAAACTTTTAAAATCATTATATTCTGAAAAGCATCTCTAATTTGCTCTTATAGTGAGTTGATAATTTAGAAATACAGAGTTCTACCAAAATTACTTTCCTTTAAGCCCTAAAGATTTTTTTCTTAATTTTGACAACTAATAAGACCTGATTTTTCATTCACATGAATGTAAACTGTTTTTCCTTCTTTTGTAGAGAGGTTTCAAACCTCTTTTTAACCTTGGTTATTGGAAATTTCACTAAGATAGGCTAATAGGTAGGTTGAATTCCAGATTTTAGATTAAAGTAAACAGATTTAGAAAGCAAATACCATAAGCCACAGAATCCATCAGACTTTAAGGTTCTTAGTACACTAAACATTTACTTTGTTAACATTTATTGTTTATTTCAACAAAGAGTATCCTATCACATCCCCCAGGGATTACTTGAGGAACTTAGGATACAAGAGTGAAATAAAAAGTTAAAAATCCATACCATCCCTTTCCCTGAGTTTATATTCTAGTACAGAGAAAAAGACCACAAACAATAAATACAGTTTAAAAATAAGTAAATATATAAAATAGTATATAAAAAGTAAATATAGAGCATAATGGAAGTTGATAAATGCTTTGGAGAATAACAAACAGAACTGAGGATATGAAAAATTGCAATGGCATGGGTTGAAATTGCAAATAGGAAGACTACTTTATTGAAAAGGTCATATTTGACCAAAGATAAAGCAAGGGATGCATCAAAGAAAAGAGTTTTACAGGCAGAGTGAAGAGCTGTTGAAAATATCCTAGAACAGTAATGCACATGGCATGTTTGAGAAACAGCATGGAGGCCAGGGCGGCTCCATGCTGTGTCTCAAAGAGAAAAAGAGTGAGTACGAAAGAAAATAATAGGAAATAATATACGTGGAATGTGGGGAAAGAACAACACAAATGGTTTTTTTAAGCCTTAAAAGGTTTTTTAGAATAAGAGTGATATGATCTGGATTATGTTTTTAAGGAGCCAATCTAATTGATCAATTAACTACAGATCAGTAAGTAGACATAATATATATTATATGTGCACACTTCTATCTTTTTCATAAAAAGGTGCTTCTGATTATTAGCTTTCTTGTCTTTCAGAGTAACATTCCTTTACTTAATATAACTGAAAACATCTCCCAGCAAGCATTCAGTGATTCTCCACTGAGTGGATGTCACTATTCATGGTGCTGAAGATGCTGAGGAAATGAATTGAAAATGTTGCTTCTTTCATGAGAAGACCAAGAAACAATAAAGCAATAAATAAACAATAAAACGATTGGTTATAACATTTACCGTGGGGGGAAAGTAGAAGACATAGATGAGCATAAAGTGACATTAAACCCACATTTGAAGGGAAGGTTGAGGAAAACCACTCCGAAGAAATAGCAATTAAGGTAAGATCTAAAAAAGCTATCCACATAATGGTCAAGGGAAGAGAAGAGGAAATCTCTTAAAGCAAGAAAAATAAACTTGCTCTAATCAAATAACTCAAAAATCACAGTGTGGAAAACCATACTGGTTACCAAGAATCCAGAGACTCATACGGGGGTTAGATAATGTTGGGGTTTAAAAGAGGATGATGGTAAAAGAGATGGTGTGGACAAACTGAGTTCCGAATAGAACTGGGAGGAACTAAGAAAGGGGATTCTAAGGCTTTTATACTGATTTAGTCACACATGCCTTTTGTTCTACATCTTATTAGAGAGTAGATGACTTCCAAGGCCATGGAATCCAAAAACATTTATTTGGTAAAAATCGCTGGGTAAGGCATAGTTTGGAATTCCACGGAATTGCCTTTAATGAGGGTTTAAAACCCCCTAGAAAATCTTCAGACAGAGCAGGATTTTTAAATAAAGCAGCTTCTTTTTTTTTTTTTTTTTTTTTTGTCTCTGAAACTGGGACACAATGCCCTAGGTCTGTTTGTCGGGTCAGTGGCATCCAAAGTAAAAAGGTGCAAGTGAGCGCAGCCTAATGAAAAGAGGACAGGATCAAAGCACAGCAGGCTCAATTTGTCCAATATCACTAAGGAATGCGTGATTCTGTGTAAAAGATCTCTCCAGCTATCATCGAACTGGACAAACAAAACTCCTCAAAGAAAGCAACCCTACTTAGATTAGATGTATTTAACTTTATCAAACAAGGGTTGGATTTTAGAGTCAAACTGGTACAAATGTGAGTGTTAGCTGTTCAGTGTGTATCCCTGAACGAACGCACTTGACTTTCCTACACCTCCGTTTCCTCACTTACAAAGAAAAAATATACCTACCTTATGTATTTGTTGTGAGAATTAAATGAGCTAATTTGTAAAGAAAACTGTACACAAAATGTCAATACTCCCTGGTGGCCAAGAGCTACTTTTTTTTTTGGGGGGGGGGCTGCATCCACAACATACAGAAGTTCCCCAGCCAGGGATCGAACCCACACCACAGCTGCAACCAGAGTCACAGCAGTGACAATGCTGGATCATTAACCTGCTGAGCCGCCAGGGAACTCTGCCAACAGATATTTCGTAATGCTATATTTGGAATAAAGAGGCACTGTCAAGTTGTACAGGTAATATAAATCATGTAGGTAGAAAATAATGCACTTGAGAAATCTTTTTTTAACATCCGGTATGCTAAAGAAAATCACATAAAAGTTCCTTACTACTTTCTTGGTTGAATAATCTACATCCTAATAAAAATAAAAACTGTCTCATTTATTCTAAAATATGGCAGTTGCTGCTGACTCCATATTTAATGGTTTAAAGAAATAAATAATGACTTAGAGAAAAGAGATGCTGGATTTGGGATATTTCCCACAATGAAACTCTCTAACTCCTTTGTTCCCTTTCACTACTTCATGTGCTTGACTTACAATAAAAACTGATCATCATATATGGACATGATCAATGATCAGAGAAGCAGCAAAGCTAAGAATGGGGAGAATAAGAGTTATAAGCTGAGTACAAGGCATGAACCACATGCTACACTGGATAATTTTAATCCTTCCACCAATTCTTAAGAAGGATACTCTGTCCTCTCTCGCAGATGAAGAAACTTGCACATAGGAGTTAGGTAACATGTTCAGAGTCACATGGCTACGAGTAGGCACAAGAATTTGGACCCAAAGCCTAGGTAATTTCCACCACATCAGGAGAAAAGAAACAGCCATCCTGAACAGATTGACAGATGGATAACTAGCAGGGTCAAGTATGTGAGTGATCTTAAAAGGCAAGTGAATGTTACCTAACTAATTATTTTGTACAGTCTTCATTTTTACTTTGTTACATGGTCTTTCTGTTTTATGTTGTATAGTATAGCCAGCATCATCCTCCTCTGCTCTTCCCCTGATCTCTGCCGCTTGGAGCCTTGAGAGGCTCTAGCCCTGCTGCTCCCTATGGCGGACCCTTAACACCCAGGATGTGGACCATCACCTTCTCTTTCCCATCACACCTAGTCTTGTCAAGACCTATTTACCTTTCTCACTTCAAATCCTTTCCTTTTTGGCCATTCCAATGTGACCACTCAACTCTAACTCACAGCTTCCCATACAATGCAGAAAGGATGGAAGCTTTTCAAAAGGAAATTCTAGAGAAAGAACCATGTAAAGGCCCCAGGAAAGCAAAGGATGCTCTTTGTCAAAAATCCTTAAACATTGATTAATGACATGCTGGGAGATAGTCACCCCCGACTTCTGAAATACCATAACATATTTAGTTTGACTGTGTGGAAACCCTCTCTCTCTCCATGAAAATCCTGAGATGTACGATTACTCAACTTTCTCCTTGACAAACATTAGATTCGTTTTCCAAGAAATTATATCTGTTACCATAATTTTCTCCTTTAAAAATTATCCAGGGCTTATCTAAAAGAAATTTAATTGGTAAAAGGTTAGCTGAGTTTTTCTTAGACTTGTAAATCATAGCATTTGTGTTCAACAAATGCTGTCAGTCACAAAACCATGTCAAAGGAGAATTTAAAAAAAGGAATTTTGTACCTTTTATAATTTCTACAGACAATTCAGTCCAAAATAATTGTATTCTCTTTTACAGAAAATGTTAACAAGAGTAACACTGGAGTCTCTCCTAATAAGATCTTATATTTGAAACAATGCTTTTAATTTTCCAAAGTGCTTTCATACCCATTATATGATTGTATGTTCAAAACCAAAGAATGGAGGAAAAGTAATATTATCCCTATTTTATATATTGGAAAGGTGAGTCAAGGAGACACTATGTGATGTCCTTAAGTTCACATGGCTGGTTAATGACAGAGTTAGTCCAGGTAATTTATTATAACTTCTGAAACTATTTTCTCTTTCAGTCTACTTACTATTCCTATCATTTTTTTTCTATTTCTATAAAAGCATACTATAAGAGGAACCATTCTGCCTTCATTCATCAAATATGTGTTGAGCATCTATTGTTTGACAGGTGGGGATCCAGGAGGCAGAGATACACTGGTGAAGGCAGATAATAACGAAGCATCCTTTCTGATGGGGAAAGAAAGGCAAAACAAATGAAGTTGAAAAATCAGATAGTACTAAGTGCTTTGCCAAGGGTGACATGTTGGCAAATGACCAGGTACTGTTTTAGTCTTGTAGTCAGTGTACCACTATCCTCACATTTCCCGGTGTTTGTAACCTAAAGCCTCCTCCTCCCTTATAGCTCATACAGTGTCTATTGTCATATCAGATCCCATCAACACCTTTATAACTCCTGGATGTCTTTTGCATGTTTCTCCTCTCCTCCAATCCCATGATCCTTGACTCTGACTCTTCACCTCTATCACATGAAACATCCAAAACTTGTCTAGCTGATCTCACTGCCTCTAGTGTTTCCCGCTTCCAATATCACTTTCCCTTTCCTAGTGCTACCAAATTGATCTTTGCAAAACCCATGTTGCAAAACCCATGGATAAGACTTTATTCCAGAATTCAAGGTTCTGTCCAATCTGATCCACATTTCCCTCCTAAATTTCCTTTATTCTAAGCAAATGAAACCACTCACTCTTCTTTATGCCACACTTAAAATTTTCTACTTCTACACCATCATTCCTATCACTCCATTCATTTAGGATCCCCTCCTCACCAGTTTCTAAAGCTTCTTTTCCAGGACCAGCTCCAGAGATACTTCTTCCAAGAATGAGTTAAGTGCACAAATGAATACAATAGTCTCTGATGCTTCCCGTTCTCTGCTTTTGTCATTCTACTAGATTTTCACCAACTAGCATTGCTTTATCTTTTATACTGCACTTCCCTCTCTTAGAGAGTATGATTTGCCCCTACTCCTCCACTGCATGTAGTCTAACTCAGTTTTGAAATTTTCTTATTAGCCTCAATTTGTTAGCTATAGACCTCTGATTTGCTGCCTGTCACCCAATGCAAAAAATGTTTACCCCCAATAACATCCGCCAGCTGATGGCACCTTTCTCCAGGAGCTGGCCAGGCTCTGAATTTACACCTTCTCTGCAAAGCTTTGGAATTCCCATAAAACTCAAACAGATCTCTATATTCATGTCTTTTCAGTGCCTCCTATGGTATTTTTTCCCTTTTAAGGCTCAGGAAAAATGCTTTCAAGAACACATGAATGAAAGGAACAGGGGAGCGTAATACGTAGTTTCTACAGGAAATCAATAGCTACTAAAAATATCGCACATGAAACACTCTGAAGGAAGCATTTCTAGTCTCAGCAGAAGCCTTTGGGGAGCACATGGGGCTTTGGCTGTGAAGTCTCAAGGGGACACTTCCCAAAGTGGAAAGGTATTTTTCCTTCAGGCAAGGACATGGCTTAAATTGTGTGCCACAGATAATACTTAGATCTTCTCTCAGATAAATGCTGAAGTCTACATAATGCTATATTCACATAACCATTGATGCAGGAAGACTCAAGAGGGAAATCTTTAAAGCCAACATGGCTGAAAAAATGCTAATATTTCAGTGATTGTCAGTGGATGCTGAAGGCCACCCAGTGTTGAGAACTCACAGGAGAAAAAGAATGGAAACTTCTATCACAAACACACATGTATTTATAGAGTTCACAGTGTCAGGCTGGTTCCTCCCCTAAAGAGCCCTCTGGTTTTCATAGTGGATAAAAGGAGCTGTTGACTGATGTGATTATAGTCATCAGACCCTCATTTCTACCTCCACAATCCTTCTATTTCTCTAATTCACTCACTCTTTTAGTCTCCTCAGTAGCTACTTAAGTATTGATAGATATTGCCAAATGACCATTCACTGTTTTCATCAACTCTTCCTTCCAAACACAGATTCTGAGAATGTGTACAGTCTATGAACCCAGTTACTCTTCAGTCTCCCTTTTCATAACACTGAATTTGACTTTTTTGAATTTTATATTTTTATATCGTCAAATCTATTGACCTTTCTTAGTACATGAATTTCAGGTGTACAGTATTATAATTTGACATCTGTATACACTATAATGTGATCACCCCCAAAAGTCTAGTTACTATTCATCACCATACAACTGACCCCCTTCATCCTTTCCCCAGCCCTCTCCTTATGGTAACAATTGATCTGTTCTCTGAATCTGTGGTTTCTATGACTTTGTTTTTGTTTGCTCACTTGTTTTGTTTTCCTTATATTTCACATCAGAGTGAAATAATAAGGTATCTCTTTTTCTTTCTGACTTATTACCCTCAAGGTTCATCCACATTGTTGCAGATGGCAAGATTTCACTCTTTTTATGGGTGAGTAGTATTCCACTGTGTGTGTGTGTATCTCATGTTCCTCTTTCATTTATCCATCAACAATTATGTTTTTCCATATGGCATGAAGGGTCCAAAATGTTGGCATAGTTACCAGGGGAGACCTTGAGACCACAGGCCGCAGCTGCCAGCTGCCAGCTGCCAGCAAATACTGTTTTGAGAACAGCAGGTGATGTCCTTGAGTCTGATACAATTCAGAAAATTCAAATTCTCGGTAAAGCAGAAACATATCTGAAACCACATTCACAACAGCCATCCAGTTCCATTTTGAATGCCCAAACCATAAGTTATTTCGTTTTGATTTTTAAATGCATTCTTTCCTGTAATAGTTAAAGCAGATGTACAATGCACATTTGATAAGTCATAAGACAAGCTGTTTTAGTTTAAAGTTTAGCTTAAAGTTTAAGTTAAATCATGTACAAACCACATTTTTTCCAACTCTTACTATTCTTCTCTTTTTGATAACAGCCATTCTAACAGGTGTGAGGTGATGCCTAATTATGGGTTTGATTTGTATTTCCTTAATATTGAACATCTTTTCATGTGCCTATTGGCCATCTATGTATCTTTTTTTAAAAAATGTCTATTCAGATCCTCTGCCAATTTTTAATTGAATTTTTTTGTTGTATTATATGTATTATTTATATATTTTGGATATTAATTACTTATCAGATATATGACTTGCAAATATGTCTTCCCATTCAGTAGGTGGCCTTTTTGTTTTGATGAATGGCTTCCTATGCTGTTCAGAGGCTTTTTGGTTTGATATACTCCCATTTATTTCTTTTTCACCCTTGCCTTTGAAGTCGCCCACAAACACACCACTAAGACTGATGTCAATGAAGTTGCCACACCATGTTTTCTTCTAGAATATCTATAGTCTTACATCCAAGTCTTTAATACATTTTGACTTAATTTTTATGTATGGTATGAGATAGTAATCTAATTTCATTTTCTTTTTTTTTTTTTATGTCTGCACCTGTGGCATATGGCAGTTCCCACGCTAGAGGTCAACTGGACCTACAGCTGCAGGCCTACACCACAGCCACAGCAATGTCATATCTAAGCCACATCTGCAACTACACTACAGCTTGTGGCAATGCCAGATCCTTAATCCACTGAGTGAGGCCAAGGATCAAACCCATCCTCAAGGACACTATGTTGGGTCTTTAACCTACTGAGCCACAAAGGGAACTCCTAATTTCATTCTTTTGTGACTGTCCAGTTTTCCCATCACCATTTATTGAAGAGCCTGTCCTTTTTTCATAGCAAATTTGTTCTTTGTTCTTTTATCATAAATTGATTGTCCATATATGTGTGGGTTTATTTCTGGCCTTTCCTTTCTGTTTCACTGATATTCAGGTCTGTTTTGTGCCAGCACCATAATGATTTAATCACTATAGCTTTGTAGTATAGTTTGAAATCAGGGAGCATGATATCATCAGTTTTGTTCTTCTTTCTCTAGATTGTTTTTGCTATTAGGCATACTTTGTGGAGAGCTCCCGTTGTGGCACAGTGGTTAATGAATCCGACTGGGAACCATGAGGTTGCGGGTTCAATCCCTGCCATTGCTCAGTGGGTTAATGATCCGGCGTTGCCGTGAGCTGTGGTGTAGGTTGCAGATGCGGCTCGGATCCTGTGTTGCTGTGGCTGCGGTGTAGGCCAGTGGCTACAGCTCCGATTAGACCCCTCGCCTGGGAACCTCCACATGCCACAGGTGCGGCCCTAAAATGACAAAAGGCAAAAAAAAAAAAAAAAAAGGAATACTTTGTGTTTCCACACAAATTTTAGGAAATTTGTTCTAGGTATGTGAAATACACCATTGGAATGCTGATAGAGACTGCACTGAATCTGTAGTATGGACATGTTAACAATATTACTTCTTCCAATTCGTGAGTATGATATGTATTTCCATTTGTTTGTATCACGCTCAGTTTCTTCCACTGGTGTCTTAATTTTCCAAGTACATGTCTTTTACTTCCTTGGTTAAATTTATCCCTAGGTATTTTACATTTTGTATTGCAATTGTAAATAGGACTGCTTTCTTAAATTCTCTGATAGTTCATTACTAGCATATACAATCATCACAGATTTCAGTATATTTATTTTATATCCTGCAATTTTGCTGAATTCATTTATTCTAACGGTTTTTAGTTGGAGTCTTTAAGATTTTCTATATATAGTATCATATAATCCACAAATAGTGACAATTTTTCTGACTTGAATGCCTTTTTTTTCCTTGCCTAACTGCTTTAAGACTTCCAATGTGTTGAATAAAAATAGTGAGAGAGGGCATCCTCGTCTTGTGCCTGATCTTCGAGGGAAAGCTTTCAGCTTTTCACTTTTGAGTGTGATATTAGCTGTGGCCTTACCACATTTGGCCTTTGTTTTATTGAGAAATGTCCCTGCCATCCCCACTTTGTTGAGAGGTTTTTTTTTTTTTATTATAAATGGATTTTGAATTTATCAAATGCTTTTTCTTCATCTACTGAGATGATCATATGATTTTCAGTCTCCATTTTGTTAATATGATGTATTATGCTGATCGCTTTTTTCTCAGATGTTGAACCATCCTTGCATCCCTGGAATTAATCCCACTTGATCATGGTATATAATCTTTTCAATGTATTATCAGTTTCTTAATATTTTGTTGAGGATTTTTGCAACTGTGTTTATCAGGATTTTGGCCTGTAATTTTCTTTTTTGTGGGGTCCTTGTCTGTTTTTGGTACAAGAGTAATGCTGGCTTCATAAAATATTTTTAGAAGTGTTCCCTCCTCTTCAATTTTGAATGATTTGGAGAGGGATGAGTGTTCATTCTTCTTTCAATACTTCGAAGAGCTCTTGAGTGAAGCATTCTTGGTCCTGAACTAGGAGATGCAGAGCCAATGCCCTGTGAACCCAGACTAACTTCAGTTCTAGAGTTAATCCTTCTTAGGCCCAAACTGGGCATCTGCTAATGGTAATTGAGCAACTGATTGTAAATCTGTTTCCTGTTCATGCTAGGAAGTCCAAACTCAAATTTATAGCCCAAATATAGCACCTATGCGCTCCTTCATGATTCAAAGTTATGTTCCTTTTTTAATGTGATCATGGCTTTCCATTTTTATTTGTATTTTCCTGATATCATTTCCATATTTCTTTGCACAGTCTATCACTGTTTTAGGGTATGTGTTTTTATCATTGCAGCTTTGCAGTAGACAAAGTAGACAGGAATTACCTAGGACTGAAGGCCTTCTTCAGTCTATTCATTGTGCTCATTCTGTTCATTCATCTCTTTGCTCCATAAAATAGGTTCAATCCCTCCTTACTTAAGGACTTTAAGTTATTAAAATTAATGTTTATAAATACCAACTTCTCCTGTATGTGATCAGGAATGATTTAAAAGGGAAAGTAAATTAATAAAGGGATCTATAATACACTATTGTGGATTTAATATAATATTCCTTTCAGGAAGGCCAGCACAAAAAAAAATAAATTGTTTAAACATTGTTAATGGAAGTTAATCAATTCATGCAAGAGATTCAGGAAGCCAAAACCTTCCCCAAACTCCCAAGATAAGATCTCTAACCAATGGTTTTCTTAACTTGCTTCTAAATCCTAATGTAAAAGCCAAATTATCTGAGTATGTTTAAAATTCTTTTATTAGGAGTTCCTATCATGGCTCAGTGGAAACGAATATGACTAGTATCCATGAGGACGAAAATCCATGATATTCGATCTCTGGCCTCACTCAGTGGGTTAAGGATCCAGCGCTGCTGTGAGCTATGGTGTAGGTCACAGATGTGGCTCCAATTCCTCATTGCTGTGGCTGTGGCTGTGGCATAGGCTGGCAGCTACAGCTCCTATTTGACCCCTAGCCTGGGAACCTCCATGTCTTAGGTGTAACCCTAAAAAGACAAAAATAAAAAATAAAATTCTTTTATTAAATAGAATATCATCTTCTCTCTTTAATCTAGAATAGTAATTACATCATGCAGCTTCTGAATCACACTTGTGTACATGAATGGGGAATGATAAAAAAAAAAAAAACCAGCTTTGCCAAATTAGCCATGTATGTATGCAAAGAAATTCACAAATTACTGTGATTATTCTGAACATCCGATTCCAGAGGGAATCACATCCAAGTCTTAGAAGTAGTTGAAGGTGAAAATCCAAGAGCAAATTCTGACGGCTCCAGCATATATACTGAATCTGTTTTAACTCCATCTTCACTGCCACCACCCTTGTCCCAATGACCATGAACATTTTCCTGAATTATGCAATTGCTTTGGAATTAGATTCCTTTCTTTCTTGCATGTTCTCTACAATACATTCTCCAGAAAGAATACAGAGTAAATTTTCCAGCATAAATTGCATCACCTCACTCCCTTGCTTAAAACTCTACAGTGGCTTCCAGTGTACTTAGATTAAAATCCGAACTTATTTTTACCACCTAACATACCCTATAAGAGCATGAGCATGCCTGTTTCTCTGACCAAACTTCATAATATTCTCACTGTTTCTCATTCTGTTTGATGTGTTCCTTGAACAAAATAATGACTGCATCCATCTGTCAAAACCTGCAGAAATGTACACTAACAGTAAATTTTCCTGTGTGTAAATTACGCTTTCATTTGTTTAATGAAAATGTTCCTATGAATACCAATAAATAACTGGAATTTTCCGTTTTTAAAAGATATTTAAAATGGCAACAAAGAATAAAAGATCCTACAACAGCGATTGCTAGTTTCCTTCTACCCTCACCTCTATATTGGTTTTTTTCTTCCTCAGTGAGAGAACTCTGATTTTATTAAGAGGAAACAATGTATTCCAACTGAAAATACATTTTCCATTCCAACTGCATTTTCCAGCCTCCCCTGAATCTAGAGATTGACAAATATATGTGAGCAAAAAGTCGGGGACAGTTATATATATAGCATGCAATTAATATTATATATTAGTGTATGATATTCTATACAATGTTATATGGAATATACTGTGAACATATAAATTTTTATATGTGTATGTATGCATACATATACAGATATATGGAGATATATATATATATAAACCATCCTTCCACATATTTAAATATCAAGGATGAGAATGGAGATCATATATGTTAACACAACTGCTCTTTATTTCAGAAAATTCTTAACCAGGAAGATGATGTTATAACCAATAAATCACTTTTTGCTATTAAAAAAAAATGGGGACAGAAGCTCCCAGAAATCCCTTTTTGTCCTTGTATGCTTCCTCCTTCCAGCTGCATGGAATTAGACACTCTAACTGAAGAACCAGAAACTATTTGTGGACCATTAAAAAAAAAAAAAAAGGGAGTTCCCGTCGTGGCGCAGTGGTTAACGAATCCGACTAGGAACCATGAGGTTGCGGGTTCGATCCCTGCCCTTGCTCAGTGGGTTAACGATCCGGCGTTGCCGTGAGCTGTGGTGAAGGTTGCAGACGCGGCTCGGATCCTGCGTTGCTGTGGCTGCGGCGCAGGCCAGTGGCCACAGCTCCGATTAGACCCCTGGCCTGGGAACCTCCACATGCCGCGGGTGCGGCCATAAAATGACCAAAAAAAAAAGGCAAAAAAAAAAAAATTAAAAAAAAAAAAAGAATAAAGAATTGCAAAGACCTTGACCTTGAAGATTTGTGTCATTAGGGAACTACCTGCCTCTGGGCTTCTTTTATTTAAGAGGTTGAGTCCTAATATGTTTAAGACACTGGAGCAGGTTCTCTTCAGGGCTAGGCAATTCTCATCTAATACAGACACCTAGGCATATATCTAGCAAATAGTGACTGTATCCGTATCCGTTCAAGGATACAGTCACACATGCTTCTCAGCCTTTCTCTCTCAGGTTGGACAGGAGAGCTAGAGTGGGCTGGGGTTGGGTATTTTCCTTCCCCTAAGTCAGATAGGCTCTTATCATAACCCAGCAGGTTGAGCTCTAGTTAAATAGCGCAGACCCTGTTGAGCACAAACAGAATAATCTGGTGTATTTCAAAATGGTTTCTTTTTTCCCCTACCCACTACTGGAAGCATGAGGACATTCTCCTCTGGTATTTATTGTGAGAACCTGATAGAACTCCAGGAGATAAAACTCACAAAAGTATGGAAAACCTTCCCACCAATGACTGAGTCCTCTGGAGTTTTTAACTTGTCCACTTGTACACTTCCTCCTTCCAGCTGCATGGAATTAGACACTAACTCAAGCCTTTAGCAATTCATCAATAACATTTCAAGTTTCCTACCATGGCACTGATTCCCATGGAGGCTGATGCTTGGGGACTTCTGCTCAGTAAGGTGTGATTCTCTGTAGTCTACTGTTAGTCTCCCCAATTGGGGAACCGTGGTTTGTCCTATGAATTCACTTCTCATTATCCATTTTGTTCAGCTTTTTACTTAAGACAGACTGACAACTTCCAAGTTTTTACATATACACTCTAACCAAGTATGCATGAAATATTTATGGGGAAAAGTATAGTTTAATAAATGTAATAAGAAGTTCCCGTTGTGGGTCAGTAAAAACAAATCTGACTAGCATCCATGAGGACTCATGTTCGATCCCTGGCCTCACTCAGTGGGTTAAGGATGTGGCGTTGCCATGAGCTGTGGTGTAGGTCACAGTCATGGCTCAGACCCCATGTTGCTGTGGCTGTAGAACAGGCCAGCAGCTACAGCTCCAATTCAGCACCTAGACTGGGAACCTCCATATGCCGTGGGTACAGCCCTAAAAAGACTAAATAAATAAATAAATGTAATAAGATGTACATAAATGGAGAGATTTCTAAAATAATGGATGAAAATACTTGATACTATGACAATTGAAATCTATAAATTCAATGCACTTCCAACCAAAAACCTAGGAAGATTTTTCATGGAACTTAACAGGAAATGTAGATTTGCATGAAAAAATAATGGGCTGAAAAAAGCCAAGACAATATTGAAAAATTAGGTTAATGGGACTTGACTAACTGGATATCAGGCCTTAATAAAAATCTGTAGTAAGTAATGAAGAGACAAATACATCAATTAATCAGAGTAAAGAGTCTAGAAACTGTGGCATTATATGTTGTGGGAACAGGTAATTAACCATGTAGAAAAGATATCATGAGATTCCCTTCCTCATACCATATACAAGAACAAAAATAACAGATTTATTAGAGAACTAAGTGTGAAGAACAAAACTTCAAAACTTCTGTAGAAAAATATACTTAGGTTCTCTGAAAAAGGAATGATTTCTTAACTATGTCACAAAAACACAACTGTCAAGGAAAAGTTTGATTGAAATACCTACATTAAAACAGAATTCAAGCACCATGAACAAAGTGAAAAGGCCAGCCACAAACTGGGTGAAAACTTGAGTATTATTTAGAACAGTATGTACTCATGGATATCTGTTAATTCAATGAATTATAATCCATTATCATTATTTAAGTTATTGCTCAAAGTGCCCCAGATTTTGCATGTGAGAACATTTTCAAGTGGGCTTCTATGTCATTCAATATGTCTTACCATTTTTTGAGACATGGTTGTGCTCATCAGAGACTGAGTGGTAGTTAGAAACTTAGATCTACATGCTAGGTATAGCAGTACTATTTTTAACAACAACAACAACAAAAAAAAAAAACAAGTAATATAACCATCGGTCAGTTGAATACAAAATAACATATAAAAGACATGAATTAGATCTGCTAGTAGCAACCTAAATTAATCTCACACTATCAAACTGAGTTAAAGAGCTGGTAACAGCATGATATATACAGTACATTATTATTCATTCAAATACTTAAGACCCATAAAATAATAGCATATTTTGTTTACAAATACATACATATGTAGTGGCAAAGAGAAAATAACCTCTGTTATCCAGGAGCTGGCCTGGAACCCACATCTAGCCCATGGTGTTCTCCTGTTGAAGGCAAGTAGCTTCCCAGAGCATTTATCAGAGATGGCCATTCTATAACCATGGTAGATTAAAACAAAAATAACACTACTCCATCATTATATCTAGAATAAGAATACTGTTTAAATCACAAAAATGATCAAATATCCCCCTACCCTGGCCAGGGATGGAACCTAAGAATTCACACCACAGCAGTGACAGCTCCGGGTCCTTAATCTGCTGAGCCACCAGAGAACTCCAAGAGACTGTGGCTTCTTAACCAAGTGCAACTTTAGTGTTGCTCCAGGCTTATCTTCTTCTACATGAACTTTACTAAGCTACCTAGTCATAGAATTAACCCCACTTCCTTACAGCAGCTCACCCAGAGGAGCCAAGCTGGCTTCATTAAGCTCTCCCCAGAATCACCTAACGCAGACTTAAATCTTATACCAAGTCCTTTCTGAGATACTCCATGGTCCTCTGCAGTGCATATTCAACTGCAGGTGTGTTCTAGTGGTCTTGGGAGGAAGGCATTGGCAGTAGCAAAAGTATTTTTTAAATGCATAGGAGTAATGCACCCAGACTTTAGGGCAGTACTTACATCTAAAGAGGGAGAAAAGGCAGAAGGTTTGAGACACAGATGGGACAACTTAAGTGTATTTCCATATTTTATCTCTTTTAAAAGAGGTATATGACAAAACATATATATCTATTTTTATTCAGTGTTGGGAGCTCAATAATCTTTTATTAGTTTCTCGGTTTCTTTTTTAATTGTGCTGAAATACACATAACATAAAATTTACCATCTTCATCATTTTTAAGTGTCCAGTTCAATGGCATTAAGTACATTCACATTGTTGAATACCATCACCACCATCCACCCACAGAACTCTTTTCATCTTGCAAAACTGCAACTCTGTAGTTATAAAACAATGCTCTCCACTTCCTCCCTCCCCCAGTCCTTGAAAACCATCATTTTACTTTCTGTATCAATGAATTTGACCAATCCAGGTAACACATAAAAGTGGAATGATACAGTATTTTTCTTCTCTCCACTTCTTAATATAATTGAAATATATCATTATTTAAATAAAGATTTCTGTGAAATAGAGTAAAATCAAAGATCTCCCCCAAACACACCCTAGAGGAAAACAGTTATAAGGCTTTTTTTTTTTTTTTAACAATTATTTAAGACCTTTATTAACAGGTGACCCGCAGTATATGGAGATTCCCAGGCTAGGGGTCGAATCGGAGCTGTAGCTGTTGGCCTACACCACAGCCACAGCAATGCAAGATCCAAGTCGCGTCTGTGACCTACTCCACAGCTCATGGCAATGCCGGATCCTTAACCCACTAAGCGAGGTCAGTAACTGAACCTGCATGCTCGTGGATGTTAGGTTTATTTCCACTGAGCCACAACAGCAACTCCCATAAGGTTTTATTAATGTTAGATTTTTTTTACTTAATACATATCCTTCCAGACTACACATAAGGAGATATGACAGAACAGATGCTTGTATTGGCTTTTGCATCTTATCTTGGCACTAATATTACAATTATCTATGTGTAGATCTAGCTAGGTCACTAGAAAACCCTTCTCTTGATTATGGGAATTGCGTCTTATTTTCCTTTTTCACTACATTCACTGGCACATAATAGCTGCTTAATAAATGTGTATTGAATAAATGAATGAACTATTCTATTAAGACTGCTTACTGTGTTTTGAAACCATCGACTTCAGATCAATAACTTGAAAAACTCTCTTTGAAATATATGATTTGTTTCAAATCATCAGTTTTCATCCATCTTATTTATCTTTCTTTGTTACCTTCATAGGAACCTCCACTCTTCTTGAAGCTTCAGTGGTACAAGAAATCCCCCTTTCCTGTAAAGACAAGCAATCACTCATATGACTGATCTCTCTTCCCCACAGCCTTATCTTGCTGCATCAAGCATTTGAAACTTAATTTTCAGGCAGCTATAACTGAAGAGATATTATGGATGTTTAAGTTGCGCCAGTTACCACATTACCATAGCCATAACTCAGGCACAGCATGGACAAGAACGCGTTTATGGAAAAAAAAAAAAAGGCTTATCATTCACTTTTCCGTAGCAATTTCTTCCTTTATTCTTCCAAGCCTACCAGTGCTCAGCATACCAAGGAAAAAGAATTGATCATAACGGATCACAAACTCAAACTCACGGGAAAATGCTAAATAAATGAAATAAGACAAAGCAAGAAATTAAATTATCTTTAACTAATTAAATACATCAATTTTAAAAAAAAAGCCCAAATCCAGTCTAGGTCTGAGATGCAGTAATGTGGACCAGTGAAAGGTCACATACTTTGCATGGAGAAGACCTGAACCCATGTCCCTGTTTAAATGTCTGACCATGGACCATTCCCATAACCTTGCTAACACTCAATTTCCTCAAGTGGGGAATAATACTGTCTACCATAAGGATGTTAGAGGATTAAATGAGAAAGCGTAATGTCCATATTTTTCATATACTGTCATCTTACCCTAAAAACAAGACTACACACTTATTAGAAGAATTTATCAAAGAAATGACTAAAGCCTAAGAAGTGGGTGTCTCAAAGGGTAAAAGGATGAAAGCTGAACCCAGATTTTTATGTTTAAGAATGTTTACATCTTAGAGTTCCCACTGTGGCTCAGTGGTAATGAACCCGACTAAAATCCATGAAGATACAGGTTCAATCCCTGGCCTTCCTCGGTGGGTTAAGGATCTGGCTGTGGGGTAGACTGCAGACAAGGCTCAGATCCTGTGTTGCTACGGCTGTGGAGTAGGCCAGCAGCTACTGCTCGGAGTAGACCCTTAGCCTGGGAACTTCCATATGCCACAGGTATGGCCCTAAAAAAAAAAAAAAAAAAGACTGTTGAATTCTTTTGTAACAAAGCACTTTCAGCTCAGTTTTTATGTTCCTCTAAGACAATCAAGGGGGAAGGAATTGGTGATATTTTAGACTACGTATGCTCCTAAACTACAAAATGCGCAAAAGACACCTCATTAGACTAACATGTTTTCATTCAGAATTTCAGCCAGGCTCTCAACACTGTCCTACAACCCTACTACTATTGCTACTAATAATAGTAACAATAATAGTAATAATACAAATACTACTGTTAATATGACAACTACTTTATTTCTTTGGTCAACTCATTTTCTCAGTCTCCATAGTGATTGTATTAAACCTTTTGCATTCTCTTCAACCAAGGCACCACCCTCAGAAGCCCCTCCATCTCAGCAGGCAACCTCACCTCCAACCTCACAGAGAAACCAGAAGTCATCAGAAAGGAGCTCTCAACTTCCCACCACCTGCTTTCAAACATATACCTACATACATTTGTTCCCCTCTCCTTTCTATTCCTATTAAAGCCAGCTTCCTTTTTCCTACTTAAGATCAAATCCTGTATCCCTGTCCGTAGCCCATTTCCTCAAGAATCCTACCCTATCAATTGCCTCTTCTCTGTCCTCTGTCTTCTAACTCATCATTGCTTCTCAATTCCCCTCTGGTCCTTCAAATATGTAGTAGATCTATTTTCTGATCCTATTTTGTTTAGGCTATGTCTAATTATCTTTGCAGCACTATCACCTTTTTTTTTTTTTGTCTTTTTGCCTTTTATGTAGAGCCGCACCCACGGCATATGGAGGTTCCCAGGCTAGGGGTCTAACAGGAGCTTTAGCTGCCAGCCTTCGCCACAGCCACAGCAACGCGGGTTCCGAGCCGCGTCTGCAACCTACACCACAGCTCACGGCAACGCTGGATCCTTAACCCACTGAGCAAGGCCAGGATCGAACCCGCAACCTCATGGTTCTTAGTCGGATTCGTTAACCACTGAGCCACGAAGGGAACTCCCAAGCACTATCACATTATTTTAATATCACACTATGACACAGTTTAATATCTAGTAAGACACACCCACCCACATATTACTCCCATTTTCTCATGTGTTTTCTCATGTAGTGAGAACTACATGTTAGGTTTTTAAAAATTCTTTGTGAACTTCCTTTGGTGCTTTAATGGGAATGCATTAGACCTAAGAGGAAAATCATATCATCTGCAAATGAAACTTTTGTCTCCCTCCGAAAACTTTATAGTCCTCATTCCTGTCACTTGGGTTACTCCACTGGTTAGCATTTTCGGGAATAATAAATATACTCATGATGCAGATATCTCTGGGGATGTCTCTTACTACCCAGATTTTACTAAAACTATAGGGAACAAAATACTTTTAAAAAGCTAATGTAGGAGTTCCCGTCGTGGCTCAGCAGAAACGAGTATGACTAGCATCCATGAAGACGCAGCTTTGATCCCTGGCCTCTCTCAGTGGGTTAAGGATGTTGCCGTGAGCTGGGGTGTAGGTCACAGACGACGCTTGGATCTGACGTTGCTGTGGCTGTGGTGTAGGCCGGCGGCTACAGTTCTGATTCGACACCTAGCCTGGGAACCTCCATATGCCGCTGCTACAGTCCTAAAAAGACAAAATAAAATAAAATAAAAATAAAAGGCTAATGTAGTGTATTACTATATTAAATAACAAAACTATTTACAGAAAATAAAACAGGAACAATCCCTCTAAACGGTCTTTTTATCCTAAGGGCTTTGATACTCCCTCAGAAATGTAAAATAACCACCTAGCATTCCCAGTACCTAAGAGCCGCTAAGCTTCTCATCCCCCCTCAGATTTATTCTTCTTTCCACCATTGACCTATCGGGAGAAAACTTTGTGTGACCCTGACAAGAATGGTTAATAGACATTGCAGGGTTTTTGCTTATTTGCTCTTGCTTGGCTTTGTTTTGTTTTGTTTCTGAGAGTGCAAGTTGTAGTTCAGTTTGTTCACAGTCTTTCTGGCAAATTAGAGGCCATTCCTCAATCTTTGCTTTTGAATAACAAAATCACACTAGCAGTTGTTGTGCTCCTAGTATACACAGGAACCATGCCGAATGCTTTATGTACACTGCCTCATTTAGTATTTTATCAATTTACCTATCCGTGTTCTCCAGAGAACAAAACCAGTAAGATATATAGGACATTTCTATTATGTAATATATGGTAAAATATGAGACATACATGTATATGTATATAAACCACCAAATGACTATAAATCTCGATGTATATAAAAATTGATATGCATATATGCACTTAATGTACACACCCGCATACATATAATAAAGAGATTTAAGAAATCAGCTTACCGCTGAGGGGGGTACTGACACCAAATGCCCTTTGCAGATGAGCATCTTAGGAAAAGGTGATGATGATACTAAAATAGGGGCTAAAAATTATTTGCCAACAGTATGTAAGTTTGACTTGCACTTGTGTTCATTCACATTTCAGTAACAGGCCTGGAGAAAAAGCTGTGTCTTCCCTCACTGGCACAGGTTCAGAAATATCTCATGTACATGGTGCAAATAAAGCTTGTGTAGTGTTCAGCAAACAAAAAAGAGAGAAAGAAAAAAGAAATTGGCTTACATGACTGTGGTGACTGGCAAGTTTAAAATTTGCAGGGCAGGCCAGCAGGCTGGAAACTAAAGCAGTATTTCTACGTTACCGTCTTGAAGAAGAATTCCTTCCTCAATTTATCCTTTTTTTCTAGTATTTTACCATAAACAGCAAAGGCAAATGAGACCACATCTTCTGCATTTTGTTTGGAAATCTCCTCAGCTAAATATCCAAATTCATCATTCACACATTCTTCTTTTCACCCAATAAAAGAGGGTAACTCAGACACGATATCTGCCAATTTACATCAAGGCTCTCCTTTCCTTTAGTGTCCAATAACATGTTTCTCGTTTCCATCTGGAACCTAACCAGACGTTCCTATTTCTAGCAACATTCTGTTCAATAACTGTACATATTCTCTAAGACAATAGAGCTTTCATTCTAGCTTTCCCCTCTTCTTTCTGAGCCCACACCCAAATTACCTTTCATGGTAATTTTTTCATCAACAATCTCTTCAAGGCAATCTAGAGTTTTACTATCAAATGTCTTAAAATTCTTACAGCCTATACCCATTACCCAATTCCAAAGCCACCTGCCCTCCTTTTCTATGTATCTGCTATGGCAACATCACACTTCTCAGTACCAAAATCTGTATGAGTGTCCTCAGGCTGTCTAAACAAAGTACTGCATAATGGACAACTTAAAACAACAGAAACTTATCCTACCCCAATCCTGGAGGCTGGAAGTCAAAAATCAAGGTGTTGGCAGGGCCATGCTCCCTCTGAAATTCTTAGGAGGGGCCCTTTCCTTGCCCCTTAAACTTCTGGTAGCCCCAGGCATCACAAGGCTTGTGGAAGCATCACTCTAAGCTGCCTGAGTCTTCTCACAGCTTCTCTCAGTATCTGTGTGTCCTCACATGGTATTCTGTGCATCTGTGTCTATGTCAGCATTTCTCTCTCCTTATAAGGACATCAGTCATAATCTTGTTAGGACCAACATAAAGACCTCAATTTGATTAAATCCACAAAGATCCTAGTTTACCTTTTTTTTTGTTTTGTTTCGTTTTGTTTTTGGTCACACCTGTGGCATGTGGAAGTTCCAGGATCGGGAATCAAACCCACGCCACAGCAATAACCCAAACCGGTGCAGTGGCAATGCTGGCTCCTTAACCTACTGCACCACAAGGGAATTCTAAGACTCCATTTTCCAATAACGTCACATTCACAGGAACCTGAGATTAGGACAGCAACACATCTTTTTCAGGAGACCCAATCGAATCCATAACAATGCTACCATTTGTTTTTCCTTTTTTTTAGGGCCACACCCACAGCATATGGAGGTTCCCAGGCTAAGGGTCAAATCAGAGCTACAGCTGCCGGCCTAAGCCACAGCCTCAGCAATGCAGGATCTGAGCTGAGTCTGCGAACTACACCACAGCTCAGATCCTTAATCCACTGAGTGAGGCCAGGGATCGAACCTGCAATCTCATGGTTTCTAGTTGGACTCACTTCCACTGTGCCACGATGGGAACACCAATACTACCATTTTTTGAGGTGTACATTATTACTTTCATTTTCAAATGCAGACACTCAGTCGTAGAAAGGCTAAAGAACTTGCCCAAAGTCATACTGTTTGTAAATTAGACAGCTGTGACTCACCCCAGGATTGATGGACTCTCAACCCATACTCTATTGCCCAAGAAATTGTTTAACCTCTGCCTGAAAATATCACCAGCAATACCAGACAATGCTTCCTGGTTGAGCTGGACACAAGTAACCACTCCCTCCTTCCTGAAACTGTCCCCTTGGCTTTCCTGGCAGCCCTCCCTCCTGAGAGTCCTCTCTCTCAGGCTTTCACAGGCTGTAGCTCTTCTGTGTATGCTCTTACGTGGTAGTTCCCCAATCTATGGGCCTCTTCTCTTCAAGAAATCACTCCCTTGGTGTCCTCAGTCTATGACTTAAGTACCATCTCTATGCCAGTATCTGAGATATATAACTGCATTCTGACCTCTCCACTGAACACCAGACTCGTACTTTCAACTATCAGCTTGAGATCTCCCTGTATTTGTCTGGAATGTTTCTTAAACTCGACAGCGAAATGCCACTCAAGGTTCTTATTAAAACTAAACAAAACCTTATTCTGATCATTTAGACATATCTTGTATTTGAAAGAGTGCTAGGTAGCAAAATTTCTAGAACCAAGAGAATAGACATGAGGGTCAACAGCTGGGGACAGTACATAGATCACACTTCGGAACTACCCAAGGGAAATACTGCCACGACCACTGCTGAGCATAAATGCCCAGGCCCCACCCTGTTGACCTTGGGCTCAGAAACTATGCGTGGCATCTCTGCTCCTGCTACCTCTAAAAACTGGATAAGGCCACCGACCATAGCTAGAATGGATGGCAATTTGTAGTCTCATAAGTGTCTAATTAAGCCTGGGTCAAAAGCTGCACCCAAGTCACAAGGGCTATAGGTAAAGAAAGATTCTGACATACCTTAATGAAACATGGATTCATAAGTAAGGGAAATCCTAAGACGTAGGAAGGATGCTCAGTGGTACTGAGTGACAATAAGAAACAGTCAATGTTCATCACATTGGTCAAGTAGAACTCTTGATTCTTCTCATCCGCCTCGACCCAAGTGCTCAACCTCTATACCTAGGAGTCATCCATGACCCCTTCTTCCTTTTCTCCACATCTCATCTGTCATCACATCTTCTCACCTCTATCTGAAGAACAGCCTATAATATATCCCCTTCTCTGCACTGGTAATACCTTAGCACTGACCTTCACCCTGACCACATGCTGCAAAAGCCTCCCAGATGGCGCACCCACTTCCTCTCCTGTACCTCTGCAGTCTGGTCTTCATACAGCAAATAGTCTGGTCTTGTAAAAATACAGTCAGATCAATTGATTTTCTGCTTTGAGCTCTCTAAAGCTCTTACTCTGGCATACAAAGCACCGCAGAATATGGTCCCTCCCCAAACTTCTTGCCTCACTGCATACTATTATGCCTCCCCTTGATGAGCTACAACCATAACCACACTGGAATTCTTTTCTGTCCTTGGACAAAACAGGCTCATATCAACCTAAGGAAATTTGCGTGTGTTTCTTCTGCCCCAAGAGCTTCTCATGGCTGGTTTCTTTTTGTTTTTCAGGCCTTAGCTCCATTGGGACTTTTGAGAAGTCCCATTCTAAAATAATCCCTCTGACACTCTCTATTACATACTCATTGTTATTTTAGTAGTATGTGATATTATCTCATTTCTGTTTGTCTGCCTCTCCCCACCAGCTCGCAAATCTGTCCATTTTATCTACCTCTGTATTCCCAGTGTCTCTAAAAGTGCATATACATAATTATTTGAAAAACAAGATCACAGGTTAAATAAATTGAACAGGATAAGGACACCAGAGAAATACAAAAATTACAGAAGTATTAAAATCTGAGCTTAGCCTTGAGTAAGGAGCAAGATTTAGACTTTCAATTACTTAATAGAATCCTGAACAAATGGAAAACAAGACATAAAGATGAGTCAATACACAGATGTCAAATAAGCATATAAAAAGATGCTCCACATGACATGTCATCAGGAAATGCAAATTAAACTGAGATATCAGAACAGACCTATTAAACTGGCCAAAATCCAGAGCACTGACAACATCAAATTCTGACAAGGATGTAGAGCAAGAAGAACTGTCATTCATTGCTGGTAGGAATGCAAAATAGCCTAGCCACTTTGGAAGACAGTTTGGATGTTTTTTAAGAAACTAAACTCACTCTTACCATGTGATCCAGCAATTACTCTCCCTGGTATTTACCCAAAGAAGTTGAAAACTTTTGTCCACACAAAAATCTGCACACAGCTTTATTGATGATTTATTCGATTTGGAAGCAACTATGAGTAACCTTTGGTAAGTAAACGGATAAATAAAATGTAGTACATCCAGAAAACAGAATATTATTCAGTACTAAAACTTAATGAGCTATCAAGCCATGAAAATACGTGGAAGAATCGTAAATGCATATTACTAAGTGAAAGAAGCCAATCTGAAAAGGCTACATACCATATGATTCCAACCATAAGACAGTCTAGAAAAGGCAAAACTATGGAGACAGTAAAAAGATCAGTGGTTATAAGGGGTTAGAGGGAGGTAGGGATGAATAGGTGAAACAAAGAGGATTTTTAGGGCAGCAGAACCATTCTGTATGACCCTATAATGATGGATACATGTAATTTTACACTTGTCAAAACATACAGAATATAAACGCCAAGAGGTGAACCCTAATGTAAACTATGCACTTTGGGTAATTACCACATGTCATTGCAGGTCCATCAATGGTAGCAAATATACCACCCTGGTGGGAGGATCTAGATAACAGGGGAGGCTATGCCACTGTGGGTACAGAGAGTATGTGGCAATTCTCTGTACCTTCTGCTCAACTTTGCTGAAAAGGGTCTAAAAAAATCTAAAACTGCTCTAAAAAAGGCTGTTTTAAAAAATGAAAAAGAAATAAATAAAGACTAATCAGAAAAAATCTAGAAGCCTGGTGAGGAAGCCAAAGGTTGAAAGAGACTGAAATAAAGCATGGTAAAGCAACGGTGACCATCAGTGACTTATAAGTGGACTCAAGGCCAGTCCTTCTAGAACATGCTCTCATCTGCCAAGGTCACCTGCAAGTTCTCAGTGGCAATCATATAATGTCATAGCCTGTCCAGGAGGAACCTCCAAGTCCTTCGAGCATTTCATTAGACTGGATCTGAAACTGAAGGTCATAACCCCAAGGTGGACACATAAGTAGCAGAAAGACACAGGAACCAAGAAATAAGGCAAGTGGATCCAGAAATTTAGGAGATGAAATCAGGTTGGGAAACACACTAATGAGATGCATCAGGCCCATAAGCCAAAAAGGGGTAGAAACAGAAGTAAATCTGGGGCTTCTTAGGGCACAGTGGAGTGACCCCTAGGTGGCAGGGACACTCACCTTACCCCCTTGTCTGCTCAGGACAACCTGCTTACCCTCAAAGTCCAGGATTGAACTTGGAGAAGAGGAAGCAACAGTACACGTTAGCAAATTGAGGAAGAAATCAATATTTTAACAGCTGAGGTCACTCCATATTAATTAAGCTGGTAGTTAGATGCAAGCATCACTCTAAATTG
Source organism: Catagonus wagneri (assembly GCA_004024745.2). Lineage (NCBI taxonomy): Eukaryota > Metazoa > Chordata > Mammalia > Artiodactyla > Tayassuidae > Catagonus > Catagonus wagneri. The sequence goes on along the minus strand of PVHT021183556.1, from coordinate 13,215,531 downwards.
CATGCTCTCTTCTTTCAATACCACTTAACGACTACAACCGGCACATTAAAAAGTCAAGGCAACCAACAGACATATATTTCTATATTTTCCCATGGTCAGTAAGTTTGAGAAGCAGGATGTCTCTTCTCAGGAAGCTGGAGGATGGGTTTATTAAGGAACCTATAAGTCCTAAGAATGCTGCCTTAGAACAATCACCAGGAATTTCTAATAGAGCTGATGTGCATATTAGCTGCCTAAGGTTATCTCCAGTCTGGATTGTCTGTGTTTCCTTGTTTCCATACACATTTAATGCACCACTAACCATATTTCTTACTAGCTTGCCCCTCCGCAAACTTGCATGATTCCACATCCTCATGTGCTAAGGGAAAGCAGATTAGAGTAAATAAGAGTCTGAACAAAGAAGCAGGCCATTAGCATCATATCCTTTATCTGTAAGGATATCACATGCCTGTAACTACCATCCCTTGTTTCCCATTTCAGAGATATTCTATCATGGACATGGGAATATGTGAGGGGCCTGTGTTAAAAGAAGTGGCTCTGGGCAAATCATGAACTTCTATCTGCCATTCTGTAAAACTTGCATATAACAAAGATCACGAATTTAATAAAAGAGTGAGGTGTTAAAAAAGAGAGAGAGAAATACGGAATTCTTCTTTTCATGATGCAAGTTATATATCCTTTTTAGCTACCAAAAAAGCATTAATTGAAATTGTCAGATAAGGAGTTCCTACTGTGGCTCAACAGGTTAAGAACCCAAAACGGTATACATGAGGATGCAGGTTCCATCCCTGGCCTCACTCAGTGGGTTAAGGATCTGGTATTGCCACAAGTTATGGTGCAGGTTGCAGATGCAGCTTGGATCCAACATTGCTGTGGCTGTGGCATAGGCCACAGCTGAAGCTCTGATTTGACCCCCAGCCCAGGAAATTCTACATGCTGCAAGTGTGGCCATAGAAAGAAAAAAAAAAAAAAAGAAATTGTCAAATGAATGGCTTCTAAGTATATGATACTGAAATACTGCCAGGTCTCCACTAGAAAACTACTGGCTGGTTTTCCTTAGTCATTATATTACATTGTCATTGAAATCTTTACTGCCCTTTCATTCCAGATTATGGAGGTTACTCTTCAGTGGAGTCTTGTAATTCAGTCTAGAGTACAAACATCAACCTCTCCCTCATTTCAAGTAAGGACAAGACTGGGAGTTGCAAAAATAATAAGAGATTAATAAGGAACTCCTCCATCACAACTAAAATCTTCCCCCCAAAGGTAAAGTTAAGTTTGATGTGGAGTTCCTGTTGTGGCTCAGCAGGACACGAACCCGACTAGTATCCATGAGGATGCAGCTTCGACCCCTGGCCCCACTCAGTGGGTTAAGGATCCAGGATTGCTGTGGCTGTAGCATAGGCCAGCAGCTGCAACTCAGATTCAACCTCTAGCCTGGGAACTTCCATATGCCGCAGGTGCATCTCTAAAAAGGGGAAAAAAAAAAAAGGTTTGATATACTTGACAATTTCAGGGAAAAAAAAAAATGTGATGCTGTTTCTTGAGTCAGGAACAAATCGCCACCTCCCACGGTAATGATAGGCCTTTCCCTCTGAGCTGAGAAAGACAATCGTGGAAAGAAAGTCATCAGCAGAGTAGGTGAGAAAAACATGACTCAGGTATTGTATTTTCTGTATTCTGTCAGGAAATGTTCATCGCTCCACAGATGGATCAAATTCAGTCATATTATGGAAAGCCAAACACAGTTTTGGCCCATAACAGTACTGGCCAGCACTTGCTGAGGACCTACCATGTAACAGGTGTGGTGCACATATGAGCTGCAATCCCGGCTCAACACCTTCTATGCTATACATGTTCCAATTTTATTGATAAGTCACCTGCCCTCTGAGAAATTCACTTAAGATCACATGATTAGTTAGTGCCTCTAAACTATCTAGCTATACCTACTGAGACTTATGTTGATCAGATGAACTAAAACTGATCCAAAGAAGCCCAGGACTCTCTCATTTTCTGCAGGAAGCTGAGGGCCTAGAAGACAGGACTGTTTCACATTTTACAAGAGGAATAACTCAGTGATAATGAACAGAACACATTAAGCAGTATAATCTAGGAACACCGTAGCCAGCTGCAGTATTTGAGAATAACCGCAGAAACCAGAATAATCTAAGAATGTCTTAAAAGGGAGCTATTTATTCGGACCCCATCTAGAGGGCACTCTTCCTGGGGGAAGGAAAAAAAAAAAGACAAGCACTAAACCTTCCCCGTAGCTTCAATTGCTCACTGTCAACAGGAAAGACACGCAGTACTGGATAGTACGTGGGTGCCTTTCTTGTTTACATGGTAATTGGTGGCAGACGTTTCTCAGAACATGTTGGAAGAAGTCAGTCTCTGTCAAAACGGAGTGGATACAGACACTACAGAAATACTCCAAGCAATTTCAGACCAGACACTCTCTGCAACCACACCTGGCTCAGGACAGAAGTTAACACACGAGCAAAAAAGAACACAAAAGAATCAGCAGAGCAGGCAGCAAAGGAGTAGAGATGTGGTTTGAGAAGGCCTGTGTCAGACTCGATTAAGCATATTCACTCATTACTTAAAGATAACTTGTTCTGTCTCTTACATACCCATTTCTGTGGTTGAATATTTACTTGCATTAAAGGTGGCAGCAGAATAAATGTGATATGGTCATTTTTTCATACTATGTAAGCACTTACTCTCAATGAACAACTGTCATCTTTAACTGGAGAGTGAGGGGCCTCAAACACAGTTGACTTAACCACTGGGCCATGCTGTCTTCCTCTCCCATCCCCAACCCTGCTCTCAGGATCTTCCCTCCCTCCCCACTCTAAGGAATTTTATACATCTATTATTATTTTATTATTCTATTTCCATAATTTTATTACACTTGATTTATAATGTGCCAATTTCTGCCGTAGAGCAAAGTGACCCGGTCATATACATATACAAATACATATACATATTTTTTTTCTTATATTATTTTCCATCATGGTCTATCCCAAGAGACTGGATATAGTTCCCTGTGCTGTTCAGTAAGACTTCATTGCCTATCCATTCTACATGTAATATTTTGCATCTACTAACCCCAAACTCCAAGTCCATTCCTCTCCCTCCCCCTTCCCCCTTGACAAGCACAAGTTTGTGCTCTGTCTGTGAGTCTGTCTCTGCTTTGTAGATAGGTTCATTTGATGAATTTATACACCCTAAACACTTAGGTCCTTATAAAAACAGTTCACATCTATGTTTAATTTAGAAATGGTATTGTGCTTTGTATCATGTTCTGCTTTTTCCAGTTTCTTTTTTGTTTTGCTTTGTTTTGACTAAGCACGCTGTTTTTAAGATCTTTGTATGCAGCCATATCGACCGTATTTTGCTGCTTCTGTCTTCACCGCACGGTATGCCACAGAGGTATTTCCTCTTTTTACTTATCCATCGCACCAGTGATAGATGATCAGATTATCCCACTCCCACAGATATTCTCATACAGGTGCCCTATGAATCCATGAGTTTTTCTGGAGCAAATATCCAGAAGTGGGATTTTTGGACCTTCAGGCAGATGCCTGCTTCATTTCAGTGAGTCCTGCTGGAGCAGCTTCTAAATACCTCTATCAATTTGCACTCCCCCTAGAAGTACTTTCTGTTTCTCTGCACCCTTAGCAACTCTTTGTCTTGTGCAATTTGTCCCTCTTTGCCTAACTTGCATATATTGGGCAGTAGCTTATCATTTCAGTTTGTATTGATCTGATTACTAATGAGGTTGATCTCTTCTTCCTATGCATATTAGCCAGTTCACATTTGTTCTTCTTTGAATTGCTTGGTCTTGTTTAAGCTGCCCATTTTTCTAGGACTCTCTTTTTCTTACTTACGTGTCTGGAGATCCTTTATATTCTAGATTTTAACACCCTGTCACTTTTACACTGTGAACACCTCCCGGTCTATCACCTGCCTGTTAACTTATTCTGTGGTATCTTCTGTCTTTCGAAAGTCCTGAATTTTTCAAAAAACCTTCAACTACAATTATATTTTCGAGCAAAGTGAGACCTGACAATTGCAGTAAGGATTTGATGTCCAGAGAAGACAGACTCATAACTATTTTAGGGCATGGTCCCAGCGAAATACATTCTGGTCCAGCTGCCACATTTTAGAAACATTTGGAGACATCACAAAATTCACTTAATTTATTTTACAGCTGATCGTTGTCTGCCTTCATTTCCCTAAGAAAAACTATCTTGAAACCATGGATAAATTAAGCTCATAGTTTACTGGCAACCTCATCTTTAAAAATTTCTCACTGCCTCATCCCTAATTCCTAACACAACAGAGGAGACCCTTGCTCAGATGGCTCACATTTTTTTTACACCTATTTTATCTTTCGTGATGACCATACTTTGCAAACCATTGGGCCCACCCTTGTATAATACTAGAATGCGCTTCTCAACTCAAAGTTCTTGTTTCGTATACCTCTCTACATGGAAATGTCATAGATTCTTGACCTTCTAAAATTAAGTTGGCTGGAACACTCCCCATATTTCCTTAATCCAGCAAAATCCCCTTGTGTTATGGGTGGATCTTCTGTCTTTCGAAAGTCCTGAATTTTTCAAAAAACCTTCAACTACAATTATATTTTCGAGCAAAGTGAGACCCAACACACGTGTTTTTCCCACTATGTCATGCTACTTTCTCCCATCAAGGCTGACTTGAATCATTCAAGAGAAATAAAATAGCACTTAATTGTAGGAACCGCCAACTGGACAAAAAAAAAAAACAGCTGTACTTTGAGAAAAAGTATTAGTTATAATAAACTATACAAAACCTTTTTAAAAAGACCTACAACCAGCAATCATTCACTTAGCGCGAGGTACAAGGTGATGGCTCCACATGGCCTCTGTACACTCTATTTCCTTCTGTCATCACAAAATGTTGAACTTCAATTTTGAGCTATACAGAGAAGGCTTAAAGCACTTAACAAATGGTATTTACACCAGCACTCTCCAGACCGTTTACCCTGATGAAGAAAAAAGCACTGGGAGCTGGTCTAGCCTCACAGCTAGGCCTGGGGTGTTCTCTGTTGCACATAAACAGTTTATCCAAACATCATCATCAGGTAAGGTCATTCCGGGACTGTGATGGATTAAGACAAAAACAAGAACTAGTCCATAGCCATGTTTGAATACTGACAATACATGAACATTATCCAAGCCACAAAATACCAAAGATCCCAACTTGTTCATGTACAAGTATGCTCCTGTTGGTTTTTTCCTTTTTTGGGGGGAGGGGGGGAGACAGTCTAATTTCATTAAACTCATGAAAAAACGTATAGTACAGTAAGAAAAGTATAGACTTTAGAATTCTGACTCTACTACTTATTGGCTTTATTATTCAAGAATGTTAATTTCTCAAAATCTTGTGTCTTTTCATCCATAAATGTTGATAACTGATATTACTCAAAACGCTTATGCAAATATATTTCATAGGGTTTTTTTGTGACCAAGTCTTCCATGGACAGTCAAGCAGGTTGTGCACTGCACAACTCCAGGACACCACCCACATGGACCTGGAACCATCCACATAGTCATCCTCTATGAAATAACATATGGCACCACGTCTCTCACATGTTAAAGGCCTAATAAAAGGTAGCTGCAATCACTAAACATGCTTGAGTTTGTAACATGCTCACACATGTTCTGAGTATCAGTGCTTCCTTTCTAATTGAGCAAGTGGCTAACTACATAGTATGATTAGATCAGTAAAATCAATTCCAAAAAAGGTGCCAAGAACACCATCTGCCTTCAGTCACACAGAGAGGACTATGAAATACCTAGCCTCCCACCATCCCAGGCCCTATGTGATGAAAGCTGATGCCTTCTCTTCGGAGAGAGTAAGTCACAAGAATGACATCTCCACTCTACAAACCTTTCCATACCTTCTTTCTTTTAGTCCTCACAATACCTTGTCAAAATAAGTATCTAGGGAATATTCCTAGGACACTTATTTTGCAGATGATAAAAATATGTTCAGAGAAATATAGTGACTAACTCAAAAACATACCAACTAGGAACCATGAGATTGCAGATTCGATCCCTGGCCTTGCTCAGTGGGTTAAGGATCTGGCGTTGCCATGAGCTGTGATGTAGGTTGCAGACGCAGCTCGGATCCCGCGTTGCTGTGGCTGTGGCTAAGGCCAGCAGCTACAGCTCCTGTTAGACCCCTAGCCTGGGAACCTCCATATGCTGCGGGTGCAGCCATAGATAAGGCAAAAAAAAAAAAAAAAAATCAACTACATGGCAGGGGCAAGACACTAACCCAGCTCTTCTGACCCCAAACACACTGTTCATTCCAACAATACACACGTGACTTTCAGTACTGAGAAGTTCTAGTTGTGCGTGCCAAGCACCTGAGATGTTATGGGAAGGCTGGGAGGGCCCTCCATAAAGGCAAAGACCGAAGTACTCACTCTGTGTCCTCCCAGTAAATAAAGATGACCCTGACACACCATAAGAGGCCGTTTTAGATACTCGTCTAAGCTCTGTAAAACGGACTATATCAGTTGCCTGCCAGCTCTGATGTAAAGATTTGACAGCACTGTCATGAATGAAATCACCCACACGGTTTACTTAGTACCACCACTGATATCATCCCTTTTGCTGGCATACTTCTTTGATCTCCCAATTATCAGTCAGTTTCCTCCAGACCCTATTTCCAAAGGAGGGGAGAAAGCTAACCTGGACCAAGCACCTGCTAGGAAAAGTGCAGTTCCAAGGAGCTGACAAGGATTATCTCATTTAATTCCCACAACCACTCTCCCCCATTTAATGAATAAGGAACTGAAGCTGAGATGTTAGGTAACTTAGCCAACCTCTCAGGGTATTGGGATTTTAACCCTGGGCTGTGTTATGCTAAGCTCCAGGCATAGCCCATTTACCACACTGCTTTCCAAATATATAAAGAAGTCAAACATGCTACGCTGATCCGGAAAAGAGCACAAGTAGCTGCTAATGGCACACTGTTACCTCTTCCTCTTCTAAATACCTCCTCTCAAGTCACTTTTACTTTTCAGTGCCCTTCAATGTCTTCATTTAAAATAATGGCTAGTCTGGAGTTCCCTGGTGGCCTAGCAGTTAGGGACTTAGCACTGTCACTGCTGTGGCAGGGGCTCCATCCCTGGTCCAAGAACTTTGCATCCACAGACGAATAATTAATAAATTTATGGCTAGTTGGCACAGGGAATACATCCAATATTTTGTAATAACTGTAAATTGAGTGTAACTTCGAAAAATTGTATAAAGGGAATTCCCACTGCGGTTCAGCAGTAACGAACGCAACTAGTATCCATGAGGACTTGGGTTTGATCCCTGGCCTTGCTCAGTGGGTTAAGGATCCGGCGTTGCCGTGAGCTGTGGTGTAAGTTGCAGACACGGCTCGGATCTGGCCTTGCTGTGGCCAGCAGCTTCAGCTCTGATTCGACCCCTAGCCTGGGAACTTCAATATGCCACGGGTGCAGCCCTAAAAGGACCAAAAATAAATAAATAAATAAATAAATACATACACAGAAAAGACAGAAAAAGACTAGCTAGTGACATGAATTGTCAGCAGGACCATGGGAAAGACAGTGAGAGAGGCTGAGCCAGAACCACCCAGCTAAGCTGCTTTTGGACTCCCAACCAGAAGTCTTCAGTTTTAATAATTAGCGTTTGTGGTTTTAAGCTACTAAATTTGGGGTGTTTGTCACGCCATAGCAAATAATTCAGGGGGCCTTTGGATGATAAATGACGTGCCCAATGTCACGCACAGAGAAGCAACAAAGCAAGGGCTGAATGTCAGACGCCTTCACTCTAGCGGTGAAAGAGCAGCACTCTTTCCACGACCCCACCTACCTCAGTGGAGCATTCACTCCCACCCTACAGAGAGCAGTTCCACTCAGGAATGTGCAAGAACTTCTGCAAGCGGGTAGGGGTGGGGGTGGGGAAGGCTACGGATACACAGGACGGTCGGGTCGAGACTGAGGATAGAAAGCGAAAAGAAGGTGTTAAAGAATTTGAGTCACCTTTGCTTCAGGTTCCTCTCTGATTTGCACTCTCTGAAGCTGAGTCTATTTCTCAGGAAAAAGAACAGATGTGTGAGGAAACCGCTGACGAAAACCGCCCGACCCCAGAAAGGGCCAGGCTCCATAATAACCGCTTCTGTGAGGTGTCCCGCAACAAGTCTCGGTAAGGAACACAGCGCAGCCGCTGAAAACTAACCCGGGAGGATTTGGGAGGAGTCAGAAGGAGGAAGAAGACGCCACGCCAGCCCATAATATGTCCCAGAAGCCCTTGCAATGGACCTGGTCCTAGTGGAGAGATGTGCGCATGACCAGGAGGGGCCTTGAAACAGACGGAAAGTGAGCCAAGCAAGATGATTGGCCAGAGACGACCGCGAAAATTAACCTCCTCACCATAAAACCTGAGACTGCGAGCCACTTGGCAGAGCGATTCTCCTGGGTTCCTAAACCCCCAGGTTTCCTTAGCTTCTGCTCTCCAACCCCGGGCTGCTTCCGTATTTTGCTTTGTCAGTATCTGTGTTTCCTCGGACAGTTCAAGACAAGAACCCACACTGGATCCCTGGAAGGGGTCCCCCTTCCTGCAACAGATGAAGCATCCTTAGAGTAATATATTCCTCATTGGGGCATGCAGAACCCATGTCTGCTGGTTTGGGGACAAGGGCAGGCTTCTAATGAATTTAACTGTTCAAAGAAACTCACAATCTGACGGAAGAGCGGCATTCCTAGCAAACTCATCTTCTGATTATATCTGAATCCCCAGGTCCTGGAAGCAGAGCGTTTCTTCTTGCAGCCCTCTCAGTCAAGCCTCAGTTAGATCTAGAGCTATCCACTTTAGGTACTGGCTTAATTTGTCAGTGTCTTAAAAAATTTTTTTAAAATATAATTCTATTACATATTCCATGATGGAATTTATTTGCAGGACCCAAAGGCAGCAAGACACTTCTGAGACCATATAAAAAGCCTTTGCAAGATATCTTTTACCACCAGCTTTTTTTTCATGTATGCACAGTCAGAAGTGTAAGCCAATTATCTCTCTTTACAAAATGCAACATTACCATGTTGCCATTTTTTAGAGGAGATGGGTAGTAACCAGGAGTATTTGGACAATGTAAATTCACATCTGCAAAATGTCTGCCTAGAAATTATTGATTTTTTCCTTCCCTGAATAGCCTATTAAAAGGAAACATTTTTCTAATGCTTTCCAGGGGGGTTGCAGGAAATTATTTCTGGTGGTGACTTGTTTTATGGTTCTTTGGAATAGGAGCTTTGAATATGAACATGAAATGTGAAAAGGAAGGAAGTCATATGCAGATGCTTTCTTGGAAGGAGGCTTTTATTTATTGCCTGGCCCCTAGGTTATTTCTCAAGGCAAATAGCCCAGGATGTCATTCTGGGATGGCTCCTCCTTCTGCAGGAAATTTTTAAAGACCAATGCTGGATTTAATTCCTCCTCATCTAAGCACTACCCCCTTCTTCTCTTTTTGCCTATTCTCAGAACCCACATTTTCCTGTCACCAGTTTCTCACTAGGGTTCCTGCCCTCACATGTATGAGCTAAAACGTGACACATGCTGAGCCTGAGCTGCAGCACCAAGACCAGGAAGAGTCAGGAAAACTTCCGTGCAGAGACTGTCTCTGCACAAGGCAGGCGGGTGGGGCAAAGCACTGTGTCCAACGGTGTGGCATCATCAGAAAATGTTCAGGTAGGCACAGCATACACTTACTTATCACAAGGGATCACCCTGGACGTTTCCAAACCTTCAAATATGAAAGCGCTGTCTTAGTGATGAGGGTGTTGACGACGAAATGAGAAGGAAAAAAGCAGCTACATTCTCTCGAATACTTAGTGTGAACACTTCTCCCTCATTTACTCCTCACAATAACTCTGGGAGGCAGGCGCTTTTCTCCCAGTTTACCAACAAAGGTTACAATTTGCCCTTGGTAACTTGTGAATAGCAGAGCGGTACTTAAATCTAACTGCAATGGGGAGTGCTCATTGAGTCTCAGTGGGTTAAAAACACGACTAGTCTCTGTGAGGATGTGTATTCATTCCCTCACCTCACTGAGTGAGTTAAGGATCCTGGCATTGGCGAAAGCTGCAGTTGCAGATGTGACTTGGATCTGGGGTTGCTGTGACTGTGGTGTAGGCCAGCAGCTGCAGTTCCAATTCGACCCCTAGTCTGGGAACTTCCGTATGCCACATCTTGCTCACAAGTTCATCTAAACCTTAGGAACAGATGAACTTAAGCATCATCAGTGCTCTCAGTAAACTGGAGGCACATCCAGAATAAACATATTTCATTACATGTTTAATTACAAAGCATCTATTCTGTGTCAGGAACTGTGCTGTGGAAATGAGCAATGGCAATAAAGAACAAGGATGCTAGGGAAGCAAAGAAATGGTCCATAAACCAAATGACCCAAAAATAAAGGCATAACACAAATTGGGGTAAGACTGTGTCAATGCTATAGAGACTGTAATAGGAATCTAATTGACATGAAGGGGCCAACGAGTCCTGAGAACAGAGGAATGAGAAGGAGTTAGAAGTTTACCGTGAGGGGAGGAGAGAGGGAACAGCGCATGTTTATGTGCAAAGGCCCTGAAGGGGGCAGGAGAGAAAAGACATGTGAAGAACTGACAGGAGGTCCATGTGGCAGATGTATAAGGAGAATCAGGGAGTATGGCAGTCAGTGCACCTGGGGAGAAGGCAGGGGGAGAAGCACCGGGGTCTTACGAGATTCCCGTATCCTCCTGGGTAAAATAAGCCGGTAAAAAGACACTGTTACCATGTGGGCTGTTACAAGTTCACTGGGGCTGCCCTAAGGAATGGGACATGAGCCAAGGGTCCTTAACAGGTGACTGCGTTGGAATAACAGAGACAGACGAGATGGGGGCTGGCACAGGGGGATGGTGTGGAAATGGGGCGATCCAAGCCTACTTTATTAGGGTCCATGGAAAGAAGAAAAGTGTATTGGTTTCCTAGGACTGCTGGAACAACAAATTACGACAAATCTGGCGGCTTAAAACAACAGCAGAAATTTATTCGTTCCAGAGACTGGAAGTGCAAAATCAAGGTGTCAAAGGGGTTCCCTCAAAACTTCTAAAGAAGGCTCGCTCCTCTTCTTAGCTGCCAGTGGCTCTCATCAGACCTTGACACTTCTGGACACTCTGTTCTCTGCCTCTATTTTCACACAGCTTTCTTCCCTGTGTGTCTCTTCCGTGGCTTTCTGTCCAAAGTTCCCTCTCTTTCCCTTTATGTAGACACAAATGATTAGATTTAAGTCACCTTGATCCATTACGACGTCATCTTAACTTGGTTACATCAATAAAGAAACTATTTAGAAACAAAAAAAAGCCACTTCACAGGTTTCAGGAGTTAGGACTCGAACACTCTTGCAGAGAACCCAGTTCAACCCATTACAGAAAGTAAAGATGTCAGGTTTATCTTCCAAGTTCCTATCAGGAGCAACATAGTCAATTTACTCAATTGGGTAGAGTGAAGGAGAAGTACCTTTGGGTCCAGTCTAGAGCCAGTTACCTATGGAATACCAACGAATGCAGAATTACAGTTAATACGAAGGTATTAAGCAGAGAAGAAACATCTAGGCTGGATATAAATATTAAATTTCAAGGGAATCAATGAGATTGTCAAGAAAAGAGTATAATAGTGAAATCTTATAAACAAAAAAGGTTTTCCACAAAATTTAATGCCACCCGAAAACATGCTTATTGACTGCAAGAAGACATATACAGAATTGTATATACCACCTGTGGTCAATTATGTTTTATATAAAATATAAGTGGATATAAATATACAAACAAGTTTAGTTTATATAAAAATAAGTAGAAGGAAACTGACAAATATTGATAGAGGCTCTCTTGAGGACTAATTTTGTTTTCTTCTGGTTTGTAGAGTTTTTCAAATTTTCTACAGTCGAGTACATGATTTTTTTTAATAAAATGTTTTTAAAAGACAAGCTGTATTCAGAAATGTAATGTGGCTTGAAAATGAGGTGTGAAAAAGAAAAGACTGAAGAAAAGCAAAGCTAAATGGTAGTTATTGAGCCTGGCCTAATTTGCCAAACAAAGCAATTTATTTTTCATCCTATAGACAACAGGGAATTCTAAAAGCTCTGAAAAATGGAAGCAGAATGATTATCTCCTGGAATTTAGTTAGCTATTCTTCTAACTGTAGAAGTAATGTATTCTCATTATAGGGAATAAAAAAAAATAGAGCTACCGGAAATTACATATCCACTGTTGACATGTTTTCAGTATTACCTCCCAATATTCTTTTCTGTACCTATTTTGCATAGATTAGATCAATTTTTAAACAGATTCCTTTTTTAAATTCCCTGTAATATGATAAACCTTTCACAGTGAATTTGAAAATCCCTGGAAATACATCATTGCCTATGTGGCCATACCATAGAGATAACATTCTTAACTATCCCTCCGTGTATGAGTATGTTTGTCACTTTCGTTTCGAAATAAATTCTAAATAATGACCCAATAAGCATCTTTATCCATGAATTTCTACCAGAACGTTTACTAAGCACCAAGTATGCACAGGCACTGCAGGAAATGTTAGGAAAAGCAAGCTGAATGCCACCTCTCCCTTTTCTGCTTCTGACTCTAGTATGCACTAATGCCATCTGCCCAGTAGAGGGAACTATCCGCATATTTAAGTCTGTCTCCTTTCTTGGCAGGGTGTTGCAGTTCAGTCCCATTGCCTCCCTGTCCAAGCTGCAGGTACCCCTGTGCCTAGTATTGTTCTGCTCGACCAGTCGTAGCTCTTTTGACCCTAACCAGCCATCCTCCACCTTGACGCTCTGTCTACAGATGCCGAGATGTTCTAGGAGGCAGCCGCAAGCACTCAAGTGCCCTCTGCAGTATGCTCTCCACAGGACCTTTGAACTTTCTAGAACCTCAAGTTAACATCTGTCTCTTCTGCTCACCATTTCATCTCCAGTGAAATAAATATTCTTTTGCGAATGATTGAACCAATCCCTTAGTAACCAAAATGACCTGACAACAATTGCCTCTTAAGTTCCTGAAAGTTTTTGTCCCTGAAGGTAAAGCAGTTGCGTCTTCCCGCAGGAATCACTCTGCTGCTCGTCCTGCCCTTGACAAAGGACACATTCTGCTCTGTAGCTTCATCTCCTCAGCTCTGAACCCTCAAGACAAGCTGCTCTGAGCAAAAGGGCCGAGTCAACAAACTCAGTCACTGGGGACATCAGGTTCCTGTAACGTGAGAAGTGCTTTTATAATGCGGAAGGCGCACTTAACAAAATCATTTAGAATTTTTTTTTAATACAAATCTCTCACATGCTCTTCTCCTGCCACTTCCTAACAAGCAAAGATCACTCGGACACGCACAAGGAAGAGAGGCTTGTATAGAGTATGTAAAAGTCCTTCAGGTGATTTGGGGGGCCCTGCATACACGTGCGCCCGCGCACACGCACACACATGTACACTGGCCTGTACCCCACGCCACCCCCATCCCTGACCTACTGAGAGCCTTTACTATGGACTAGCCAATCTATACCTTGGACACACATCAAAATCACCCAGAGAGATTTTTTTTTTTTTAATTATGTTGATACCCAGGCCAAACCTCAGATAAATTAAATCAGAATCTCTCAGAAAGAGGCTTGGGCCTCAGGGATTTTATTGTGCAGCCAAGACTGAGCCGCTGCCATAGACACTTGGAGAAACCACATAAGAGTCAGCATAGCCCCTGTCCACAGAACCTCCCAATTACCAGGGATTCAATGAGATTAGCACACAGTATTACACCCAAAGCAGCCAGGGGGTCGTCCACTGAGAAAAGCACTGACCCAGTTTAGGAGAGAGTGGTTTTAGATTTATCACTTGATAAGTCCCTTCTGATCTCTGAGGCTTTAGTCTCTTTACTTATGAAACAGGAACACTTTTATACCACAGAGATGGTCAAAAGACTAAATATAATAGTGAGGTGAGTTCTTTGTAAATTGTAAATAGCTACACAATTGGAAAGGATTATTATGAGGAAATACCATATATTTTAAAGTTATTTTAAAAATTAGTTCAGTCTTGAAATTGACACTATTTATCCTGGCAGCTGTCAGAAGATCCCTGTTTTTTTGTGTTTCAAGCCTGTTCCCCAGTTCCTAAAGTCTTAGCTCTTTCTCCCCCAGCCAGTGCATTCCCGATTCTGTTATAACACTCACTGACATAGCTCCAACTTTCCAATGTTATGATTAAAGCAAAGAAAGTAAGTTCATTTGGAAAACAGGGAAATTTGTCTTCTTTGAAATCTAATTGAGGGGGTTCCCTAGTGGTCTAGTGATTTGGACTCTGAGCTTTTTCACTGCTGACGCCCAAGTTCAGTCCCTGGCCTGGGAACTGAGATCCCACAAAAAGCCACTGCCCATGGTGCAAAAGAAAGAAGGAAGGAAGGGGAAGAAGAAAGAGAAAGAAAGAAAGAAAGAAAGAAAGAAAGAAAGAAAGAAAGAAAGAAAGAAAGAAAGAAAGAAAGAAAGAAAGAAAGAAAGGAAGGAAGGGAGGAAGGAAGGAAGAGAAAGGAAGAAAATGAGTCTACCGTTAAACTGGGATATAAGGAGTTCCTGCTGTGGTGCAGCATGTTAAGGATCCAACATTGTCTCTGTGGCATTTGGGGTTTAATCCCCAGCCCAGTACAGTGGGTTCAATGATCTGGCACTGCCACAGCTGCAGCATAGGTCACAGCTGTGGCTTGGATTGGATCCCTGGACCAGGAACTTCCATATTCCATGAGCATGGCCATTAACAAGAAAAAAAAAAAAAAACTGAGATGTAATATAGGCATATAAGCAAGATCCAATTCAAATTTAAGAAATAGTCAGCAATAAGATATAAAGTCTCAACTCTAGTGAACAAACTAGAAGATTAAAATGCAAGTAGTCCTGTTTTGCATTAAGACATTTAAATAAATTCATGGCATAGGCAGTCTAGGTCAAGGGGATCTGCCTCCTGCCATTAGAATGGAGCCAGTAGGAGTTCCCATCCACCGTGACTCAATGGTAACAAACCGGATTAGTATCCACGAGGACTCAGGTTTGATACCTGGCCTTGCTTAGTGAGTTAAGGATCTGGGGTTGCTGTGGCTGTGGCTGTGGCATAGGCTGGCAGCTGCATCTCTCACTCAACCCCTAGCTTGGGAACTTCTATATGCCTCGGGTGTCTCTCTAAACAGACCAAAAAAAAAAGGGGTGGGGGGTGGGGAATAGAGCTAGTAGACGTCAAGAGATGTCTTAGGCATCTTTATAGCCTTTACAACTCCCAGTACAATTTTCGTTCATACAAGCTTACATTAGAATTTCCTGGTGGGAGTTCCCGTCGTGGCTCAGTGGTTAACTAATCCGACTAGTAACCATGAGGTGGCGGGTTGGATCCCTGGCCTTGCTCAGTGGGTTAAGGATCCGGCGTTGCTGTGAGCTGTGGTGTAGGTTGCAGACGCGGCTCGGATCCCACGTTGCTGTGGCTGTGGCGAAGGCCGGCAACTACAGCTCCTGTTAGACCCCTAGCCTGGGAACCTCCACATGCCGCGAGTGCGGCCCTGGATAAGGCAAAAAAACAAAAATAATAATAAGAAGAAGAATTTCCTGGTGAGTTTTTCTAAATAAAATTAAAATTGTGTCCATGTCCACACCTATTCTGCCTCCAAGGCCCAGGCATAGGTTTTTGGTTTCCTGCTTGTTTTTTAAGCTTCCCTGTGATTCTGTTTCTGAGAACAACTACTCAGCCATTTTCTCAGCTGAATTTAAGGTAAGCAGAATGTGGCGGAAGAGTGGTGATTGGGAATTCAGAAATTTGGAATCTACTTTGGGTTCAAATACTAGAACCAAAGCAACTTTTGGAAGGCCAGAAATTTGCTGTGCCCCATGCCTTATCTCTGAATTTTTAGGACTGGTCCAAATAATATATACATTAAGACTGCTTCCAGCTCTCAGTTTTCATTATTCTGGTCAATAAATCAGGCTTTTTACAAATTCCAATTTGTCTTTCCTTAATGAGTTTGACTCAGGAGAATGTGGAATAGTCTTTGACTTCCTAGTGCTAAGGCTCAATTTTACTCAAGCCTGTATCTCCAGTGCTTGCCAGATGCCCGGCATGGAGCTGATCCAATAAATATTTGATGGTTGGGGGTGGGGATTACTGTCTAGCTGGTATATTTGTTGAAAAAAAAAATCTGAGAAATCTGGCTCTTTCCCTTTTTTTTTTTAGCACACGGAATGGTATTAGAAGCTATGCTTATGTGTGCTATAGATGAATGTACATAGCAGATGACTGTAATTCTAAATACTCAGTACCTTCTTTCTGGCTTTTACCTTACACACAGACACACACAGGGATTCTTTATAATTTGTTCTCCCCAAAAGGCAACTTAGAAGGAAAAAAAAATGGGAGTAAAATAAAGTTCCACCTCTGAAATGAGAAGATAGGTACTTGGATGTTTATTTTCTAGGTGAGTAACCTTGAACACATTACTTCAACTTTCCATTTTCTGATGTACAAACTGAAATCAGATGACCTTGAATCTTTTTTTTTTTCCTAGTGCCAAGAACCTAGGCACTAGAGGAATAAGTCAGATGAAGCTAACCACAGCTTTCTTGCTCAACATTTTTTATGTCCAGCAGTTAGGATTCTGTGGTGATCAAAGATGTAGGTGGAAGAAGCCAGACTAAGATCAAGAAGAATGTGGGGTTTTTTTTCTACTAAACAACAAACTGAGCAAATATAAGAGAATGTCAAGAAGTTGATTACTCAGTCTCTTTTGCATGAGGAAAACTAGAATGTGGCAGGTCATTCTCTGCCCTTGCTGACATGGATGCTGTGGAGGGGGGTGGGGGGACAGTGTGCTCGTCTCAAATCTGCCTTGATGCTGAGGAAGCATTTGTTAACTAACAGGTATGTCTTCAGGGAGGTCCAGGAAGAAAGCTTGCCTATATTAAGATGGGATTAGACCACAGATTTTTGTATTAGAAAAAACAGGGAGTGAATCAGCAGGTATGACACTCGTGATTTTAAGCAAGGGTGACTGAGGAAATGATGGTGGCATTAACAAATAAAGGAGTTTTGGTTTCAGATATTTCAGAGTTACTAACCAGAAGATCGTCCTAGAGGGGTCTTAAGCAGTTGAAGGTCAAGATCAAGTAGTGAGGGTCCACCCATGTATCTATAAAAATGTAGAAACCCTGCTACAACTTAGTGTCTTTAGTTCACAGTCTTAAGCCAATAAAAGTAAGTTTTGAACTAGTAAAGTGAGTTCCAGCATGTAAGCCATGCTATTTCCTCTATAAGTCCAGGTACAACCAGGTACAGTTTTTCCTACTTTGATTCACTTCTTCTCCTCCCTCAATTACTAACTCCTGGATCACTGAGAAACCAAGCAGAAGTGTGCAAGCCTTTTAACAGCTGTTACACTCATCGTGGTCTGGGAATTCTCAGAAGATCCCACAGCCCAGTGACCTTTAGGCAAATGGCATAATCCTGAAACAAGAGGAGCAGCAGATAAAAGACTGCATTACCCAATTTCCAGGACAAAACTGAACATATACAGCACAATGTGAGGGTCTGGCCAGATCACACTTGAGCTTATCACCCCAGGAGGTATGGGGTATTTCTACACCTACCTCACACAAAAACTGTAAAAGTGATGGAGTTCCCTGGTGGTGCAGCAGGTTAAGGATCCAGTGTTGTCACTGCTATGGCTTGAGTCACTGCTGAGGCTCAGTTTCAATCCTGGCCCAGGAACTTTTGCTCGCCGCAAGTACAGCCAAAAGAGACACCCACACATACACACACAGAAAAACTGTAGAAGTGAAAAGGCAAAATGACCTCATCAAGAGAGGCAAGGACATTTTCCAGTAAATGAACAAGTGAAGGTAGCAGTTCACAAACCGGGTAAAATCTCAGCCCATTCTCATATCTACCTTTCCCCAATCACCTGTTCTCACATTTGATAATATCGTATCACTCAGATAGACGGACTTAGAAAGAAACTGAGGCTCCAGCCACATAAAAGTGCACTAGGAAAATACCATCTCTATTTCACTTATTTGTTTGGTTGGTTTGTTTTGGCAGTGCCCACAGCATGCAGAAGTTCCCAGGCTAGGGATCAAGCCCTCGCCACTCGTACAACCAGAGCCACTACAGTGACAATACCAAATCTCTCACCCACTTTGCCACCAGGGAACTCCAATACTACCTCTATTTTTTTCTGTCATAATAACTCTATAGCACTATCCATTTTGGTGTTACCTGAGGAATCAGCATGAAAAACACTGTTTTCTGAAACGAACGTGTCTTCCAATCCCGTGTCATTGATTTACTATAATGCGCTTCTTGGAACAAACTTCATGTTTTTAATCTTTAAAATGAGAATAGGAGCTCCCATTGTGGCTCAGAGGGTTAAGAACTTGACAGAGTGTCCCTGAGGATGCAGGTTTGATCCCTGGCCTCAGTCAGTGGGTTAAATATCTGGCATTGCCACAAGCTGCAACATAGATCGCGGATGTGGCTCAAATCTGGTATTGCCGTGGCTGTAGAGTAGGCTGGCATCTGTAGCTCTGATTTGACCCCTAGCCCCGGAGCTTCCATATGCTGCAGGTGTGGCCTTAAAAATAAATAAATAAATAAATAAATAAATAAATAAATAAATAAATAAATAAATAAAATGAGAATAGCACTGATCTTATTGGAGGATTAAAACTAATGTACATGAATGTACATAATCCTATTGACTTCCCTACATGACGCCCCCCAGCGGCAGAATACTCCACCTGCCATTATTCCAATATCTCTCTCTACTGTTGTTTTTCCAGACAAAAGCCTGGTCTTACTTGTTTCTGATTTTCCAAGGAAGACCACAGGGTCTGGCACATGATAAGTGAAAATGGAATAACAGTTGCTTTGAACTGCAGGAGGGCTCTCTATGTTGTGAGTTTTACACTCTGAAGCAAGCCTTCATTTATCATCAGAAACTTGTCTGACAGTATTCAGAGCTACGCTGGAAACATTTCAAACTCTCACCCTGAAGCCTAGGAAGAAAGCCCACAGCTCCCAGCCCAAGATTTTAATCATTATAGAACCCCAAAGAAGGATAAATGACTAGTTAAAGAAAGGAAGGAACGAACTCAACTCTGAGGCAGTTGATGAAGACGAAATTGGAGGAAAAAAAAAATCATTTAAGTGACTTAACCAAAAATGTGACTCAAGTTACCAATAATGGTGGATTGATGATAGGATTCTTCCTTATTTTTGTAAGCTAATCAGTATGCAGCAAAGAGTCTAAGGCACTGGAAGAACTGGAAATGGTTAATTATGAGAACTATAGGTTATCCCAGAATATGGTAAACAACTACCAAAAGTGGAACCAAAGGAAAAGTACACTAATGAAAATATTTATCTTATAAGAGAATTATTAATATAAACTGAGTGGAAAATAATGGGATAAATAACAAATAACTCACAATATTTCTGAACCTTTCATTAGATTCTGAAAAGAAAGCTATCAGTATTTCTGGGCATGACTTTTCCACATTGCGATTTTTAATGAGGTATTTAGTATGACCCCAAGAGATATTCCTGCATTTTTAGTAGCCTTTTAGCGACCCACTTAAGAAAATACTTCATTTTAACTCCATGTGGATTCTCCTCTTGGTAGAGTTTTTAAGAGCAAGCTAATTTCCATCTACTTAAAATCTTTTTGTTGCAGTTATACCTAGATTCAATTAATCTCCCAAAAGAAATTTTCAAGTTCAAACTCGACCGTTTTGTTCCATCAGTGGGATGGATCACAATAAATCAGGAGCTAACAGAAAGCAGGGTCCAAGCATGGATTCTAATTCCTTAATCACTAATACTTTAAAATACTGTTTAATCATTCCTTGTCTCACTCTCCCAAAGCAGACTTAAAAGACTTTCACAAATACAGCTCACAAAAGCATTGTTGCTGACAAGGAATCTGAGTGCTTCCAAATCACTTTGGGAATATAAAAATGTGATCTAAATGCCTAATTTTTAAAAATGACATGTGACACAATTGCTATTTTTACTACCTGTCTAACGGGAACCCACGCACACTTTTCTAAAATAACTTAGTTAGAAGCCAAGAAGGAATTCAAGCCAAGGTATTGAAAGCTGCACTTTGATTTCAGAGGCAATGCATTTTCGGACCCATTACAATTGTTCTTGCCATCTCAGAATGGAGCAGATTCCTTGAAAAAAAAAAAAGCAAAACAAAACAAAACAAAACAAAAATCACTACTTTAGAAGGCCTACTTTCTTAGGCCTTTTCTGGAAATAATAGAAGTTCTGGCTCCAGGCAACTACCTCCAACAAACTTCATCACCAAAGGAGTTTTCCTCACGTTTCTCCTCCGCTATGCAAATTCACTTCAAATAGATATAATGCATGACTTTAACTGAAGCTCAGCAGCAGGCAAAACCCAAAAGGGCAATGGATGAAATTAATGAGCACCTGTAGTGCCCAGCATGTGGTACAGGCATTGCCTCAAGGTAAGGATTCTCCTTTGGGATCCAAAAGGTCAAAACCAACTGTTTCCCACATGTTGATTAGAAAGATCAATGGGTGAAAAAAATAATCTCATTTATTCCCTTCACTTTCCAGTTTGCCATCTGAACACTAAACATCAATTGGCCATTGACTCAATATAAAATGCTGAAACACATAATCATCCCTGTTGTTCCCAGTTAAAATTTACTTTATAAAGGTGATATGGCTATATCATCATCATTTATCATCCTCATAAATATGAGAGATAAGCAGAATTGTGGAGAGAAGCCAAGAGTTCCTTTGCTGCCAGTTATCGTTAATGCAAGCCAAGTACCTGAAATGGCCATGATTCCTGCTTTTTGCCATCTTGGTGTTTGACTTTGCTTAACCTACACTCTTGACCTGAAAAAGGCATTCCCAAGTGAATGTCATGGGAGGATTCTCCCCAGGAGTCAGGGATCCAAAACCTAAATTTAAGCAAACCTAACCAAGTTCCCAATCCAAAGACACCGAAAAGACAAGAGGGTCAAAACTCTGTTTCCTCTGAGCCTAGGAAACCGTAACTCTGAAGCTTTCTTTGTTTCCATTTAAATCAATGTGTCTGGGAGTTCCGGTCATGGCACAACAGAAAGGAATCCGACTAAAAACAATGAGGTTGTGGGTTCAATCCCTAGCCTTGCTCAGTGGGTTAAGGATCCAGCATTGCCATGAGCTGTGGTGTAGGGTCACAGATGCGGTTAGGATCCCGAGTTGCTATGGCTGTGGTGTGGGCCAGCGACTACAGCTCTGATTCGACCCCTAACCTGGGAACCTCCATATGCCACGAGTGCGGCCCTAAAAAACAACAACAACAACAAAAAACAACTGAATCAATGTGTCTGTTTATAAAGCACTTACTGTTACTTGCTATTGTTATACACACCCAAAGGCAGGGAGTGGAGGAAGACAAAGTAGTATTAAGAAGAGGCCTTTGACTTTAAAAGCTGAAAATTCTTCTGCAGGAACAAGATTTACCCACACAGTATGATATAAAACGATAGGAGGCAGGATAATCAATAAATCCTTCAATAGCAACTGTAGTGCTGGAGGAACTTAAAGGAGAGAGAAGAGGAAGTAGCAAAGTCTTAGGAGGAGGTAAAAATGGAGCTGTGGTCCAGTAGCTCCAGCAGAATAGAATTTGGACAGGATTCAGGTAGCAGCCAAGTCACAGATGAAGCAGTCAGGAAGAAGAGAGTGCCATAATAGGAGAATTATAAGCATGCTGCCCTCTGGCCCATCCAGTTCATTAAAATCTCACTTTGGGAACTGTGGTGTGGTGGAGAGCACCTTGCTTTTGTATCGGATATATGTAATTCCAACCCCAGCTCTGCCATTCTGAGTCCTTTGAATGTGGCTGAATTATGAAACATCTATGAAGCTCTATTTCTTTATATGGGATAATGGTATCTACATTGCAGGGCTACTGAGACAGCAAAACAAAGCATGTGCAGAGCTAGCTCATAGAGGAAGTTCAAATAGCACCACTTTATTTCACCTCCAAAGCACATTAACCGTCATATCTATAGCAGAGAGTGTTATTTACCCAAACACCCAAATCTCTCCTTCTTCTATAGTGATAGAGTTGTAGCTGAGCCTGTGGATACCTAGCCAGACTGCCCTGGCCGACAACCCTGGCGGCTGCTTCGTCTGTGTCACTTTGTTCCTGCCAGTCTCAGATAAGCAGAAGTGATGGGTGTCTCTTCCAGGCCTGGACTTGGAAAAGCAGCTTGTCATCTTTTCCTCTTCCTTTGAGTTGGAAGGTGGATTTGCTGGAACCCACCTCTGACCATGCAGAGAAGGACCTTAGCATGCAGCAAAGAAATAGGTTGCAAGGAACGTAGAACCACCACCACCACCACCCCCAGACTGACTGTGTAGAGAACAGGCCAACTACACTTTAGGATCGGTACAGAAAAGAGGAACAACCTTCTTTTATTCTTAGTCACTCTTGGGTCTCTCGTTTCATCAGCTTAGCCTTTTCTCTTAACGAATGCAAGATCTCATCTATCCTTTGCAAAAAGTAGTCTCTTTCTAGGTAGAGCAGAGGTTATCACTCATTTCACAGATGAACAAACTAAAACCAAGGGAAATCCAAGGCCATCTGACATAGCAATGCAATCCTGTCACTGATTCCCAAGCTTTAGTCTCTGCTTGTGACAACCTTGTCGCTTCTTATGCCTGAGGTTGTGAACAGAAGAACCTTTTAGATTTAGGTGTTGATGAAAGTCTGACAGGGTTGAATATTACATTTCAAATAGAGAATCACGAAACTAGATTTTAATTTAAGCAGCACATTGCAAAGTGGATTTCATAATTATTGCTATTACACATTTGTTGCCACCGTAAAATTTCAAGAAGCACTGGAAGATGTAATTGCAACACAGAGCTCTGGAATCCAGGGCAGAAATGTTTGGCATTGGGGGTAATTTACACTCGTAATGTAATTAAATAGGAGGCAATTTGCATTCAGATTTGCACATTACAGTATTTTTTTCTGATTATAAAAGTTAAAAAATAAAATAAGGTCTGGCAAGCACAGGAGGTTTCTGAGTGTTCTGACAATCAGTATTTTAGACAAATGACATTGGGAAAGAGGACTTTCTAATCCTTTTCTGGAGCCTTAGCAGTTTGCCAAGAAAATAATAAGCTGTCTGTCAGATATTTTGATATGAAATATGCTCCGAAAAATGTTTTCACCCCCACATTATTTTTGCCTGAATGTATTTATAAGATTTCTCTTATTCTCACCTATTGATAGCATATGCCTATAAATAAAAGATTTGAAAGTCGTAAACCTAAATACTCAGAACAGATAAGAATCCAAGTGTTATACTAGCAAAGAAATTGTGATTTAGGGATGATTTTTAAAAATTATAGAAAATACCTGTATTGTATGTTTAAAGGGCACTAAACATGAGCTGATGCTCTTTTCACTGCCTAAAAGGAATACCTTAATCGGGTATTTCAGTTATGTGACTCAGTCTCCTGTTTACAAGGGGGGAAAAGAAAGGAAGGGAGGAAGGAAGGAAGGAAGGAAGGAAGAGAGGAAAGGAGGAAAGGAAAAGTATAGTATCACCCACTTGGCTGATATGAATACTAAATAAGAGTTTTACAGAAATGTGCCCAGGGATTTCCCTTCGTGGCTCAGTGGTTAACTAATCCGACTAAGAACCATGAGGTTGCGGGTTCGATCCCTGGCCTTGCTCAGTGGGTTAAGGATCCAGCGTTGCCATGAACTGTGGTGTAGGTTGCAGACGCGGCTCGGATCCTGCGTTGCTGTGGCTGTGGCGAAGGCCGGCGGCTACAGCTCCTGTTAGACCCCTAGCCTGGGAACCTCCATATGCCGTGGGTGCAGCCCTAGATAAGGCAAAAAGACAAAAAAAAAAAAAAAAAAAAAAAAAGAAATGTGCCCAGCATGCAATAGGAGCTCAATAAATACTTGCTAAGTTGTTAAAGCCTAAATATAGGGAAAAGGCTAATTTAATAGTAACTAGCATTGATTGAGCACTGCTTGAAGACAATCCCATAATAGGTCACAAATACTGTCATCACCATATTGCAGATGGGGATACTGATGGAAGGGAGGAACTGATGGTTGTGTCTGAATTCACACAGCTGGGAAGTAGAGAGGGTAGGATTTGAACTCAAGGATCCAGACTCTCTAGGTTTTATAGGTTACTGCCAAGCAATATTACATCATCCTATAAAGAAGCTTTCTATCCTGAATTAACGTCAGTGGAACTTTTGATTTGTGCTTTGCCAGATGTACCATTAGCGGCCATGAGAATGTATAGTCACAAAGTTACATGTTTTGTTCATTTAATAAGTCAACATGCAGCTCCTAAAACTGGTAACAAGATAAAGAATGGAAATCAGTAAGAAAGAAAAATGGAAGTTATCTTTCCTGTATGATCCATTATCAAGCAACTCTGTCTGTTATGTCTGTATGCAAGAAATTTAGAGTTGGGGGAGATGGGGGGGTGTATCTTGTTAAATATATTTACATACTCAGGTAACTGTAAGAATAAATGTTTCTATTATCTGGACATTGAACTGTTTGCCTGAGATCAAGCACCCAACAACATTCTGATGGAATAGGTTTATAATCATCTTGGTTCATTTTACTGCCAAACCTGGTGAACTAAAGCACATGAGTCTGCTTCTCTTTTACCCAGGGAAAATTCTCTCTGACAAGTCTCTAAACTCTTCGTGGAGGGATTACGTGACATACTTGTCTTAAACCTTTCCTAGCACAAGGGGAAGGCTTACCCCATGCCCAGCCCCGTGCCAACCACTACAGAGGTGAGGTGAGTCATCATCATAATAACAGTAAGATTACCCATCACTTACTGAGCCCCGCCAAAGGCACTAAGCATTTTATATATGCTTTCGTTTAATCCAGAAAACCACACTCTGGAGGAGGTACCGTTATCACTGCTGTTTTACAAATAAGGAAAATGAAACGGGGTGGGGTCTTTGTCTTCTAGAGTAAGAGAATTGAACTTTCCCTTCTGGATGAGAAAATTCAAAGGTTCTTCACTGGATTGCCTAACAGGCCTCCCAGACTCAGCATGTAGAGGAGGAGGGTCAGGGCATGAGGAGGGGGAATTGTGAGACGGAACAGACATCGGGGAGGAGAAATCTGTGCCATTGCTGGCTCTGAAAATAGAGGAAGGGGCCAGGCACCAAGGGACATCCAAGCCTCTAGAAGCTAGAAAAACTGAGGAAATAGGTTCTCCCCTAGAGATTCCAGAAGGAACACTGTCCAGTCAATCCTTCGATTTTAGTCCACTGAGATTGATTTTAGACTTTTGACCTCCAGCACTGTAAGATAATAAATTTGTGTTCCTTTTGGCCACCAAGTTTGTGGCAAATTTTTATAGAAGCCATCAGAGGTACATACAAGGGGTTAATCCCTACTGATGTTTCTCCAAATCCTGTCCTTTCTGTCACAGCCCCTGCCTCTCCTCACCCCCCTTTCTGAATTTACACCTTCCTCCACTCTCATTTGGATTATTGCAGTAGCCTCCAGATTTATTTCCCTCTTTCTAATCCCTTGCACCACCACCCCCAAAGTATTCTGCTCTCCTTTGGAGAAGAGATTTTTGTTAATTTTTTCTTAAACGCTTCATGAATTATAATTAGCTTTAAGGTAAATGCAAAGGTCTTGTCAAAACATAGGAAGCCTTCCATAGTCTCTTTTCTGCTTCTGCCTTCAGCATGGGCTCCGTGTCCCTTATCTTGTCAACCTTGCCCATATGTCCTGTTTCTGTCCTGGGTTACATGTTCCCCCCTCTCCAGCTTGGACTGTATCTGCCTCTCTCCAGCTCTGTATTCCATGACCCCCTCTCTATCCTGGGCTACATTCTCCCCTCTCCAGGCAAAGCCGCATGCTCCCCTTTATTCTAGTCAGTTCGAGTTTTTGTACAACCTGTGCCTGCTCTTACCTAAATGCTTTTTCTCCCCTCCTCTCTCACTCTCTTTTTTTTTTTTTTCTTTTTAGTGCCACACACGCAGCATATGGAAGTTCCCAGGCTGGAGTCAAATCGGAGTTGCAGCTGCTGGCCTATGCCACAGCAATGCCAGATCCGAGCCTCATCTGTAGCTCGTAGCAATGCTGGATCCTTAACCCACTGAGTGAGGTCAGGAATCAAACCCGCATCCTCATGGATACTAGTCAGGTTCATTTCCACTGAGCCGCAGTGGGAACTCCACTTTTCTCCCCTTCTCCATCTAAGCACTTCCTACTTATATCTCAAAATCCAGCTCAGATGTCACCTCCTCCAGAAAGCTCTCCCTAAGGCTCTTCCACCCTTATCACCGAGTGGTTTGGATGCTCATCCTCAGTGTTCCCATGATGCACTCTGTTTGTCTCCGGTGTAGCTAAAGATAGTGGTCCCAGGGTTCCCCTGTGATAACCGTGTCTTTACTTGCCTGAATCCTCCATTAGAATGTGATCATCCAAGCTAGCATTTTGTTGCTCGTGCCATTCTCCAGTGTCCAGCACAGTGCCTGGTATTGAAGAGATTAGTGTTTGTGAAAAGAAAATTTTAGGGGAAAAGGTGGAACTTTGTTCACTAATGCCATAAACAATGATTGGGCACCTACTATCGGTAAAACATCGTGAGACCCTCAAATATGTATAAGACTTGATATTCTATACTTGGAATTTGAAGTTGAGCCAGAGAGTTGAGATTATTTCAATGTCCAGCAGGTGGTAGTACCTTACCAGACCACAGACACAGAGCTTCAGGGACAGAGAAGAATTCTTACGTGGAAAAGATTTGGAGAAGTGGAGGTTTCCTAGAACCAAGTCATCAGATTACAAATGAGACCAGAAACCCAGAGGCAGAAGGCTTTCATTTATGGATGTGGGATCTTCAACAAGCACCTAAAGGCTTGATCATGACACGAACGTGCCCCTTTGTTTAAGAAGACACATTTGTCACTCTTGGGAGTTTCCAAGAAGGCAATAAATGTCCAAGGTACACGGACATGCAGACTAACAGGAAGCAAGAGAAAACAGAGCAAATTGTACTGAGTAACAGTGGTTAAGGAAGAATTTCAGCACTAGGCCTTCAGTTCCTAATAATTTAATATAATCCAGATCCATAAACTGATTGCTATCATGACTAATACAGGATAGAGGGTATTTCTTCTTCTTCCTCGGTTTTGCTTTTTTTTTTTTTTTTTTTGCCACACTCATAGCATATGGCATTTCCTGGGCCAGGGATCAAACCTGCACCATAGCAATGACCCAAGCCACTGCAGTGATAAGGCCAGATCCCTAACTCCCTAACAGGCTGCACCACCAGAGAACTCCCATGTTATTTCTTTTCAAGGTCAACTTTCATTCAGGAAAAACGGGAAACAGTCCTTTTCCTTGACCCTATCTGATAAAGCAAACGCTAAAGCAGATTTATACAAATGAAAATAAGGATGAGTCAGAGCACTTTATCCCATAAATAACAAAAATGGATTAAGGCTGACTTGTCTCCAGGCAACCTATATAAATACAGTCACATAACCCTGATTTTAGTATATAAAATAGACGATCAAGAGATTCACTTAAAACTATTCATGGCTGTCTCTTCACTGTTTTAATAGATTTAAAAAGCTGCTTCCTTGCCAGACTTCCCATTGTAAGCCTTCCCTGATGAAAATTTCAGGGCCAAGCTATTTCTTCTGCTGAGGTTCAAATGCTTGTTATTAGATCTCTCAAAGCAGATTTAGTTTAAAGAGTTTGACATCTACAAAAAAAAAAGTAAATACACAATGATTAAAATATTTTTTAATTTAAATGTATGTAAATATATAGATATATTAGCAAATGAATATGATAAAAGCAATGCACAGTGCAAATTAAAATCTCCAAAACTAAACCCAAAGAGCATGTAGATGTAAATGATAAATGATTAAGGATACTACCCGCTGCTCAAGGACTAAAATTAATGAGTTAGATGACCTTCAAATTACATAGAAAATTAATTTAGGATAAAAAAGAATGAAGACAAGTAATTCAAAGTTTTCAGGTTTAATATTTTTAATAAAGTCACAAACCAAGAAAGAATGTTATCTGAAAAAAATTTTTTAATGTTTCATATTTATATAAACGGAGGGGAAAGGCAGCAAAAGAAGGCATGGTGTGTCCTGGATTTTTTTGGGGGGGAGGGTGACTGCACTCAGAGGCATGGGGAAGTTTCTGGGTCAGGGATGGAAACTGCACCACAGCAGTGACCCCAGCAGCCGCAGTGACAACGCCAGATCCTTAACCCGCCATATCAGAAGGTAAGTCCTGTCCTGGATTGTTTTAACACCATCAAACAGTTAAATTATTAGCTTTTAAATAACATTTTTGGGATGGACTGAGTGGCCTTTGAGGTAGTATTACATGGAGGTGAGTCATGCTCCCGCCAGTCTGATATTCATAGATTCACAGCTCTTCCCCACCAAGCTGTGTGTGCTGCTTAGCCTCTCTGTGCCTGCATGCTCAGCTGCCTTTTCTACGAAATGGGGATAATAACAGTATCACCTCCAAATGTTGATGTGATAATTAAATGAGATAATCTAATAAAATCTTGGCACAGTGCTGGGTACTAGGAAGCGCTTAACAAACACTAGTTATTGTTACTGATATTACTAATGTCTGCCTACTTTTGGGTTATTTTTTTTTTTCATATTGATGGGGACTGAATCTTTTTTTTTTTCTTTTTAAGACCATACCCAAGACACATGGACGTTCCCACAATAGGGGTTGAATCTGAGCTGCAGCTGTAGGCCTACAGCACTGCCATAGCAACGTGGGATCGGGGCCCTGTCTGCAACCTACATGGCAGCTCATGGCAATGCCAGATCCTTAACCCACTGAATGAGGCCGGGGATTGAACCTGCATCCTCATGGATACTAGTCAGGTTCTTAACCTGCTGAGCCACATGAGGAACTCCTGATGGAGACTGGACTTGATGCCCTATTAAAGGAATTTTTTTTTTGTCTTTTTAGGGCTGCACCTGCAGCATATGGAGGTTCACAGGCTACGGGGTCTAATTGGAGCTACAGCTGCCAGCCTACACCACAGCCAAAGCAACTTGGGATCTGAGCCGTGTCTGCAACCTACACCACAGCTCACGGCAACGCAGGATCCTTAACCCACTGAGTGAGGTCAGGGATCGAACCTGTAACCTCATGGTTCCTAGTCGGATTCGCTTCCACTGAGCCACAACAGGAACTCTGAAAAAAAAATTTTTTTTTTTAATGTTAGCACTACTCAAAAGATCTGATTTCTGGTTTTGGCTCCATCACTTACCAGATATGTGGCCTTGGACAAATCTCTTAATCAATTTTATCAACTGTAAAATGTGAATAATAATCTGTGCTCTACCCTGTCTACCCCTAGTACTCAGGCCAGATGAGATAACATAGTTTTGTTTTGCTTCTTTGATATAAAGTGTTATTCACATGTAAAATCTAATGGTGGTGATGATGATAATGGCTTTGGGATTCAGGGTACTGTTAGGTGTAAAGGAATACAGTATTCTGGCCTGAGAAGGTCAGATAACAGGTCACTACCTCTGACTGTCACATCACTGCCTTCAACGTCAGGATGACACTCCTCTCAATAAACAAGGAGAGAGAAAGGAAGACACAAAGAAAGAGAAAGAGAAATTAATACTCAGACCCAATTAGAATCTCCTGACCTATTATCATTACCATTATATTAATTGTTATTATTATACTACTGTTATTGATCCAAAGGGCCCTTAAAAATCTTTTTTCTTTAAAGAGGAAAATGAAAGTCAACATTTGGCTAGAACCCAAGTCTCATGGCAGACAAAATCACATTCCTTTCTCTAAAAGAGCAAATTACACATTCAGATATATTTATTTTACAAAGCGGGGTATAGAATTACACAAACAGAAAGATCCCATCTATATTTAAATACAGAGGGAAAACTAGAAGAAAATACTTCAACTACTGCTTCCCTGAATTTCTGAAATTTCTACAAGTACATGTTAATGTTAACAAAAAGATGAGTAAAAGGATTCTAAAATGTAGTCTGTTCTTGGCAATCTTTGTGAAAAGAGGTAGCTACAACTGTGAGCCCATTTTCTGAAGATAATGAAAGAATTTTGAGAATTGCTGAGACTGTGGGGAAAGAATCCAGTCCTGGGACAATGAGACTTAATTGTTAGGTAGAGCTTCCTTTTGACTTTATGTCCTGGGTTTAGCTCTTCTCAGAAATTTATTCCAAAGATAATATATCATTGATCTGCTCTCATTTTATGAAGCTCATTTAATTAAGAGTTTCTAATAAAAGAATTATGTCTCTTGCTAAATCGAGCCTTGGTAAATTAGGGATAAAATATGCCATAAATATTGCATGGCTGCATTGGTGCAAAGTTATGAGCAATGCAGTGTGTCAAAAATTCAAGTGCATAGTATCAAGATCTGCCGCTTTATAAGTAAAGCCAACATGTTTGATTAAAAACATGCTGAAAATTAGTACAACAGTGCTGTATTATTTTTAGACTCACTTTTAGCAAGGCTATCTTAAATACTTCTTAAAATTTTAAGTCCTTCTCCTCTGGCTTTCACAGAACTGATTCCCAGTGCAGGCATTACACAGCAAAAAAAAAAAAAAAACCCAGCAAGCTATGTTAAAGCCGAAAGCTGTCTTTGCACCATACAACATGATATTTTCAGATACAGAATTTCACAAATGATTAAGCTTATGTTTAGAACAATAGAAAGATAAAAAATGGTTTTAATTTTATAAATAGTTCAAATAACTTTTCATAAAAAAACAGCCACTCAGGAATATAAGGCAAAATTCAATGAATAAAAATATCTGGCAAGGGAAACAAACACCATTTTGGTGTCTAATATTAGAAAAAGGACATTGTGATTCAGACGGACTTGTTTTAATTAAAGATTGTGGGGATATATACATCCTAATTCCCTGGCAAGCCTTTCTCCCTTGAGGATATTTTTATTTGGCTTTTAACAACTCAAGTAAAAAACAAAACAAAACAAAAAAGAGGCAGTCAAAGCGACTTTTAAAGTTTGACATCCCAAAGCTCGAGTAGAAAGTATTAGCTTTCATTTTCCTTAGGTTCTCACTCCAGGGGAGACTGAGTCCAAGCTTCCTGGATCAACAGCCCTCTAAAAAATCAGCAAAGGACAATTTATTAAAAAAAATTATTTATCATGAGTTCTAGAATTAGATCCCAAGCAAAAGGATTAGGTTCAAGACCTCACAGCAGATTGAGACAAAGTACAGGTCATCTGGAGTCGGTCTACCAATTTGACTGTGATGTTGTCCATCCAGAGCATTCTGCTTGTTCAGTTCTCATATCCTCCTTGCATTTTTGTGCATCAAAAAAGCATTCTTTTTAAGGTAAGGAAATACATAAGGGAGGAAGTAAATGCCAACTTCTTACTTTTCTAATCTTATTTTTGACCCAAAGAATAAGCTCCTTATGGAAAGAACATTTTCCCCATTATCATTATAGGCAACCTCATAATAACTATCTCTTAGCTACAAAGTTGACATTTGTACTTTATCGACTGAAGGAACACAGAGCGTGCTCTGTATTTCCCTACAGAAATAAATTGATTCAAAACACACTGTAGCTGGTGGTACCACAACCCAGAGATAATTTCATTAAAAATATCTTACATCTAAATCATATGTAACTTCCTTATTTAGAATAAATTATAAAAGTATCCTAGTCATACTCAACAGATAAGTTCAGATAAGTCTTCATGCTTATTTCCTCTCATTAATATTCTCAGAAGATTCCACAGCCTCAGTGCCATTAAGGTAAAAAATGCAAAATCCTACATATCTTTCTATGTAAAATATTATTCGAAAATAAGAGACAAAGAGGAAAGAAAAAATGTTATAGCTTTTTAAACAAAAAAGTTTATACACTAAATTCATTGGCCTCTATAACCTTCAAGTCACCTTCAGAAAGAGCGAAAAGTCTAATATAAAATAAAACATTTTTGCTAAATGTGGAACTTGATCAATCATTTTTAAAGCCATGGGAACTTTTTTCCTTAATAAGGTGACTGTTACCATTCTCTGTATTATCCTGTTGTGGCCCGACTGAACAACACTTTATGTGACATTGAAGTTACAAATTTAAGCTGTAGACACTAAATGGATTTAATCTGAGTAGTTGGCCATTATTTCATTGGCAAGAAACACTCTCTTCCTTCTCTAGCCAGTTAAAAGCTGAAAGGTTTCTGAGCTAGCTTAGATACAAGGCAAAACAGGCTAGTTGTGAAGTTAGACATGTGTTTCCTTGTAAATGTCTCTCTGCAGAGTCATCCCATTTTCAAAGCCCTGAAAAAAATTAACAGCAGCAGCAGCCTACCAGTTAACCATTTGCTCTCACTGCAGAAAGTGCTTTCCGTCCATGTGCAACAGGAAATGGCTGCCTTATATTTTTTATTTTTTAAATTATCTTAATAAAAGCAGAAAGTACTAAGTAACTAAGGCGTAATTACTGCATAATTATTACTTGGCCTTAACTGAGGACATGTTTCCGAGAGCAACCAGGAGATTGGTGAACTTTATAGAAAGGCAGAAAATTTTCTGAACTTTTTAAAACATTTATTCATCTGAAACCAGAAAATCCTATTTCTGCAATATTCAAGAGTCTGTCCCTTCATTCTGTATCTCCCAAGAGCTTAAGACACGTACTCTCCTTGCCATGTGCTGTCTCTTAGCAAACCAGAACATCTTTCCCCCACAGAGTCTGCAATGCTGCAGTTTCATATTAATAACCCAAAAGTAACTCCCTAAGTTAACTCCTCCTATTTTTAAAATACAAGAGAGCCAAGAGATCTTATAAAAATAGAAAATGTAAAAAAAAAGAGCTTCCAAAAAGCCTTTCCCCAATTATTCTGATTATTTACTGATTCTTATGACCTTATCACTTAATTGAAAAAAAAAGACTAGCTAAATCATGCTGTGAAAAATATATATACTGAAGTCTGAGGTCTCTATTTTTCACAAGAAGTAACGGTTTGTTCTCAGCAATAGCAAGCATTTCCCACGCAATCACTTGTGCCGGGGGCCTCAGCAAATATGGTCATTAGTTAGGCATTCTATTTGTGCAGTATTCTGAACTTTTTTGCCCTGAATTACTCCCAAAGCACAATGCAAAATAAAGGGATATTTTAACAGCAGTGCACTAGATAACAGGAAGTCTGTGTAGATAACTTACTTAAATAAACATGTTTAAAGATATGGAAAGTCAATTCTAAATCAGTCATCAGAATCTAAATGAAAGGGGAAAAATCTGGTTTTATTCAAAGTTGTGGTGAATCTATCTTGCAACTTTTAAATTAATTTGAAATTACTTCAGGTGTTTTTCATTCACCGCAGTCACACACAGGGATTACTGAACAGAAAGATAAGGCAATCGTTTTTGTTCAGACTTGTCAAAAACTATATTTCCCTGGACTTTTCATCTTAGCAGATTTCAGATTCCCCTTTCCAAGGAATATATTTGACTTTCAAATTTCAGGTCCGGTTTCTCTTGATTTCCTTCATCCATCATATGTTAGAAAACTCAAACTGGGTTACATGTATTTTATCTCTGTTACCTGACCTTAATGAATTTTGTTTTCAAAATCTGCAATCTGTTCAATGTGCCAACCCTGCATTGCAGAGAAATCTTAACGTGCAATTCCAGTTTGGATCCCTCAAAAAGAGTCACTACAGACTGTCTTAAATTGTATTTACTCGGGTAGAAGGGAGAAAAGAAACCCCCACCAACCTAACCAGACAGGCAACGCTGGGTGACAAGCCCCCAGGGCGGCTGCATCTTCCAGTTTGCCGGCCTGGGCGCTGTCCTTGGTGCTGCCGGCGCCATAGCGAGCACCAGCGCCTTACCTTCTGCGCCTGCCGAAGTGCGGACGTTTCCCCAAACGTTAAGCTGAATGCAGCGCCATATCCCACTTTTAATACAAATAAATACCCAGGCCCATCCTCTTTGTCCCCATCCCGAAGCCTTCAGGCTGACCGTTTCTCAAAGTCCTTTTGATTTTTTTCTTCTAGGCCCAACTCGGAGCCTGCGCTCATCTCCGGCTGCTTTAAAGACACGGAGTGGGGGAAGGGGAGGGAGGCAAGGGGAGATGAGGATGGGGGAGGGGCGGAATGAAGGGGGATGGGGGAAGGAGAAGGGGAAAAGAAAAGGCTGGGAAGAAAAAGAACCCGGAGGAAGGGGCTCAGAGAGAAGGAAGGAGTAAGTGAGACTAAAGAAGGCTTAAAGTGGAAGGGTGAAGAGATGCCAAAAAGATGGGGAAGTGATTAAGCACAGAAGATGGGTAAAGAAAAAAGTAGCGGTGAAAGGGCAAAAGAAGAGTAAAGCGTGAGGATAAGAGTGAGGGGCAGGGGGAGAACAATGTGGCCATGGGGTCGTTAGGAAAGCTGCCCCACCGGTGGGAAAGTGACCAAACAAAGAAAGGGTGTTGGGTGAATACTCCCACCAAGAGCATAAAATGCAATCCCGAAGGTGAAGAGAAATGGAGAGAGGGGGGCTTCAGTAGAGACAGGTGGTCTGGGACCGAAAGAAGAGCTAGGGGGAGGGGCCGGGGCCAAGGCATCAAAGTCCGGGGTCCCAGGCGGCGTGGGCCCACGTGGAGCCGGCGCTGAATCACTGCCGGGCTCTCCTCACCACCCCCATCCCCCGGCCCGGTGCCCGCAGTCCCCGCCTCCTCGGCCGCCGCCTCCACGGGGCGGGGCCCTGGCCCGGGACCAGCCGCCGCGGCTATAAATGGGCTGCGGCGAGGCCAGCAGAACGCTGTGACAGCCACACGCCCCGAGGCCTCCAAGATGAGCTACACACTGGACTCGCTGGGCAACCCGTCCGCCTACCGGCGGGTAACCGAGACCCGCTCGAGCTTCAGCCGCGTTAGCGGCTCCCCGTCCAGCGGCTTCCGCTCGCAGTCGTGGTCCCGCGGCTCGCCCAGCACCGTGTCCTCCTCCTACAAGCGCAGCGCGCTAGCCCCGCGCCTCGCCTACAGCTCGGCCATGCTCAGCTCCGCCGAGAGCAGCCTCGACTTCAGCCAGTCCTCCTCCCTGCTCAACGGCGGCTCCGGGCCGGGCGGCGACTACAAGCTGTCCCGCTCCAACGAGAAGGAGCAGCTGCAGGGGCTGAACGACCGCTTCGCGGGCTACATCGAGAAGGTGCACTACCTGGAGCAGCAGAACAAGGAGATCGAGGCGGAGATCCAGGCGCTGCGGCAGAAGCAGGCCTCCCACGCCCAGCTGGGCGACGCGTACGACCAGGAGATCCGTGAGCTGCGCGCCACACTCGAGCTGGTAAACCACGAGAAGGCTCAAGTACAGCTGGACTCGGACCACCTGGAAGAAGACATCCACCGGCTCAAGGAGCGCTTCGAGGAGGAAGCACGGCTGCGCGACGACACCGAGGCGGCCATCCGCGCGCTGCGCAAAGACATCGAGGAGGCGTCGCTGGTCAAGGTGGAGCTGGACAAGAAGGTGCAGTCGCTGCAGGACGAGGTGGCCTTCTTGCGGAGCAATCACGAAGAGGAGGTGGCTGACCTACTGGCTCAGATCCAGGCGTCGCACATCACCGTGGAGCGCAAAGACTACCTGAAGACAGACATCTCGTCGGCACTGAAGGAGATCCGCTCTCAGCTCGAGTGCCACTCCGACCAGAACATGCACCAGGCCGAAGAGTGGTTTAAGTGCCGCTACGCCAAGCTCACCGAAGCGGCCGAGCAGAACAAGGAGGCCATCCGCTCCGCCAAGGAAGAGATCGCCGAGTACCGGCGCCAGCTGCAGTCCAAGAGCATCGAGCTCGAGTCAGTTCGCGGCACCAAGGAGTCCCTGGAGCGACAGCTCAGCGACATCGAGGAGCGCCACAACCACGACCTTAGCAGCTACCAGGTAGGAACCGCGGCTGCGCGGCCAGCCTGCGCCAGCGCCAGCGCCGCGCGCCCCCGACACTCAGGCCCGCGCCCTGCCGCTCTCTCTGCCGCGCTCCCTAGCGGCCGCTGTCCAGTGCGCGCGCGTGCGACGCAGACCCAAGTTAGAGGCTCAAAGCATCCTCGCCTTTCCCCATCCATGTCCACCCACCCCCTAACCCCGGCCACGCACCATCCCTAGTTCTAAGAGCCCTGACCTTTTTCAAAACGCGCTTCTTTTCCTCGGGAGTTCTAGTTTTGCACGCTTGCGCGTTTAAAGTAGGAGGTATACATTTGAGTAGTTGATAAAGTAGCAACTTTAGGATAGCTGTGCAGAAACTCATATATTCTCAACTTTTCCAGCCGTGATCGGAAGAACTCCCCAAATTGGCTTCAGCCCAAAGGGCTCAGATGGGAAGGGCCAGGTCAGCCGTGGGGTTTCCCCATGCATGTTTGTTTCCTGCTGAGACGTGTTCTAGATCCACTGGTCCCAGTGCGTGATGTGCCCAGGAAATGTCTAGTTGTCTTATCGATCTTGTTTGTTGTTTGTTTGTGAATTCCTGAGGTTTTTATTTTAAGAGGGGTGATCTGGGGGAGGTACGAGAGGTTGGCAAAGTTGGAGGGATTTGGAGGGGTGGGGTGGGCAGAGAAGGAGGGTATATAGCAAGTGTTGTGCCAAAGAGGCGGCCATTTGGAAGGATGAGTCTGTGGCTGTGTCTGTTTCAGGACACCATCCAGCAGTTGGAAAATGAGCTTCGGGGCACAAAGTGGGAAATGGCTCGTCATTTGCGAGAATACCAGGATCTCCTCAACGTCAAGATGGCTTTAGATATCGAGATTGCTGCGTACAGGTACCACGCTCACTGCGGACTGGCAAAATACTAACCGCACTGCAGCGGCTGGGCAGAACCTTCACCACTTAAGTTAAAGCAGTCAGGCTTCAGGAATCTTAAATCAGTGCCTGTTTTTCTTCCTTAATTAAAAAGTAATTTCTCTAAAGAATTTCAACTTTTTATGCAGCTTTAAAAGAGTAAACATTAGTTAAAGTGTTTTGAGCGATAGCGCTGATTAATTTCAGTGCTTATGCTTAAGCTTTTGCTTATTTTAGCTAAAAGATTTTCTGAATATTTGAAATAAAAACAACTTTAGTTTTTAATATTTCATCTAGTGCTTTCAGCTTTTCAACTTTATAATGTCAAGGACAAGCATCAGGACGTTCCATTTCTGTTGCTCTGTGACAGCTTGCTGTTGCCATCATCTGGCTGAGAAGAAATGTAAATTGCTAGAATATATGTTTTTCATTTAGATTTAGACTTATAGATATAAATATATATCCAGAGATAAAAAGATTAGAAATCTATTAACTGATGTCACCTTATTATTGACTAGGTTCATAGATGAAAATCCTTGACTAAACAGTTTTTTTAAACTACCGATAAAGTCAGTAATTTTACAAGAATAAATTGCACTCAACACTATATTTGTAGGAAGGCTGACAAATTATATAAAACAGACACTTTATGATTAAAATTATAGACCAATTTTTAAAATGATACACATATTAGCACTTAGATATGATATATATTATAGCCTGAATTTTGATATATGCTAAATAACTTTGTAAAACTTTTGAATATTATATTTGCTAAAAGGCATTTAGTAGACATCTGAAAATCCAAATACTCAAGAAGGTCACTTAAGTCACCTACAATCCCCCAGATAATCTATTGGTTACTTTTTCAGCCTCTAGGGAGCTCTTCAGCATATTCGTGTTGTACCAAATGGACTGCGGCAGAGCTCGAATTTGATAGTTGTGTGGAGGTAGTAGACTATTGGGCGTGGTTAGTTACTGCATTAGGTGATCAGCTGATTGTCCCCGAGATCTGTCTCTGTCATGGACTATGACAGTGAAATGAGAGCAGGTATTACTTCATGTGATTGTCTTTATTCAAAGGTACCTACCACATTAGCCAAAATGTAATGAAGTTGAAAAAGCCCAATGAGGTTTTAATTATGCCTTGTCTTCTTCAATTACCTCCTTAGGAAACTTCTGGAGGGTGAAGAGACCAGATTTAGCACATTTGCGGGAAGCATCACTGGGCCTCTGTATACACACCGACAGCCCTCCATCACAATATCCAGTAAGATTCAGAAAACCAAGGTGGAGGCTCCCAAGCTAAAGGTCCAACACAAATTTGTCGAGGAGATCATAGAGGAGACCAAGGTGGAGGATGAGAAGTCAGAAATGGAAGAAGCCCTGACCGCCATTGCAGAAGAATTGGCAGTTTCCATAAAAGAGGAGGGCAAGGAAGAAGAAAAGGAAGAGAAAAAAGAAGCTGAAGAAGAAGTTGTCGCTGCCAAGAAGTCTCCGGTGAAAGCTACTGCGCCTGAACTTAAAGGAGAGGAGGAAGGAGAAAAGGAGGAGGCAGAAGGCCAAGAGGAAGAAGAGGAGGAAGAAGAGGAGGGCGCTAAATCAGACCAAGCCGAGGAGGGAGGATCCGAGAAGGAAGCTTCTAGTGGAAAAGAGGAAGGTGAGCAGGAAGAAGAAGGAGAAACTGAGGCTGAAGCTGAAGGGGAGGAAGCCGAAGCTAAGGAGGAAAAGAAAGTGGAGGAAAAGGGTGAGGAAGTGGCTCCCAAGGAGGAGCTGGTGGCAGAAGCCAAGGTGGAGAAGCCAGAGAAAGCCAAGTCACCGGCGCCAAAATCGCCAGTGGAAGAGGGGAAACCCAAAGCAGAAGCTGGAGCCGGGAAAGGAGAGCAGAAAGAGGAAGTAGAGAAAGTGGAGGGAGAAAAGAAAGAAGCAGCAAAGGAATCTCCCAAGGAAGAGAAGGTAGAGAAAAAGGAGGAGAAGCCAAAGGACCTGCCGGAGAAGAAGAAGGCTGAGTCCCCAGTGAAGGAGGCAGCAGGAAAGGCGAGCCCGGAGAAGGCTCCATCCCCAGCAAAGGAGGAAGCAGGAAAGGTGAGCCCAGAGAAGGCTCCGTCCCCAGCAAAGGAGGAAGCAGGAAAAGTGAGCCCAGAGAAGGCTCCGTCCCCAGCAAAGGAAGAAGCAGGAAAGATGAGCCCAGAGAAGGCTCCGTCCCCAGCAAAGGAGGAAGCAGGAAAAATGAGCCCAGAGAAGGCTCCATCCCCAGCAAAGGAGGAAGCAGGAAAGGTGAGCCCAGAGAAGGATGCCAAAGAGAAGGAGAAAGAGAAGGAGAAAGTGGAAGAGGAGGGAGGGAAGGAATCCAGGAAGGAAGACATAGCCGTCAATGGGGAGGTGGAAGGAAAGGAGGAGGAGCAGGAAACTAAGGAGAAAGGCAGTGGGGGAGAAGATGAGAAAGGGGTGGTTACCAATGGGCTAGACTTGAGCCCGGCAGATGAGAAGAAGGCGGGTGACAGAAGCGAAGAGAAAGTGGTGGTGACCAAAAAGGTAGAAAAAATCACCAGTGAGGGGGGAGATGGTGCTACCAAATACATCACCAAATCTGTAACCGTCACTCAAAAGGTCGAAGAGCATGAAGAGACCTTTGAGGAGAAACTCGTGTCTACCAAAAAAGTAGAGAAGGTCACTTCCCATGCCATCGTAAAGGAAGTCACCCAGAGTGACTAATATTTGAGTCCATCGCAAAAGGTTAAGCCATATGACAATTTCCAAATGCATGTGATTGACAGCTTCAAAACCGAACGGGTTCTCCCATGGGGGCTCCAGACATTGTATTTTACTTTGTGCAATACGAGGGACCTGCATGCAAGCTCAGGGTGCTCCCTCCTCAGTCTTTGGGTGATTCAAATGCATGATACTGTATGTACCTGGGGAACTGGCAAATTTCCTAAGCTGTTGGAAGGGGGGCACTGGCGGGGATGTCTTGAGATGTGTTATGAGAAGAACCAACTGAGCCAAAAATAATAAATGAAACACAGAACTCTTTAGCCTTAAGAAAGCTATATGTGAATAATTATGTTTACCTCACTGGTGCGTTTAAAAGGGACTTTTGTTCATGGGAGAACCTCGTTGACATGCACAGTTTGCAACTTTTCGTTGATTGATGTTAAACGTCACAGCAGTATTGCTCAATAAAGGTCATATTGGAAACATAGTCAGTTGCTTGGTATCATATCATTTCAAAGTGAATTCTCCACTACCTGACTTTTTCTTTCCCTACAGTAGATTATTTGGGGGCTTATAAGCAACTTGGATTTTTTAATCACTATTTCCCTGAGAGCGATTACTGGGAAAACACAATCGCCGAAAACATTTTCAGGTGTCAGGATCTTTATTTAACCCAACCTTCATCCCCAAATTTTAAAATTTTACTTTTGAAGTAAAAATAAAGGTCTCGATCAAAAAGGTAAAGTTGTGGTAATAGAAGTCTTCAGTTTCCAGGTGTTTCAATCCCAAACCAGAACTCAAAGAACCTCAAGGTGAGAGGAGCAATAGAGGAATCATAATGTGCTCCTTGGGGTTTGAGACACAGGGCGCCTCCTGGCATTCAGACTGATGAGTCCAAAAGAAGCAGGACTAAAATCGATAACAGTCCTGAAAAGAAACATCCAGTCTCAGATGCATGGTTTGTTTCTCTCTCTCTCTCCATCTCTCTCTCTCTCTCTCACACACACACACTCACACACTCACACACACACACACACACACACACACACACAGAGGGTTCCCCGCAGCACTGATTCTTGATTTGGCTGATAGAGATCTATATTTTTAGTGTTTTACTCCTAGGGGGAAATAATGTCAAAAAAAAAAAAACCAAAATACTCCATTTAGAAAAAGCAAAACAGATTCACTGAAATAAGTAATTGTTTTTGGATTTAAGGCCTGCAAAAAAATTAAAATGGACTAAAAAAGATTTTAAAGCCTGATCTTGACCAAGGAAATAATACAACTCCCTTTTCAAAATGCATCTGTTCTAAACCTTAATATTTATGTTTAAAATCGCTAATAAGGAGTTCCCGT
This sequence comes from Catagonus wagneri, assembly GCA_004024745.2. Classification (NCBI taxonomy): domain Eukaryota; kingdom Metazoa; phylum Chordata; class Mammalia; order Artiodactyla; family Tayassuidae; genus Catagonus; species Catagonus wagneri. The sequence continues at coordinate 13,174,499 of PVHT021183556.1, read as the reverse complement.
TGTGGCGCAGCGGAAATGAATCCGACTAGGAACCATGAGGTTGCAGGTTCCAACCCTGACCTCGTTCAGTGGGTTAAGGATCTGATGTTGCCGTGAGCTGTGGTGTAGGTCACAGACACACCTTGGATCTGGCATTGCTGTGACTGTGGCTGTGGCGTAGGCTGGCAGCTACAGTTCTAATTAGACCCCTAGCCTGGGAACCTCCATATGCCATGTGTGTGGCCCTAAACAGACCAAAGACAAAAATAAATAAAATCACTGTATTTCTTTTCTTAGGTATAAGAATCATCCCACTAATACAATCGTGGATGCTCTTTTTAATGATTTTTCAGGTTATCCCAATCTTAATCCCTAGATATACCCAGGAAGCTTGTTGCTAGTGTCAATAATTATAATGATGTTTCCCAATCATTACCCCTTTGCTAATCACAATTTTTGCCCTATCTGTGTATCATCTGTACAATTACTTAGCTACATTTTTCTTTAAAACAGCCATGTTTTATGTTAATACACTCATTTTTCTAAAGCAATAATAACATCCAAAGTGAAACTGAATTTTTAAATATAATCAGCAAAAACTTACTCTAGTTATACAGAATTTTAAAATTTGTAAAGAGTGTATTGTAAAGACACAGCATAAATTCTAGGATGGAGGGATCAGCCAAGAAGGCATCTGGTGGGAAAGACAGCCCCAGGAAGAGAGCAGAAGTCATCAGGGAGTCACAGGGCTGATTCAGCTTGAAACTTTGTATCAGTTCATTGGCAGTTCAGGAAAAGATCATATACCTGCCCATCCCTTGGTCAGCAGAGGAAGAAGCATTTTGACTGACAGTCCCACCAACACTGATACCAAAGATACATAATGTCCCCAAAGAAAAGACTGAGAGCTGTTGCCTAAAGTGGGAATAGAAGTTGGATCTATATAAGCTAGTTGAATTCTAAAATACCTGCGAAACATATTGCCATTACTATAAAAATATTCATCTGTCTACACCTAAAACTCTCTCATTACCAGGGCTGACTCCTGAGTCTAGAAACCCCTTTTTGTAGCATATTCTGTTTAAAAGTGACAGGATCGATTAGCAACACCCAGTCCCCCTCCTGCACCTCCAGATCCCCTCTACCCCCCCACCCCAACTCAAAGCCAACACTAGAGATTTGTCCTTTCAGGTCCTAACTTTGCTTTCTTTCCTGAGAAGGAAAGAATTTCACAATGCTTCTACATATTCCAAAAGACAAGCCATTATTCTGCCCTCTTTAAAAATAATAAACAACATACCCTTGATAAGCCAAGCAGCCATTTCTAAACCTCAGATTGCTTGGTTGATTCATAAACTCAATAAATGCTAATTGTGGACTGCTGCTCAGGCACACAATGATCTTCCCTTCCAGAACTTATTAATTCTGTCATCAATGACAATTGTTGTACCACTATTTAAAGAGAAAGTAATTCGAAGTTCATGTTTCCAAATACGTTCAGTGACAGGGAGAGACTATATTCAAAATGAAGCACAAACCTCCAAGGGTTTAGGCAATTAGAATGTCTTTTCTCTGCCTGTAGTCAGCCCCTGACCACGGTGACATTAAGCCATTGAAAAATAGGATTTCTGCTTTTCCAGTAGGTTGCCTTAGAGATACTATTGTTCTTTAAATATTGTAAGAAATACTAAGGCTAATTAGTTCTCAGTTTTCAAACACAGGCACGGGATTTAAAGACAAAAACAAAAACTGCAGTTCCCGAAGTGGCTTAGCGGTTATCAAACCTGACTAGTATTCCTGAGGACTCGGATTTGATCCCTGACCGTGCTCGTGGGTTAAGGATCCAGCGTTGCTGTGAGCTGTGGTGTAGATTGGCAGCTGTAGCTCCGATTCGACCCCTAGCCTGGGAACCTCCGTATATCTCAGGTGTGGCCCTAAAAAGACAAAAAAATTAAATAACTTTCTCTGGGTCACACAGCTAGTAGGTAAAACCCTCACAGTCAAGCTCCAAAGCACATAGTCTTAACCCATCGTAATGCACTGCCTCTCAAATCCATCCATCCTGGCCATCTCAGTGTAAGGAGATTCTGCTGTATTCTTTTTTCTCTCCAGATTGAAAGAAAGAAAATAACTCTATCTGATGGATCTTTCATTTAACATCCTTACAGATCTCTTCCCACTTAAAAAAAAAAAAAAATGCCATGGCACTGTTTGCCTCATGAGAAGAATAAAAAACCCAGATACAAAATAAGCAGTGATTCCCTCTACCACAACATCATGCAGTGTACAAAAATGTGGGAGCCACTTTCTCGTGGTAACTTTAATATTCAATGGAAAAGGAAAGTGTTATTTCTAGCACTGCCTTCTATTGCCAGTCAGTGCAGAGACAGTATTAAAACATTGGGATGTTCATTTCCACAACAAATAGGTTGGTCGTTCCAGTTTGGAGCAAGCTATTTTTTCTTGGTGGTTTACATAATTTCCCCAAAGGGAAACAGGAGCTATTTTTAAGTGAATTATTTTACTGAGTCTTCACAAAATTCATCCACTGCCAGGGCTCCTCTACCCTCAGAAGTACAAAGCTTTGACAAATCACTGGTCTATAGACAGTAAAATTGTGTGTTGGGGTCTAGGATATTCTCCCTTTATGCTTCGGCTCCAGAAGTTTGTGTTCCTTCCATTCATATGTTAATTTTTTTAAGATCCGCACCCCTGGCATATGGAAGTTTCCAGGCTAAGAGCCGAATCAGAGCTGCAGCTGCCGGCCTTCTCCACAACCACAGCAATGCAGGATCCTGGCCACATCTGCAACCTATACCACAGCTCCTTAACCCACTGAGCAACGCCAGATCCTTAACCCACTGAGCAACGCCAGATCCTTAACCCACTGAGCAATGCCAGAGAGCAGACTCACATCCTCATGAATTCTAGTCAGGTTTGTTACTGCTGAGCTACAACAGGATCTCCATGTGTTAAATCTTTTATTTTATTTTTCATTTTTTTGCTTTTTAGGGCTGCACCCGTGGCATATGGAGGTTCCCAGTCTAGGGGTCGAATTGGAGCTACAACTGCCAGCCACAGCCACACCAACGCCAGCTCTGAGCTATGTCTGCAACCCACACCACAGCTCATAGCAATGCAGATCCTTAACCCACTTAGTGAGGCCAGGGATCGAACCTGCATCCTCATGGATACTAGTCAGGTTCGTTACCCCTGAGCCACAACAGCAACTCCCATATGTTAAAAATCTTGTTTTTTTTCTTTCCTTGAGATTTCCATGTTAAAATGGGAGGGGTATGGAGTGTTGTGCTATGTACTGAGCTTCCCAAGCTTCCCAAGTCTAAGGACAAAAAAAGCTCTTTGTGCTGTTCTGCTCTGTTTTCAACCCATCTGTGGTTTCCTGAAGGGGATTATAAATAATTAACATTAAGAATATTTAGAGGCCCTCTTGTGAACTGGTGTTTTACTCTTCTCACCAAAATTCCTTTAAAAGATGAGAACCAGATAGACAGAGGCTAATTTCATTGGGATCTCTTGCAGCTGTCATGGCCTGCTCTCTTATGAATGTGAGAATCCCAAAAGATAATGCCTAGGATATTTGTTCTTGGCCCTTGACTCATGATACTTTGAACCCTAACACAATGCTTTTAAATCTTTCTCAATTCAGACATCCAAAATTTACGTGAAGCCAGAAAGAATATTTCAACTCAAGGAAACTTTGCACTTGAAAAAGCATGTGCTAATAGTTAGAAGAATAAAAGTTTAAAAGCTATTAACCTGTATCCACATTAATATACGATAGGTGAATATCTGAAAGAAAAAGAGGAAGCTTGTCTTCTGCTTTCTCTAGATTTCTTTCTAATCAAAGCTGCCTAGTGGTTTATGGACGAGTTTTGGGAGTGGCCTGAACAAAACCATCAGTTTAAGACCCAGTATAGCAATGCCTGCAATTATTAGGTACCTAGTGAATGGTGAATGCTCCTTGCTATTATTATTGAATAAAAATTATAAATAAATATCTTAAATTGTAGTATATATCAAATTATTATGTCCGTAAGAGAAACACCCAAAATTCAATCTATAGCAAAACTTCAAATGATAGAAGAGTTTGATACATTTACACTTAAACTCTGCTTAATAGTTACTGCTTAGAATCATAGAATCCTGAAGGTTGGATTAGCTTCTAATACTGAATTTCTCTTTTTCATGCCTGAAAAGTAGTTGTCTATCCCACATCTGAACATACACAGTGACAGGAAAATTATCTTCTTTCAAGATATCTATCAGGAAGCTTTGACTGTTTGCAAAGCCTTCTTTCTGCTATTCCAATACCTGACCCACTACAAATTTTACCCACAGGTGCAAATTCTGAGAATTTATAGGAAGCCCATTCCCTTTTCCCCAGAATAGACATTTAGACAGGTGAAAGTCTTTGCCCAAATCCACATAGTTCATCTCTATAATAACAATCATTGAGTTTACTACATATCAGGCCTTTTGCCTGTAATAAATCATTAAATCCCCGTAACAAACATATGTGCAAAAATTATCTTTAGTGTCGTTTCTTGCAGAAGTTTAGGCCTAAGGATTAGAACTCAGGCCTTTCCCTTATCAGACCCATACTTTTTCCACTTCACACTTTTATAGGAAAGATAGCAAATACTATATAGTCTGTATTTGCTCACTCCTGAGATGAGCCTTCTATCTGTGGGGCCTAGCTTGCTCTCAGCTTTCCCCATTATCAACTGTTTAGCTTATGGAGGAATTAACTGAGTTCTGGGGTGTCACGTGAAAATTCACTGGTAAGTGGTGGGAACATCACATTCCTGTTCACTTTTCCTGGATTGTAATCTGGGTTCCGTCACCATGGGCCTGAACGTGTAACTTTATTTTGTGCAATTGTCTTTACCAAATATATTAATATTCTAAGTGATACATGAGACAATTCATGTCTCTATTTTTCCATTTCTCAGATTTTCAAGAAGGCAATGGGCAGATGAATGTGTCTTAGTCACCCACAGTACGTAACTGGTTCTGTTGGGTACAGCAACATATATCTGCCCGTCATCTTTGACCAACAATTTATTCCTCAGCGATAGCAACAAGGAAAGTGTTTCAACTGGTTTAAAATGATTAAATATCAAGTGAAGTTATTTCAGCAGTTAGATATCTTTGGATAGTCCTAATAAAGATTGCCTTGAAAATAACATGTTAGAAATTGGACAGGAGTTCCTGCGGCGGCTTAGTGGGTTAAGAACCCAATATAATCTCCATGAGAATGTGTGTTCAGTCCCTGGCCTCACTCAGTAGGTTAAGGATCTGGCATCGCTGCAGTGTAGGTCACAAATGTGGCTCAGATCCGGCATTGCTGTGGCTGTGGCACAGGCCTGCAGTTGCAGCTCCAATTCAACCCCTAGCCTGGGAACTTCTGCTTGCCACGTGTGCAGTCGTAAAAAGAGAAGAAGAAGAAAAAAAAGAAAGAAAGAAATGAGGAAAAATTTGGAATCACTGCCACTATAATGTGTTACTATCACAGCTTGAGAATAAATGTCTTTCGCTGCCCTTTCACTATGCAGCACAAAATAGGCAACTGGCCTTCAAGGAGTAAAAGAAGTAAAATCAAAGGAGTAAAGAAAAGTCAAGAAGGTTCTAAAAGCTTGACTGTTATCCTGGTCTAGAGCATGCTGATTAAGTATCTGAATACATCCTTGATATATCACCCACTTCAGGTGGGTTCCTGAAGTCATTGCCAAGGCATTAGCCGTGGCAGTGTTTAGCCCGGAGAGTAAAGGATGGTGTATTTATCTCAGGGCATATGAAACTTTCCCCCGAATCATACCTCGCAGCAAATACTATATATTCTGTATTAACGCACTGTTGGAATGAGCCTTCCACCTGTGGAGCCCAACCTGCCCTAAACTGTCCCACAGTCCCTGAGGTGTTAATAACAACCTCATTACTAGTAGTGCCCAGCTTAATAAGCACCGTGCCCCTGTGAAAGCAGTTAACCATGTCCACCCACTGAGTTCGTCGCCTTGGCATATTGGGATAAGCATTATAACTAGAGGCAAATAATGTGTCCATGACATTTGGAGAGCTGATGCTCATCTCCATTTTCATCTGCTGCCCATGAAGTAACCACCACTGCTCCTAAAGTTGTCGCCTTCTCATTAGCAATGAGCAAGCTGCTTTAGCTCCTATGCTCAGTGAGAGATTTACTTACAGTTCTCAGGAAGGCACATGGATCTCAGTATCCTCCCTAAAAGCTGCCAAATACAAAGCCCAAGGAGGAAGAACAAAAGAGAACTTCTAAAAATATTAACCTTTTCCTCCAATTCGGTAGAAAGAAGTAAATTCCTTTTTTTTTTTTTTTTGTCTTTCCTATGGCCACACCCACGGCACATGGATGTTCCCAGGCTAGGGGTCCAATCGGAGCTATAGTTGCCGGCCCACGCCACAGCCACAGCAACACGGGATCCGATCCATGTCTGCGACCTACACCACAGCTCACAGCAGTGCTGGATCCTTAACCCACTGAGCAAGGCCAGGGATGGAACCCGAGTCCTCACGGATGCTAGTCGGTTTTGCTAACCGCTGAGCCATGATGGGAACTTCTTGAAAATTTTCCTTTTGCCATCCCTTTAGGTGGCACTGACTACAAAGAGCCTTGGCTTTATTTTCTTTGGCTTTCCCGGAAAAGCTCTGCAGACCACCAAAACAATCTAGGAAGTACAAACAGCTCTTAAGAGCACAGTTTTTAGTGTCAGTTCAGACCTTGGTTGGAATCTCACTTCTGAACTGACAGCTGAGTTAGTGGGTCAGGGGCCATTCAGGACAAAAGCACTGGAGTTCCCGACATGGCTCAGTGGTAATGAACACAACTAGTATCCGTGAGGATGCAGGTTCAATCACTGGTCCCAGTCAGTGGGCCAGGGATTTTGCGTTGCTGTAGCTATGGTGTAGGACGGCAGCTGCTGCTGCCATTCGACCCCTAGCCTGGGAAATTCCATATGCTGGGAGTGTGGCCCTAAAAAGACCGAAGGAAAAAAAAAAGCATCCTTTGGGGTTCAAACAGAATGGAATTTTTTTTGTTGTTGTATTTTTGCCTTTTATGTAGAGCCGCACCCGCGGCATATGGAGGTTCCCAGGCTAGGGGTCTAACAGGAGCTGTAGCCGCTGGCCTTCGCCACAGCCACAGCAACGCGGGATCCGAGCCGCGTCTGCGACCTACACCACAGCTCACGGCAACGCTGTATCCTTAACCCAGTGAGTAAGGCCAGGGATTGAACCCGCAACCTCATGGTTCCTAGTCAGATTCGTTAACCACTGAGCCACGAAGGGAACTCCAAACAGAATGGAATTTAATGCAAGAAAATGGTACAACAAAGTTAAGGAAAAGTTGAGAAGCTAAAAGGTGATATATTTGTCAGTTTGTTAATTAGATATAACAATAGCATAGACTGAGCGGTCTCAAAAACAGAAATTTATACGGCATTCCTGTTGTGACTCAGTAGGTTAAAGACCCAACATTCTCTGAGGATGAGGATTCAATCTGTGGCCTCGCTCAGGGGACTGAGGATCCAGTGTTGCCACAAACTGTGGTGTAGTTCACCTATGGGGCTCAGATCTGGTGTTTCCATGCCTGTGGCATAGGCCTCTGGTCTGGGAAATTCCATATGCTGCAGGTGAGGCCATAAAAAGAAAAACTGATAAAATTCATTTCAAAAAACCAGAAATTTACTTCCTACATTTCTAGAGGATAGAAGTCTAAGATCAAGATGCCAGCCAGTATAGTGAGGTTCTGGTGAGAGCTCTCTTGCTGGCTTCCTTACAGACAGCCACTTTCTCACTGTGTCCTTACAGGGGATGAGAGCGGGGGTTCCCTGCCTGTCTCTTCTTATAAGGACCTGTAATTCTACCAGATCTGGGCCCCACTCTTATGGCCTCATTTAACCTTAAATTGCTTCCATAAAGGCCCTATCTCTAAATACAATTGTATAGAGGGATTAAGGTGTCAGCAGACAATGAGGCAACCCAGAAATTAGCAACAGAAAAACGCCATTATCACCTTTGGGTTTGGAGTGACACCAAAAGTAAACGTTACTGGGGCCTAGAAGCCAGGGCCATCCAGCAAGAGCTAGAACTCTAGTAGCAGAGGCAGCCTCGTAAGAACAGAGACCCTAGAGGGAAGAGCTGTCCAGGGAAGACAGATTCGAGGAGATGCAGCTGCGGAAGCAGGGTCAGGAAGGCAGGGAGAATTTCTCTGATTCCCCCCCTCCCATGGGCCTCTCTTTCACTAGTACCTCTGACTAGTCAATGCTACCTGGGCATCTAGTCAGCAAGGGAGGCTGGGACATGTAGTTTCCTGCCATACAGAGTGGAGGGAGACAAGTGAGATATGGAGCTGAGAATTAGATAAAGGACGAATGATACATTCACTGTGTGACCTTGGGCAACCTACTTTTCCGAACATCATTTTCCCTACTTATAAAATGGGGACAACAAAAGACTTATTTTGAGGATTAAGGAATATAATTCTTATGAAGCATTTAGGACAGTATAAATTCTCTGTGGAGATATAAATATATACAATATATAAAAATACTGAGCATATGTAAATATGTAAATACTGATTATTGCTAGTCAGCGACTTTAGTTTTAGCTCTTGTGTTAACAATGACTCTTACCAATCAGGAAGCTATGGTCAATAGAACAGGATCAATAAACCAGGAAAATCCAAAAGTTAGTTTGAACCAAGCTATCTGTTAAGTGTTGTTTCTAAGAAGGTAAAAACAACATCAGAGTGTCCATCTCAGCATCTTTTCTGCACTCTCCTTTTATCCTTCTTTCTCCATTTGAGGCCCTTGTCTTCCTCTTCCAAGGCTCCAAGACTGTGAACATGTGTGCTTGTGTGTAATCATCATGATCTTTAATTGTTGGATCAATGGATCTCTCACCTATTCATTTCCCCCCATGTCCAGCCTAAAAGGAAGGGAATGGAGAGGCTCACAGTGTAGATAATCTTCTTTATGAAATGATTCACCTTACTCAGAAATGAAGGTCTTAGCAGATGTCCTTTAGTGATGAAAGACTAATAGGGGCCACTCAGCATATGCCCCCCAGGCATGCACTGCTTGGCAATGGGAAGGTCGGATCATCCTGCCAAAGTCACATCCCTCCCTCGAAGGAGGAAACAGTGTAGCCAAGACGGCAAATGGAATGGATCTCAGCTGCTCTGTGTCTCACTCTCTGGAGCAACTGCAGAGCTCAGACTGAAAGAGACCCAAGGCGGAATGCCACCAGCAAAGCAGAGGTCCCCAGGAGCAGACATGGGCTACTCACCATGTGAATCAAGATGAGGGCATCTGATCAGCCGCTAGCAACTGGATGCAAATGCAGTACACTGGTTACACAGTGGGGTAATCAGGTACAGAAGGGCCAGAGTTAATGGATTCAAAATTCACAGTTTTTATCTACTTGAAGGCGATGCTCAAACAGGAATCCTTCCAGGACTAACATGCCAGGGAAACCAGAATCTTGTTGAAACCACTAGTGTTTCCTTATTCCAGGCCTTCCTCCTTTAGGGTTGGACATGAGCCCATGTGGTGCAGTCACCTGAGAGGCAAATGAGGCCTGGCTGAGGGTTTCTTCCCCCAAAGGACAGAAGGTCAGAGGATATTTTGGGGAAGAGCCATACCCAAGATAGTTGTTCACGTGAGTCTCTACAGCAAAGCCAATAATGAAATCACCTTAAACATACATATTTCTCTACAGTTTAGAAAGCAGTTTCAGATACATCATCCTCCTTAAGCCTTACAATACGTAGAACAGATGCTGTGATTTCTCCTTTCAGCTTGCAAGAAAACAGAACCTCAGAGAAGTGATTATTTCCATGAGAGGAAAGTAATGCACTACTAGGACTTCTTTTTTAAAAAAAAGATACTGTAATTTTTTTTTTTTTTTGTATTGTTAGGGCTGCATCCACGGCATATGGAGGTTCCCAGGCTAGGGGTCCAATCGAAGCTACAGCTGCCGGCCTACCCCACAGCCACAGCAACACCAGATCCAAGCCGCGTCTGCAACCTACACCGCAGCTCATGGCAATGCAGGATCCTTAACCCACTGAGCAAGGCCAGGGATCGAACCCACAATCTCACGGATGCTAGTCGGATTCGTTAACTGCTGAGCCAAGAAGGGAACTCCAAGATACTGTAATTTTTAAATCCTAAGTGTAACCAGTATTCCTTGTGGAATATTCACCCAAATTCCAGTCTCATCTTCAGTAACTGTTTTATTTCAGTGTATTTTCAACTTTCTTCTATGCACAAATATGATGTATGGCTGTGATCATTCTGAAAATATCATTTAGCAACCCACTTTTTCAGTAACAATAAATTATAAGTGTTTTCCTATTTTATTTCAAATTCATCATCATGACCGGGTATTGCATAAATCCCTGGCATTTATCATGTCCCACCATCCTTCTGCAGACAGCTTCCCCATGTATGGTCACTGTAACCAGTTGTTTGAATAATCTCAAGACCATAACACTACAGCCTCAAAGCATTCAGATTATGAAAATAAACATATTCAGTTGACAATAATCATATTTATTTTGAGAGCTATTGTTACACTTGACCTCTTCTTGAAAACCAAGCAGCCAGTCATAATCGACAGATGTTCGTTGAGCATCAGCTCTAAGAGTAAATGAGCAGATAAGCAATTCATCCCACTTAAAATATGAGTCAGTATAAGCAATCGGGGGTGAGGTCATTTGAGGTTTAAAAATTGGCATTAGACGAAATAAATATCAGCGGCAAAAGCCACCATGCCCTGGAGATGAGTTTGAGAAAAAATACTGAAAATAAGAGTTGAGGCTCAGCTGTTAAGAACCCTACTGAACAGTGTCCATGAGGACCCGGGTTCTATTCCTGATCTCTGGCTTCACGCAGTGGGTTAAGGATCCAGTGTTGCCTCAAGCTGCAGCATAGGTTAAAGGTGGTGGGGATCGGATCCGGTGTTGCTGTGGCTGTGGTGTAGGCCAGCAGCTGCAGCTCCCATTTGACCCCTAGCCTGGGAACTTCCATATGCCGCAGGTGCAGCCCTAAAAAAGAAAAAAAAAAATTCAAAACAGTAATCAATCCAAGAAACCAAAGGAACATCAGGAGAGGCAGGAATTATCCCAGAACTAGTAGGATGCTTAAAGAGAAGGAACTGGCAATGTAGTTTGGTAGGAAAAGCGTGACCCAACAGACAAGATAGGGCAGTTCAGGGTGGTATGGCTACAGAGTATCTAATAGTCAAAGGCTTGGGTGGCCTTGGGCATGTCCCTTCTAGAGCTCCTCAGAATCCCTGGAAGGGACATTATTATCAGCACAATTACATTTGCTATGCATTTATGAAGTGTCAGGCACAAAGCTAACTGCTTTATATAGATTATTTTGTTTAGTTTCATCGTCATAACCACCCTATGAAAAAGAAAATATAAAATCCCTTCTAACAGATAAGGAATTGAGTGAGATAGGAAGAAGTTAAATAAATTATCCAATGTCACAGAACCAGTAAGTATCAGAGAAAAGACTCAAACTGGTCTTGGCTCACACACGTGCTTTACTCCATAATGCTTTCCTTGAAGGGCATCTAGTTTGGTCAAACCGCCGTGTCCCCTTAAGTCCTTTTTATATCAAACTACCAATATGAGAAGTCCTCCAGAGATGGGGTCTACTGGCTACCAAGGCAGACCATTCCATCTTTGAAAAGCTCTGAATCCATGAACTCATTCATTCATTCAACAAATTTTTGTAGAGTTCCCATTGTGGCTCAGTGAAAATGAATCTGACTAGCATCCATGAGAATGTAGGTTCAATCCCTGGCCTTGCTCAGTGGGTTAAGTCTCCACTGTTGCTATAAGCTGTGGTGTGAATTGCAGACATGGCTCGGATCCTGCATCGCTATGGCTGTGATGTAGGCCGGCAGCTACAGCTCTGATTAGACCCCTAGCCTGGGAACCTCCATATGCTGCAAGTGTGGCCCTAAACAAAACATCAAAACAAAACAAATGTTTGTATGCACAAATAGTTTATGGGACAGGCAGCGCTCCAGGTCCTGGGAATGTTAGGTGGGAACAAGCTAAGTCTCTGCTTTCATGGAGTTTATATTCCTATAGGGGGAATAAGGGAAGAAAAAGAAAGAAAATATAAAGTATTCAGAGGATGATAACTGCTTTGGAGAAAAATGAAGTAAGGCGAAGGAGGGTAGGCAGTGCTGAGTGGGAAGAAAGAGGTTGTCATTTCATATGAGGAAGTCAAGGAAGGCCTCTCTAATAAATATGTGAGGTATTTATGAAATAATGTGCAGATATCTATGAGAGATATGTGGAGAAATAGGCAAGACTCCATTTCAGGCAGGAAAAAAGCAAGTGCAAAGCTCTAAGTCTAAACTCCGTTTGGTTTGCTTGCAGAGTAACAAGGAGCCAGGGCGGTGGAAACAGAATGGGCAAGAGGGAAGCAGGGCTCAGGGAGAGGAGGGTCCTGATCCACGAGGCTCTTGTAGGCATAGTAAGGGCAAAGCTTTGGAGAGCTTTGGGCAAAGGATGGCACAGGTATATGCAGAATCACTCTGGCTACTATGCTGAATAAAGATTGGGCAGTCAGCTTCTGCACACTGGCACCATTTAAGCCTCAGAGACAGAATTTTGGGTGAAGCAGAAAGAAGAGCTTTATTACTTTGCCAGGCAAAAGAGGTCACAGCAGGCTGACGTCCTCAAAACCGTGTCCTCCCTTGAGAGGAAATAGCAAGGGGTTTTATAGATTTAGCTTAGGGGGAAAACACACACACACACACACACACACACACAAAACCAGGGCTATTGATAAAGATTAGGTGCCTACATTCTTTTCCCCCCATAGATTATTTCAAAGTCATCAATGCCGGAGTCAGGTGGTCCGGTGATGGTTTCTGGTGGTCTTTGGGGTTACTGCACCTTGACCTTCTCTCTCCAGTGGAGACTGTTCACAAAAGGAAGGGGGTGTTAGGGTGAGTTTCAAGGGAAAAGAAAACACTAGGCACACAACATAACTCTAACTAGAAACCAATCATTAGCAAAATAAAGCAGTTAAGCAAGGAAGAAATTATTTGTGAAAAGCCAGTTAGAGTAAGTTAGTTGGCCAAGGCAGGGCGTAACATAATGGAGACTGTTTTAACTAGTTTTTCGCTTTTTTTTTTTTTTTTTTTGTCTTCTCAGGGCTGCACCCCACCACATATGGAGGTTCCCAGGCTAGGGGTTCAATCGGGGCCACAGCTGCCGGCCTACACCACAGCCACAGCAATGCCAGATCCGAGCCATGTTTGCGACCTACACCACAGCTCACGGCAACGCCGGATCCTTAACCCACTGAGCAAGGCCAGGGATCGAACCCACAACCTCATGTTTCCTAGTTGGATTCATTTCCGCTGCGCCAGAACAGGAACTCCTGCTTTAACTAGTTTTTAGCTGTAACAATGTTTCCTAATCATTAACTTTTGGTCAGCCTTTTGAGACTGAGGGCAGGCCTGGCAGGCTAAAGGAAAAACCTTCTACACAAGGACACAGGGGCTTGTACAACAGTTTCAACTGGGACATGGGAGGAGTAGAGAACTAAAGGGCCAGTTGGGAAGCAATTACAATCATCTAAGGAAGAGATTTTGGCGCCTAGAATCCAAAGGTAGAGCTGGTGATGGTGGGAAGTGCTAGGCCACTAGCCATGTATTGAAGATAAATTCCATGAGATTTGTGGATGGAGAATTAGAGAGAGTAAGAGAAAAGAGAAATCGAAGGTGATGTCAGGGTGTCTGACCTGGGAAAAGGGATGGCTGGAGTTTACAGGTATTGATGCAAGAATGACTGGCGGAGACTCTAGAAAAGGGCAGAGGTTTAGGGAAGACGAGGAGTAATGGGACATTGGCTTTGCCATGGGAAGTTGATGGCTCAGGAGATATTAAGGTGCAGATGGCAGCTCAAGGGAAACCAACCGCCATAAACCCTGTGCTCTTATTTTACCTGTAAAATGTGTAGGATACGTGTCCTCCTAGCTCTGTGTTATGAGAAAAGGTTAAAAAAACAAACAAACCAAAACTCTCAAGAGTAAAACATATTATTATACCAAAACTTGATAAAGATGATAATTTTTTATAATCATGGGAGATTAAAACCTCAACAGTGAAGAATGAAAAGAATGCACAGATGGGAAAAGCATCCCCACGTGGACAATAGGACGAGAACAGAGGAGGAGCAAACCAGCTGGATGGCATAGATTTAAATGAATGTGTTGGCTTTAACAGTGCGATGTGGCCTTGGAGATGAGGCCGTGTTCGGGCTGTCTGCAATCTCCACATGGCTACTTAAGTCTTTCATAGCAATTTTCTTTTTCTTTTAAAGATGCACTGCCACAAAATTTACATAATAAAATAGGTGGATCACCCGCAATGCTCAAATGTCATCTTAGCAAAGAAACCTTCCTTGGCCAACCAAGAAAAAAAAAAAAAAATCACACCCTCCTGTCAAATTTTGTCTCACCTACCCTACCTCATTTATCATTATAACCTCCATCACCTGATATAGCATATGCTTTTTTAAAAAATCATCTGCCTTTGTGAAAACAGGACATTTTTAATATGCATGCTGCATCCTTAGGGCCTAAGGCCAGCGTCTGGTCCACAATGGGTTTATTGAGTGAGTGAATAAAGGAATGGTCTAAACTTCCTGGAACGCTTACTAGCAGCTGTGTCCCCTACACCTGGCACACAGCTCCAGGACAAAGACTGGCCCAGCAGGTGGGCTCCGAGTCCTCTAGCCTCCTCTTGGCACCTTGCCTTCTTCCTCACCTTGGGCCACCCATGTACCAGGGCCGCCTGGTCCCCCATCCAGGCTAACACTCACCCTGGGGCAGATATGGGGGCCAGGATTTTAAAAACAAAATTCAATGAAGTAAATTTTAAATATCCTGTTGGCTTTACACAATGATTCATGAATCAGGCAGCCTCCTATCTGGCAGAGGAGCTCCGAGGAGCTGCACAACCAATGAAAGGTTTTTCTAGGCATTCAGATTAGGAACAAGGAAGTTATACTAGCAAAAAACGAATCAGTTGTGGCAAAGTCATTTTCCTTTAGGGGATGGTTGGGGTCCATCCTGCAGACAACCTCACTAGTGCTCTCTAGGTGATTCGTGATTGACCAGTTTAAGATTCCATTTTATTCAGCCATAAAAAAAGAACGAAACAAAGCCATTTACAGCAATGTGGATGAATTTAGAGATTATCATACTGAGTGAAGTAAATTCGAGAAAGACAAATATCATACGATATCACTTTTATGTGGAATCTAATAAAAAAACGATATGAAAGAACTTATAGAACAGAAACAAACTCACAGACTTTCAACACCAATCTTACGGTTGCCATAGGTGACACTGCTGGAAAGGACGAACTGGGAGAATGGGAATAATATATACACAGTCCCGTATAAAATAGATGATTAAGAAGAACCTACGGTATGGCACAGGAAAATCTATTCAATAGTTTGTAATGACCTATATGGGGGAAAAGATTGTACACATTTATATGGATGACTGATTCACTTTGCTGTACACCTGAAACTAATAGTTTTTTAAGTCATATCTACTCCAATGAAATTAAATTAAAAAAAAATACAATTCCATTTCCAGGAGACACCAAAACTGCAATTAGGTCTCAGTTTAATGATCTGGAGTGTAGCATAAGTGACTCCATTTTGGGCCTGTTGTCTTGTTTTCAAAAAGAGAAATTTTGTGCACATTTTCTAATCACCACCACCCCCAATTCTGGAAAGAGGGCTAGGGTACACTATACCCATAACTTTCATTTGCCCCCCCCATGAATTCACATCTCTCCCACACAGGAGCCCGGGCAGTCTCTACCAGTCTGGGCAGGAAGGTCCACAACATCCGAAAAGGAGCTGCCAAAAGGCAGGCCTTCTTGCCCTCTTCCAGTCTTTAGCTTGCAACATTCTTACACTTTTGTTTTGAGGTGTGGCCTACTTACCTTCTCCGCCTCCCTTCCCCATGACCACCTGGCAGAGTGAGCTGCAGACCTGATCTGGCTCTTTTCTTTACTAGAGCTTGTCACTACCAGGCTCCTGAACCACCTGAGCATCCGGTTAAAATGCAGAAGTTAGTTCAATAGGCCTGGGATGGGGCTAAGAGTCTGCATTTCTAACAAGCATACAAATGGTAAAAAAGCAGCTGGTCCAGGTTCCACTAAGGGATCCAGACCAGGTGGTTCTAGGCGCTTGGTGCTGTGGTAGCTTCCTGGTCCCCTCCCTCCAGCTTCCATCCCCACTGCAGCATGGCCGCAGCCTCAGAATCTAGCTTCTTCTCTTTAAAATCTGATTCCAGGGCAACTTGAACTCCCTTGCCTGTTCCCCCCGGGCATCCTGAGTCCCCTCTCTCCCGTCCCAAGAGATGAACCTGGGACAGAAGTTTCCAGAAAGAACCTCCTTCCCCCCAGCCCCACACCCCTCCTTTCCGCGGGGGTGGGGGGCCCGAGTCTGGAGCGGGTGGCAGCGTTTCTGGAGATGTTCCAGGTCTCACCTGCCCAGAACCAGTGAGCACGATGCCGCTAAGAACCTTTCTGCTGTGTCCTCCTGGCGGCGCGGTGACCTGGAGAAAGATCTAGCAAAAAGAGGATTCCGGGCGCCTCCTCCCGCTTCCCGTCTCTTCTCCATTCCCTATTGACTTGGCTTCCCGGTGAAAAAAGTGTGTCACCCAGTCTGCATACAGTGCAGTTTCCTCCAGAAAGCATCCTTGAGCTCTGCCTATTTCCCTGGTGATAGAAGCAGCTTTTGCGTCCTTCCCCCCTACCCCATGAGGAAGAAAATGTGACCGCGGCGATAGGTGGCTGCGGTGGCTATGAGACAGAACCAAATGTACAGAAAACCCGAGAAGAGTAGATACCACTAAAAAAGAAAAAGAAAAGGTGATATCAGAGCTTCGTGATTTTTCAAAGCCTTTCAACCCCGCTCGTTAGATTCTCACAGGCCAGGGAGGTTTGTTGTTTAGATTATTTTTAAGATGTTTAAATGGTACTATTTCCGGTGTAAATCCTAAAACATCAGCAAACGTGCTCGGTCCTACCTAGAAACAGCACGGAGCTCTCCGCAGACGGGGTCACAGCTGGGCTGTCAGGAATCCCTGGGAAGGAAGAAATGGGGGTGCCGGCGGGGGCAGGGATGTCAGGGCACCTTGGGGCTGCCAAGGGATCTGGGCCGGGAAGATGAGAAAGATGCCTTAATCTACAAATAGACTCCCATCTTTTCAGGAAATAGCATTGCCAATGGGGTAAAAAAAGCTCTTTTCTACTCATTTGGTTTATTTTATTTATTTATTTTATTTTTTGCCTTTTCGCCTTTTCTAGGGCCGCACCCGCAGCATATGGAGGTTCCCAGGCTAGGGGTCTAACAGGAGCTGTAGCCGCCGGCCTGCGCCACAGCCACAGCAACGCGGGATCCAAGCCGCGTCTGCAACCTACACCACAGCTCACGGCAACGCCGGATCCTTAACCCACTGAGCAAGGCCAGGGATCGAACCAGCAACCTCATGGTTCCTAGTCGGATTTGATAACCACCGAGCCACGATGGGAATTCCTACTCATTTGGTTTAATTATCTCTGAATCTGAGCGGTGTTGCTGGGCAAAGGAGAGGTGCAGTGTGTGAGGCTCCTGACTTGAACAGCATGGTGCCTCTCTCGCCAGTTTCAGAAAAGCAAGCTGAGAATAGGTGTCTAAATAATTCAACACCCCCTACCCCACCCCCCTCAAAAGAGCCTAGTGATGGGGAGGGGCCACTTGTTTAAGTGTTGTAACCCCTCCCCATATAGGAGCGCCCCATGGATGCTGTAGAGGCTGAAATGAGCTAAAACTCCCTATAGTCTGGAGACCTGGGTGAGGTCTTGATGCTTAAAATACTTTCAGAAGTCACACTTCTTTCTGCTGTTCAGGTGGGACTGGGAGGAAATGAGGGCAGTACAGGAGGGAAACAGAGACCAAGCTGACTTTCTGGCTTTTTATCCTTCCTGGGTGCTCTAAGTCCCTGACGTGGCCCCAGTGCACCTTTCAGTTCCCCCCAGTAGACCAAGTGTAGCCCTGTCCACGGCTCTTGATCCTCAGAACCCCGCCAGCCCTGGAGACCAACTAACACCCTGGGTCTGTGTTCAGGAAGGTGGTGCATCCTAGTCTCACCTCAGCATCATCTCCAGTTTTTACACTTCTGACACCAATTTTTCTGTCTTGAACTGAGAATGGTTTGTGATTTACAGTTGCGATTCTCTCTCACACATACCCTCCTGGGTGTGTTTAACCTCGGTAGTAGAAAGTTGAGATTCTCCAGTGAATAAATGTCTAAAAACAAACCAAGTCAGAATGAGCAGATTATTTCTTCCTTTGAAGCCCTGATTAGGTAAGATGCAGGTAGAGTTTTTGAAGTAGGGTTTCTGTCTTTACCATTAGGCTAGATATAGAGTAAAAGGGAGTATTTGTTTTGCTGCCTCGAAACATCCTGAAAGGTATTTTTTTTTTTAATAGTTGTATCAGGAAATGGTCTCTACTCCACAGGAAATTAATAAGTATGTGGGGTGTTTATAGACTGAAAGTATGACATCTAGCTAAGAGTAAAGGAATTAATGGCTATCAATGCACAAATAAAATTGTCTTTACTACTACCAAATCAGAGTTCCCTTTGTGGCTCAGCAATTATCGAATTTAACTAGGATCCATGATAATGTGGGTTCGATACCTGGCCTTGCTCAGTGGATTAAGGATCTGGCCTGGCATCGCTGTGAGCTGTGGTGTAGGTCACAGACGCAACTCCGATCCCAAGTGACTGTGGCATAGGCCGGCAATTGTAGCTCAGATTAAACCCGTAGACTGGGAAGTTCCACATGCCACAGGTGCGGCCCTAAAAAGCAGAAAATCTCAGTTTTTTTATAAAGCCGTTTCATATATAAGACTACTTGTAATCCACATACCTTTTTGTAAATTAGATGTGTCCAATTGAAACTCATGTGTTTCCTGTATCAGAAGCTAAGGTATTACAAAAAATCTAAGGTGTCAATTTAGTTGGGTTTTACTATCTGACAAAATACTAAACACTTCTATTTTTCTGTCACAACTTACCTTAAATTATATATTAGCTGCCACTGTATTTATCCCAATGAACTAGAATAATACACATTTTATTTCAAATGAATTAATGTAGGAGAACGAAGGTCTTGAGGTATAGCTATGAAGCTTTATAGAAAAAAAAAGGTTTGAAGATACATAGTACATGTTGGGAGCTATTAAACTGTACATAATATCCTTTGAATACAAAATTCCATTAGGGGAATTACAAAGAATCCTTCATTAGAAGGGTAAACTGAAAAGACAAATATCATATGATATCACGTATATGTGGAAGGTAATTAGAGTGATGAAAAAGGACTTATTTATAAAACAGAGACAAAGTCACAGATTTTGAAATCAAACTTATGGTTACCATAGGAGAGACCATGTGAGGGAGGGATAAATTAGGAGGATGGGAAAAACATACACACACTGCTGCATATAAAGTAGATAATTAACAAGTACCTACTACACAGCACAGGGAAATCAACTCAATACTCTGTAGTAGCCTAAATGGGGGGAAAATGGATATATGTCTTCTACTGATACACTTTGTTGTATACCTAAAATGAATGCAACACTGCAAGTCAGCTATACTCCAATAAAATTTTAAAAAATAAAAGAAGGACAAACTGAAGATATCTGTTAAGGAAGATATTCATTGCCAAGCTAAGACTTTCACCAACATATTTTTAAACTTCAATTGGGATACATAATCAAATAAGAATGAGTACACCGATGAGAACAATGGCTCAGATCCAATGTCACCTGCTTATTTACTTATTTGTTCATTGTCTGTACACACACACGTGCGCGCACACACCACCATAGTCCCTGAAACCAGGAATATTGTCTCCCTTATTCCTTGTGCCTAGAACAGTGCCTGGCACATAGTACGTGATTACCGTATGTAGAAAGAAGGGACAAGCAATGTCAAATATAAACAAAGAGAAATGAGGACCAAAGAAGAACATATAAATGAAAATTATGATGGTTAAATAGAGAAAATATGATTTTTATTCTTAAAAATATTTTTAATATTCAGGCATTATTATTTTTAAGCCCTTCATGTATAAAATTATCATTATGTTGAATTAGAATTAAAAGGCTACCGACAGTTACTTTCTGGGGTTGCTAAAATTTTCTTTCTTCTCGTGATGCTTTACCATTTAGCTTTTAAGCTTTCATATCAGACTCTTCACTGGGAATTTTCTGGAGGATCTTAAACTGAAAATGCTTCCAGCTTCACAGTGTGTATAATTCATTGCATTCTGTTCTGATGAACAATTGCCGCAAAGTAAAACATCCTGAATTCTCCCCTGGAAGTCTCTTTAAAATACGAATCATGGCTAGAGCAATTCTGATCACTCACGCTTCAGGAAGAAAGAAGAATTTGTACATCCCGGCTGTGTGCAGACAAAGTTCTTACAAATATTAAACCTTTGCCATTCTATGCCATGGGTACAGCGCTAAAAAGCAAAAACAAAAAACCTTTGCCATTCTAGAAACATTTATTAAAATGCTCACTAAACACAAGGCACTTTGTTGGGTGTGGTGGGGAGAGACAAAGACTATCTATCTATCTATCTATCTATCTATCTAGTCAACCTTTTCTTCCTTAGCCCAGTGAAATACCTTGCCACAAGAAGAAACAAAAGGAGAAGGATGGAAGAGGAAGAAAAGGAAGAGGAAATGGAGGGAAAAGAGAAGAAGAAGAAGAAGAAGAAGCCACTGAGCATCAGAAATTAGAAAATTGTGACCAGGGAGACGAATAACACCATGAACCAAACTTAGGTCCACTCTCGCAAGTTTTGCAGCAAAGTCAATTTCCTGGCACTAGGTTGTAGTAAATGAAAGCACAGTGTTAACCAGCAAAGCAAAGGGGCAGCTAAATTTCAAGGGCCTAAACTCTCCGTTGGCTTTTAGGAATTTTTTCCCCTTTTGTTTCCTTGTTTTTTCTCAATAATTCAATGACTTTTATTATAATTGCAGTTGACAACCATCATGACAACCTAATTTTAGAACATTTCCATCCCACCTTAGGATGGTTTTTAAAGACAGTGTGAGGGAGAGGGTTGTAGGATGCATGATCAGCTCAGGGACCTTCTTCTGATTGGCTGGTGTTGAGGTTTCAGGATTCTCACTCTTCAGCTTTCTGGTTTCAGCTGGTCTGGGGGTCCACATACTGGTGGTCAGCAGTTAACATCTTCCAAATGGAGTTATTTTTAGTATCTGCAAAACAATTCAAAGATAGGGCTCAGGGTATCATCTATAGCCCTGGAGGAGGAACTGAAGCCCTTGCCTTTGCTTTATGGCTAAACTATTATTATTTTGTCTTGTTTGATTACTTTCCTTTGTTTCTGCATTTTCTCACTTCTCTAATTAAATTTTTTCTTTGGAAATCGGGGAAAGCCTAGGAGGCTAAAGCTTCCTATGAACATGAGCTGGGGTACACGGAGCTCTGTCCCCAGGAACACCGCGCGGGCGCCTGCTCAGCTTAATAACCACATCCTGAAAGTTGGTGATCCTTGAAGATAAACTTCAAGTTCATCTCTGTTTATAAAATCTAGTTTCTGTTTTCCTGCAGCTTAAAATTTAGCAGAGTAATTTACACAGACAAAATCATCAAAGGAATTTAAGAAAAACTTGGGCATCCTAACTAACTACAACGGGAGTTCCTGCTGTGGCTCAGCGGGTTGAGAACCAGACTAATATCCATGAGGAAGTGGGTTTGATCCCTGGCCTTGCTCAGTGGGTTAAGGCTCTGGCATTGCCATGAGCTGTGGTGCAGGTCACAGACGTGGTTCGGATCCTGCATTGCTGGGACTGTGGCGTAGGCTGGCAACTGCAGCTCCAATTCGACCCCTAGCCTGGGAACTTTCATATGCTGCAGGGGCAGCCCAAAAAAAAAAAAGTGAAAAAAAAAGGCTAAGTAACTACATTGGAACACTGTGAATGTAGAGATGCCCTTGAACTATACAAAGACTGTACAAGAGTAGACACTGGGAGGTTCCTTGGGGTGGTGGCAATGTAAATGGGGAGAAGTGGGTGGATTCAAGATATGCAGGCAGGAATTCCCTTCTTGGCACAGTGTAAATGAATCCAACTAGGAACCACGAGGATGCGTATTCGATCCCTGGCCTCGTTCAGGGGTTTAAGAATCTGGTATGGCTGTGAGTTCTGGTGTAGGTCGCAGACACGGCTCGGATCTGGCCTTCCTGTGACTCTGGTGTAGGCCGGCAGCAACAGCTCGGGTTAGACCCCTAGCCCGAGAACTTTTATATGCCACAGGTATGGGCTTAAAAAGACAAAAAAAAAAAAAAAAAAAAGATATGCAGGCAGTAAAATTAACCTGACTTAGTGATAGATTAGACCAGAGGGACCAGGGAGAGGAAATGGGAGGTATTGCTGTCACACCCAGTCTCTGGTTCTCAGATGGCTGGGGGGTGGTGCCATTAACTTGGGAAGGGAATACAGAGCAAGAACTAGAGTTTGGGAGGCGCAGAAGGGAGAGTGAGACTGACCGAGGTACCGCATTTGAGGAAGTTTTTTAAAGACTTCAAATCCATTTAGTTTAGGTTTTTCAATATTTTATTATGGCACACAGGATAGAGTATGATACAGTGCTCTTACTTCAGGTAATTCTCAAATCAACCAGTTGTTTCCATTTGGCTAAAGTTACATTTTTACATGTTATTTGCATCTTTCTGACATTTACCATGTGCAGCATCCCATGTTTAATGAATATAATGGTGAAAAGCTTGGTTTCTGAGGCAACTCCTAGTCTTTACAGAAGCCAATGTGCCAAGAATCCTCAGAGTTCAAATCCATAGCATCATGGTAGACGAAGAACTATTTCACCTCTTTACTTTAGTGACATATATTTAATTAGAAATG
Organism: Catagonus wagneri; assembly: GCA_004024745.2. Classification (NCBI taxonomy): domain Eukaryota; kingdom Metazoa; phylum Chordata; class Mammalia; order Artiodactyla; family Tayassuidae; genus Catagonus; species Catagonus wagneri. The sequence goes on along the minus strand of PVHT021183556.1, from coordinate 13,151,452 downwards.
CATACTGTGATGGAATCAGATAACTTTAAATGGAGACCACTTGGCTTTCAGATTAAATTCATTACCTTTAAAAGCTGTCTAAACAACAAACATTGAGTGAAAATAAGCTGACAAAACAATGGTGTAAGAACAAAAGCAGAACAGCAAACAATCAGTAATTTCATCAACATTCCACATCAGATGCAAGTGCGAGAGCTTTCATAACTTAACGGTGAACAGGAAGGATGGATGGGGTGTGTATTTGATGCAATGTCCAACCAGTTAGAGCTGTCATTGAAATCCAAATATTTTCCAATATAAGACATGCAGAGCAATGGCAATGTAACACACAAGTATATAATCCCCCCTTTAGTGATGGATAACAATTTCACTATCTGTATTTGTAGTTCTGAAAAAGTTTCAAATCGGTGGCATTAAAGGCTATTTAATTGAGGCAATAGAATTAAGCTAACAGCACACTCAAAAACAAGCTCAGGATTGCAGACAAGATGTTTGCAATGGCAAATCAACTTTGATCTTCCTACTCCATCCAAAATTATACCTTGATTTAAAAAAAATCATTCCTTCTGATTATATCATTTGCTTGGGTTTCATGATATTTTGAGTATATTTTAAAATGTAGTTATAGTTATGGATGAATTCATATTCTATCCATCTTGCATTTATTATTACATACTAGTGTTAAAGTTACCTGTTTACCATAGAGGGTATATGTATCACATAACTTCAGAACTGCCTCCAAGAAAGCCATTCCCAACACTATGTAGTATATTTATGAGGCAAAACATATTGCTATTTATAAAAGAAAAGTGAGGTTCTCATTTATTTGAGTTTATTATTAGGAAAAATTTTGAGGGAAGATTTCATGAATAGTCGTGGCCTAATTGTATCCTCAGAAGAACCAATTCACAGGGGAAAACGCATTATAATTATTAAAATTTTGACTTAAAAAATTTGGAGGGGAAGAGTCCATTTCTGTGTGTCTTACATTGGTGCCCTCTTTAAGACATTGGAATTAAGTCAACAGCCACAGCAAGGAATGTCATTCAGTGTAACTTTATTTACTATTTATTGCACATAATTCGAGGTCTTTAATTTCTAACCACCAAAGTTTCAAAGGACTATTTTTTTTCCATGAAGTTTAACATTAACATTAGTGAATTCATTTATTCATGTTTTTTTAAATTGTAAACATCTGAATTATTCACATTGCCATAGATCCTGAACTCATAAGCGTGGACCATGCAACAGGCTGGCAGCAAGCCAGGAAGCCACTCTGCAAGCAAACAGATACTCTGCATAAGGAGAAAAGTCATAGCACAACATTTAATGTCCAACCTAGGTCATCTCAGAATTATACATATAGTGACTTCTTAATTCATATAGTATCTGCAACTCAACTGGTTGGTTGGTGATGGGGTTGACCTGATTTCGGGAGAATTATTCCTGGAATAATCAAGGGAAGTGGGGCTCAATCTTTCTTCTTAGTTGCCTGTTCCTCCCCAGCACCTTCCTCTTTTTTCTCCTCCTCCTCGGCTTCTTTGGTTTCCTCTCCTTCCTCGCCTTCACCTCCTTCTTCTTCCTCCTTTGCTTCCTCAGATTCTTCCTTGGCAGCTTTAACAGAAAAAGAAAAGAAAAGGTACAAACTCCGAATGCAGGGTGAGTCCAATCAAAACATTTCGACTCAGGGTTGGTGGAGAAATACACATGTCAGAATCCTTTCCCCAAACCTCTCTCCCAAACTGCATGCAACCTACAGTGCTCGCTGCGAATAATTTGACACCAAACTCATATTTAAACAACACGAAATTAAGTCTCTGTACTGGGGGCTCTGCTCTTCTCCAGGACCTCGGTTCTTCTTTTATTCTGTGTTTGGTAATCATTTTTGTTCTGCAGGACACCAAACTGCTGAGTTAAATGAACAGATTTTAAAATGTTTAATTGGGAATAAAAGGACAGCAGGAGGAGAATTTTTTTAATGTTATTTTCCCAAAAAGTACCAAGCTCATCATTGATGTGTGTCTCTGGGAGAACAGCCAATTTGAGAAAGGAGGTACTTACTAAAGGTTGTATTATGCAAATGTCTTATCGGAACTCACCTATGAATAAAACTTCCTTGGCATAAATGTCCATCTCCTGACACATTTTCAGGCTACACCTGAAGTTGCAGGGTGGTTTTTGTTTTGTTTTGTTTTGATTTAATCCTACCTTCTTCTTCCTCTTGGGCACCTTCCTCTTCCTCAGCCTCAGCCTCAGCCTCAGCCTCAGCTTCTTCCTTCTCCTTCCCCTCCTCCTCGGCTTCTCCTTCGGAGGGAGGTTCGTCCTTGGCTTCCTCAGCTTTCGCAGCCTCAATGGTCTCTTCCACCTCGATCTGCTCCTCCTGGACGTGGCTGGTGTAGTAAGACGGGAAGGAGCGGGTGGACATCAGGTAGGAGCTGGTCTGCAAACCGCCATAGGCAGATCGGCCAAAGACCTGGGAGGTCTGAGAGTAGCCGCTGGTTAGGCTGCCCACGCTGGTGAAACTCAGCCGGGTCTCCTCACCTTCCAAGAGTTTCCTGGGAGGCAGAGGGAAGATAGGGTTAACAAACATGAAACCAGAAGTGTGCTGAGCCCATCACTCACCCCCCTCCCCAGTGCCACCGTGAAAGGCGAAGGCAGGCAGGAGCAGGGCTGAAGACTGTCTAAGTTTAATGACCAGGATGTTATGACTGAGACCAGGGAAAAAAAAAAAAAAAGCCTAAAAAGAGTCCCATCTATTAGACTTGAAATGTAATGGGAAACTAAGAACAGGTCTTATTACTACAGGATTAAATTCTTCTTGGGAAAGGCCAAAAAAGGGCCCTTTACTTCAAGGCCAATTATTTCAAGACTATTCTTGAAGGTTTCTGATTCACCATAAAGGAAGTCTGATTTCCCTCCTGAGGTGGAAGGGCTGCCATCTTGGTCCTTCCGTTTTTACCTGTAAGCTGCAATCTCAATGTCCAAAGCCATCTTCACATTGAGAAGGTCTTGGTATTCCTTCAGGTATCTTGCCATTTCACTCTTTGTGGTTCTCAGTTCATTTTCTAATTTGTTGATTGTGTCCTGTAGGAAGACCGAAAAAAAAAGGAAAGAAAGAAAGAAATCCAAATATAAATTCCCACTGCTCTCATTTTACTATAACATAGCCTCAAAGGCCTAGGTTTAATTAAAATAAGGTGCACACTTATAGAAAAATCTCCCCTAAAACAACTACCTTTTCTCTTTTCAAACCTTTTTTGCTTGCCTAAAAATCCAGCTTCAGAAATCTTGAAATGAAAACCAAAAAAAAAAAGCTTAAAAAATTGATAGAAGAAAAATTTCTGGTTTGTTAATAATACAGTCTGATGATCATCATAGAATGCCTGCAAAGAACTAAATTGATTTTTTAAAAACGTTGTTTCTCACTGACTGGTTAACTTTAACCAGATTACACACAAGTAATCTACCTCTTCATAGAAGGAAGTATCTAAACTGGAGATTTTTAAAATTTGTCTAAAATATTTTCTATGTATCTGTATTAATTTTTCTCCCCCCCAGAAGCTGGAGATCTTTAAAAAAATAAGTGTTTTACTGTGTCCACAATTACCTGCTAAAATTTTGACTGTATTCCTGTCTACCTGCTAAGGGAAGGGAGTGGTTGGTAAAACTAGTTCGCAGTTATCCTTCAGAACTGAGAGCTCACTGCTGTATTTATTAATCTGACGGTTCAATCCGTGCAGCAAAGCCACTTGTGGTGAACGCAGGACAACAGAAGCAGGCCAGAGGCAACGCCCAGCTCCCATTCTTATCCTCACCCCACCCAACCCCCTGCAGGCCTGGGCAGAATTTCTGCAGAGCAGAAATTCAGCTGCACCAAGCACAGCTCAGCTTCGCCGACTGCAGTTGCGCCCCCACCCGATCCTCCAAGTTCCCCACCCCCTCCCACAGCCTCCCAGGAGCCAAGTTCTACCCCCTAAGAACTGAATGCAGTATGCCTCATCTCTGATCTCCACTTTCTAGGCACGCCCTAAACTCTCTCGCACCCCCATCCCCAATTCTAACTCGACTCTGCAGTCCCCTCCCGTTCCCACTGTGTTTTGCCCTGTGCCCTACCTGCATAGCACTGATATCTGCGTTCTGTTTGTCCTCCAGTTCCTGCAGCTGCTTCTCCAAAGCTTCGTTCATGCCCCGGCACGCTTCGATCTCCAGGGTCTTGGCCTTGAGCAGTCGGCGGCTCTCGGACACCTCGTCCTTGGCGGCGCGCACAGCATCGGTGTTCTTGGCGGCGCTCTCGGTCAGCACCGTGAAGCGGCTCTTGAACCACTCTTCGGCGTTCTGCATGTTCTTGGCAGCCAGCTTCTCATACTGGGCGCGGATGTCCTTGAGCGCGGCGGAGAGGTCGGGCTTGGAGGACACGTCCATCTCCACGGAGATCTGCGCGTACTGAATCTGCGCCTGCAGCTCGGCGATCTCCTCTTCGTGCACTTTCTTCAGAAAGGCGATTTCGTCCATCAGGCTATCGATGCGCTTTTCTAGCTCGGCGCGGGCGAGAGCCGCCTCGTCTGCCCCTTTGCGCGCTTCCATCAGCCGACCCTCGGCGTCCTCGCGGCTCAGCACCTCCTCTTCGTAGCGCGCCTGCAGGTTGCGCAGAGTCTCCTCCAGCCCCTCGCGCTCGCCCTGCAGCGCCTGCTTCTCGTTGGTGGCGTCTTCCGCCGCCAGGCGCAGGTCACGGATCTCCTGCTCGTACAGCGCCCGGAAGCGGGACGGCTCGGAGTGCTTCTGGCGCAGCACCAGCAGCTCGGCTTCCAGGACCTTGTTCTGCTGCTCCAGCTCGTGCACGCGCTCGATGAAGCTGGCGAAGCGGTCGTTGAGGTCCTGCAGCTGCGCCTTCTCCTGGGTGCGGATCGACTTGAGGTCGTTGCTGATGGCGGCTACCTGGCTCAGGTCGAGGTTCTCGAGACTGGGCATCAAGGAGCCGGAGCTGGAGGAGTAGCTGCGGCGCACGGACAGCGAGGAGGAGACCGGCGCCGAGTAGCTGGAGTAAGCGGAGCGCGCGGTGCTGTAACCGCTTCGCACGCTGGAGATGTGCACCCGGGGCGTCTCCACATAGCGCCGTTTGTAGGAGGTCGAGTAGTACGGCTCGTAGCTGAAGGAACTCATGGTGGCGGTCGGTGCCCCCCTGCTTGGCAGCGGAGATGGGGGCCTAGAGAGGAGAAGAACAGGGGAGAGAGGGAGAGGGGAGGATGGATGGCTGTGTGCGGCTCGGCGCGGTCCTGCCACCCGTATTTATACTCGGGGAGGATTCTGACGCAACCCGCGATCGATCACGGCGCGCCGGGCCAGTGGGGGCAGCGCGATGCCGCAGCCAAGGGGAGGATTCTGCGCAAAAGGAAGGCGGGGGCGAGCCACAGGCAGTGGGGATGCTGCGGCTCTCGTCCTTTGCACTTTTCTCTGAGGCCCTCGGTTTTCTGTGAGACCCTGTACCCCTCACTCATTTCCTTTCCCTGTCCCCATCCCATCCTACTTACGCTTTGATCCCCGGATAACACAGATTCGAATGTGTCCCCAATAACAGGTTCCCACTCCCTACTGACACTTTAGTTTTCCATATCCGCATACCTCAGAAGCACACTCCTCCCCTCCCCCAAGTCTCCCCTTCCCCACTAGGGGTCATCATCCCCCCCCCCCCAGTGTTAGCGGTGACAGTGCCCTGCCTCCGGGATATTGGAGAGACAAATGATTTTCCAAGGCTGAATGAATGCGGAATATATGGAGGAAAGTTTTTTAATTCTTTGTCGCTGTTTCTGGCACTTTCTTCATGTCCCTTTATTCCTTTCTCCTGTTTATTTTTCTTCTTCTTTTGTGTGGTCCTTCTACACACACACACACACACACACACACGAAACTGCGGTACTGCAGTTGTTGATTTTAGAATGTTTAAACCCTCAGAACAGTTCATATCAACCTAGTGTTCCATATCAATCTAGTGTTCCTAGATTTTTCTCATTTCTTTCTGGGAAATGAAGCCTCGAATACTTTGAGCGTGTTGAAGCGTGTTGGTGGAGGAGCGAACGGGTTTGAAACTAGCCGGAGAGAAAACCACTTTCAGAGGAAGCAGCGAGCTCTGCAGTAGGGAACTTAACATTGTCACACGCTGCCTTTCTTTTTCTCTCCTAAATTCCTGCTCCACACCGGCAACTCCATCACAACTCCCTTTCCCTCTTCTTCCACTCGCGGAGCTCCCAACCTGATGATTTCAACAAGCCACGCAGGTGGCTGCATTTCAGAGCGAAGCTGCTGTTCCCGCCCCGAGCGCGGAGCGCATCTCCCGGGAGCCGCGCTCAGCCCGGAGACCTGTCGTTCTGGGACGGACAGCAAACAGCCGTGTGGTCTCCCCCCACCCCGTCTCACTCTGATAACACAACAGATACAGTCACAGATCCATGGATTTCTTTTAGGAAACACCCAGGTACTTGAACAGCGTGCGCGGCGTGCACATTGATAACGGCCCTGCGGTTTACAAAAAAGCGTTTTCACGCGCACTGTTAGGGAGTCCCTCCGATTTCAGGGAGGGATTGCGGGGGTATACACAGGACGGCTGGGATTGTTCTACGCGAGCATTTAATTTTTGTTTTATGTGTATAACAGTAGCATTTGATGTGCAACCTACTGATTTTTTTTTTTTTTTAAGAGGCAAACGAAGGGGAAACCTGAGAGTTTTCCAACAGAGCAGCCGGCGTCGCTTCCCCTGTGATGCTGAGAGATGCTGAGAGGGCGCGGTACTTGTACTGCAGTTGCTCCCTGAGGAACCGCAGCCCTTTCTCCCAGACAGGAGGGTGGGAAGAGGCTTAACCCCTGAGATCCTTTGCAGCTTAAGAAAAAAAAAAAAAAATTCTTTCCCTCCTTGAGGTAAAGGGAAAGACTGCTGCAGAGAACTTTCATGGGGTTTTTAACAACCTTTATGGTTTCAAATCATGCGACTTTAGAAACGTTAACTTTGGTAGTTTGAATAATCTATCAAGAGGTCCATCTACACTCATTCTAGGATTTCAGGCCGAGGCTGCCTTGCGGTTTGCTTGGTCCCGCAGGCATCGGAGGGCACTCCTTCTGATGACTTTTTACAGTCCATATTCTTTGGTCACGTTGATCAGTGTCTCAACAGCGGGAAAGGCGTCTCTGGGGAGAAAGGAGGGTGGTGGTGAAAGCCTCAATAAGCCACATTTTTGTCAGCTCCCAGTCCCCCCTATGTGGATGACAAGTGGCAAAACTGATTTTTTTTTTAACGTGCCCCATATAACCCACATTGTTTCACACTCGCTGTGTGTGAGTCTGCCTACACCACACTCTTAGGTATTCATGAATTCATTCCCTTTGTGCCAGCTCCCTTCCCTCAGTTTCAGGTCACCCTCAAAGATCTTAAGTCCATCAGCGTTTTTTTTTTTTTTTTTTTTTTTTTTTGGCCAGGGCTCCTGGCTGAAGCTTTCGACTGCGGAGGAGGCTGTTCAGAAGGTGGGAGGCGGCTGATGGATGCTGCGGGGTCCCTGAGATGCCAAGGAGAGAAGAAACCTGTGGGTATCTGCTGCTGGCCTTTCGGCAGCTGAAAAGGGAAGCACCTTGGAGTGGAGAAGGGTAGGATTGGGAGGTCAGGGACCCTTGTCTTTGCTGAACCTGGTGACCAGGGCATGGGGAGAGATGAAAACATCCATAGTTATGAATATAGATCTCTGGTCCTTTTCACTAGCTCCTGGCACTTCATTCTCCACTACAGCCTTGCTTGAGAGGGGTTTCCGGACCCAGCCTGTGTCTGTTTGGATGACCCTACCTTCATCCTTCCTCTGCTACGTATCCTGCTTCTTTATAAAATATTCTTTTTAAAATATTCTGTCCAGTCATCCTCCTTTTTAATTCTTCCCAGCACTTTGCAATGCATGCCTGTGTGGCGTTTAGCTCTGTGTGTCAAAGCAAAGGTAAAATGAACAACTTTAGAAAATCTGTTTTAAAAAAGAGTCTTGGCATCTCTTCCCTTATCAGTGTTTCTGTATTAGTTTTGTTTGCTGTGGTGTCGTTATTCCTTTAGAGGAAGGCTTTGAAGTCTTATTTCACACTAGTGCATTTATTCCTTTTTAAGCATTTTCTCCACCAATGTGAAATTGGTTAAGGGCTGTCAATAAACATAGTCCTAGGAGATAAAAATTGTTTTAAAAATAACTACACAAATATGTTGATGAGACCTCATTAATAGAATTTCAACTCTTTTGGCTACCCCTAATAGCTTTGGAAGTAGGCTAGTTTAAAAGTAAAATGTATTAACATTACCACAGAGTTCATAAACTATAACTCATAGAACCACTGAAAAAAATGTAGCTCCTCCAGTGTCAAGAGAGGCAGGAAGCTGCAGATGGATAGGACCCGGTGACTTTCATTTCATTATTTTGAAACTCTTTGGCACCCAGAGAGTTCTGTATTGGCATTTGTTTTGAAAAGCTCAGCTTTAGGCTGCAATTCCTATGAGGCGGACCTCCTGAGAACCTCAGTCCAGGGGTCAAGAGAGCAAAGTTCTGTCACCATATGGGGAATAGTCCTCATCCAGAACAACAGATGGGTCTCCACTCTCTTCCCCACCGGGGAGATACATCACTGTCAGCAAAGCTGGCATCAGTTAGTCGATGCAAAAGGGATGAAAGATATAAACTCGTGCAAGATGCCCACCCTATGACGGGCATTTGATATCTTATTATTAAATAATTCCAAGGAGTTCTCCTGTAGTCCAGTGGGTTAAGGTCCCAGCATTGTCACTGCATCAGCGTGGGTCACTGCCGTGATGTGGGTTTGATTCCTAGCCCCAGGGAACTTCCACATGCCACGGGTGTACCCCCCGAAAAAAAAATAATTCCCAAATCCCCATGTGATAGTTATTGTTTATTCTGAGCAAAAAGCCAAGGCCCAGAGAGGTTAAGTTAATGAGCCAACTCACACAGCTACTTCAAACCTAAGTTTTGTCAGCTTTCAGTCTGCGTATGTTCTCTTTACACATACCACGGCCACTGGCATTGGCTGCTTCCATATGTCCCTCTGGAATTTGAAAATTGCATGCCACAATCTGCAGAGTCTGCCGTGCATGTAACAAACCTCTCATGTTTGGGGGAGACCGATGTGAACTAATTTATACCACGGGGAAATTGTTAATGATTGTGTCTTACTTGGTCAGCTAGTGGTGACAATAAGCTATGGGATCATTGTAGGCATCTGAAGTGTCCCAATATTTTTTAAACTTGGAGGTTGCCAGTAGAACATGATCATAATTGGTGTGTTTTCTTTTATGGCTGTACCGGAGGCATTCCTGGGCCAGGGGTCAACCCCACACCTTGGCAGCAACCCAAACTGCTGAAGTCAGATTCTTAACCCACTGAGCCCACAGTGGGAACTCCACTGATGTCACTTTTTAGATGTTACTCTAAATATCCCTTTATAAAACATCTTTTCTGGAATGAATGACCTAAATGCGACTTAGCAGATTTAAACTCTTTAGAATAGCTATATTATGACATCCACATTTTTACCAGTTAAAATGCCTTCATTTATCACTCTTGTAAATAGGTATTATTTGGAAAAGGGACCTTAAAAAATTGCCATAAAGAATAAAAGAACAAATTCTGGCACCCAGCATCTCATTACTGGAGTTTATCGTGCTTTCTTCAAATTTGGGTTTTTTTTTTTTAGAAAGGAATTTGAGTAAAATCAACAGGAAATATACAGCTTGTGGAAGCCACAAATGTATTTTTTTCTTTGCTTCTTGTAACCAGTTTATTTCTTTATACATTATGCTCACCATAGGAATCATGATACATGACTCCCCTCATCTCTTGGGAAATATATCTGAAAGAAAACGTTTCCCCTTGTAATATAAAACAAGTCTGATTTCGCAGCATCACGTTGTGAAATAATGTGTCATAAAGTGTGCTATGTGGCTAATATAAAATGTAAAAGGCAGTGAGAAGGAGAATGCCATTTGAATAGATTAAAAATGAAAAGCATGTTTATATTCAGAACACGTGCAATATTAGAAATGACAGGAACTTGCTGCTGTCCAAGCAGAAATGATGGTGATAGGCTTAAAATCCTAAATCCTTGCTGCATGGAACTGGGCGAGGTAATGTACATTCTCCCCAGAGGCCTGTTCCACAGTGCCTTGCCCTTAATCGCTGTCACCAGATGCAGAGGTAAGAGGGTTTGGTGGGAACCTTAAAGGGCTTCATTTGCGGTCATTTCAGGCAGGTCACAGCCCTATCAGCCTGAACCAGCAGTACCAGCCCTCTTTGGTGAGTTGTGCTTTCCTGACCGCAAGGCAATACATGCTGCTTCTGCTCTTTGGGTATCAACTAGCCACAAAAACATACCCTGTGGCACCTGGATTTCTTTGCTGACCTTTACGGTGGTTTCATAAATCAATGGGAGGGATGTGAGGTTTTCTGTTTGCAAAGATGGTGGATAAGCATTTCCATCTGTAAGAGACAAAGCCCCGAGGTTGGCTCTTTCACAGCCTTGTTGGAGCCCATCCAGGGCAGTGGTTCACTTTCTGCTGCATGAATGCAGCAAACGGGGCTGCAGAACTGCTCATGGGCGGATCCCTGGGTTCTTCCAGCACAGCAGACAGGCTGCTGGCACCACGATATGCAGCGTGGGTATTTGGTAAGTTGAACATGAAAGAGGCTGTCTGGATTTGAAAAGCAAAACTTGATTGTGTCTAAATGGCTTATGATCGATTAAATAACTCCTGTGATCATTCATCTGTAGAGTCACCGAATGCAGGCTGAACATTTGTAACATGCACATTTCTGTCTAAGTGCCAGGTGAGTGCAGGGAGTGATGGCACGGTCCTGTCTCCGAGGGGTTAAAAAATACCTGAGCACAATAAAAAGACATGATACTGATATACATGACATGGATGAATCTAAAAACAGTATACTAAGTGGATAAGCAATGAGGTCCTACTGTACAGCACAGGGAACTATATCCAGTCTCTTGGGATAGAACATGATGGAAGATAATATAAGAAAAGGAGTGTGTGTGTGTGTGTGTGTGTGTGTGTGTGTATGACTTGGTCACTTTGCTGTATAGCAGAAATTGGCACAGCATGGTAAATCAACTATACATTAATAAAAATACATAAAAGCAAAAATAAAAGAGTATGCTGATACTGAGTGAAAGAAGTCTTAGATGAAGGATACATACTGTATAATTCCATTAGTATGAAATTCTAGAACAGATGAATTAATCTATAATTTAAAAAATCAGAACTGGTCGTCAGGGAATGTGAGGCGAGGGAACTTTCTGGGGTGATGGTATTGATTTAGGTCTCAAGAAGTTTGGGTTGTACAGATGTAGGCATTTGTCAAAACTCAGAACAGGATTTGTGCATTTTATTGAATGTAAACTTTACATCAAGCAAGGAAAATAGATATAATTTATCAAATGTAGCATTATTCATATATAATGTAGCAAATCACTTTAAACATAGCCAGGCAGACCAACGTCCATGCACATGAAATTTCAAAGAACTATGCAAAAGTTATTAATAAAAGGCAAAATTCTAGGCCATGGCTCAAGGAGGAGAAGGGTACAAGCGTGATTGCTATGGTCTTAGAAAAAGGACAGAATCACATGAATGGAGTGAATCAACATTCTGTGGCTGGTTAACACGCCAGATGATTTGATTTCATCCTCACAGCAGCAACGTGAAGTGGATATTCCACCATTGCTCTAAAGATGAGTAGGTACTGTATTTCTATTGTCCATCCCGGTACTGTGTTCAGAAGTTTAACCATCTTACATTGCTGGCTCTTATTGAATGTATATTAACTTAAATAAAACTTTGAAAACTAAGGCTATTAATTTACACTGAAGCTATTATAAAAACCTAAAAATATTGCTTTTGTTTATTTTCTTCAAATCTAATCTTTAAGTGCTTTGGGTCCATGGTTCAAATCTGTTGTAACAGTTTTAAGACCTTCTAACTTATGTCAAATTCAATAATGAATGAATTTCCCAATTGAAAAAATGAATACCGTTATAAATGTGTCTTATGTGCTGTGCTTCACAGACTGTTGAGATTAAGAAGTAATTTAGGATTTCCTGTCGTGGCTCAGAAGAAATGAATCTGACTAGCATCCATGAGGATGCAAGTTCCGTCCCTGGCCTCGCTCAGCGGGTTAAGGGATCCAGCATTGCCATGAGCTGTGGTGTAGGTCGTAGACTTGGATCTGATGTTGCTGTGGCTGTGGTGTAGGCTGGCTGCTACAGCTCCAATTCGACCCCTAGCCTGGGACCTTGAGCGGACCTGAAAAGAAAAAAAGTTAATTTAAATATTTTCCACTCAAGTTTTCCACCTACTTCTTCATCTTCAACAACTCCTAACCTTTCCTTTGCTTATCCCTTTTTGCAGAATGAATTATTCCTTCTAACTCTCCCTCCACAGGTAGCCATTGGGCATTACTTCTAAACAGAGCAGAAATTCCTGGGGAGGCAGCAGTATTAGTGCCCAAAAAGGCACTTTGGTTTTTCACTTTCTGTTTCTCACTATACTCAAATACCTTTTCCAGGTGTTTCATAAGGCATCCTAACTCAGCGGAGATGATAGCAGTGATATTGACGTGGAGAGCTGAGATTTCCCAAGCAGCATCTCTGCACTGTGCATCGGATCCCTGCAGCAACCCTGTGAGGCAGACACAGATCTACAGGGAGGGAGTAGGATGGATGGGGAGTTTGGGGTTAGCAGATGCAAACTATGACATTTAGAATGGATAAGCAATGATGTCCTACCGGATAGCACAGGGAACCATACCCAATCTCTTAGGAGAGACCATGAGGGAAGATAATATAAGAAAGGGAATGTGTGTATATATATGCATGACTGGGTCACGTTGCTGTACAGCAGAAATTGATACATTGTAAATCAACTATACTTGAACAATTAAAACAATTTTTTTAAATAAAAAAGAAACAGATCCATATGAGTTACCATCCTCACTTTGTTGATAAGGATGCTAAGGGGTCTGCAGAGGCAAAAGATTTACCCCACCCAAATCTTATCTCTGGTAACAGTGGACCAGGGCTATCACCCAGGATACCTGTCATCAAATTCCCTGGGATTTTTTTCTTTAACTCTTAACAGTTTCATGTGTAGCAGGCCTGTTCTTTTTCATATCCCCTCACAGTGCCCTTCCAGAAAGAGAGGGAAGCCCCAGTTGCTTCTCGATTTCAGAGTGGATTCTTGATACTACTCAACTCAAATCTCTTTACCTTGAAAGGCTGTTACAATGCAAATATCAATAGAAGAGGTAAGAGTCAAAGTTGTCATTAATCCTTTATACTTAGAAAAAAATTTATGGCCACACTTGTGGCATATGGAAATTCACGGGCCACGGATTGAATCCGAGCCACAGCTGAGACCTACACCACCGGATCCTTTAACCCACCGTGCCGGGCCAGGGATTAAACCTGCACCTCTGCAGCAACCCCCTGGCCCCTGCAGTCGGATTCTTAACCCACTGCACTACTGTGGTGACCCCAGTCATTTATACTTAAGAGTGACTATAAGGTTAATAATTCCTTTCGGCATAGAGTGAAAGCTTGAGGACCTTGAGCAGTAAGCAGAAAGGGAGAGTACAGATGAGGAGGCTGATCAGAGAACAAGCCAGAACACGAGCATGGTTATAAGCAGAAACCCCCTCTCCCGCGCATAGACTCAGTTCATGCCCAAAGAAAGGCTTCTACCTCCCTGGTACGACTTGACTGGGATATAATCCATGTTAGTTACAACCAATTAAAGCTGGAATGACCAGGACATATTTAAATCAGGGAAAAACCCCAAAGCTTTATTTTGAGATGTCCTCCCCACCTAAACTTTGTTCAAAGAAATTTTGTGTGTTGATAGGCATTTGTCTGAGCTTCTTTACTCTTACATGCTCCAGAAGGGGTCAACCAACTGGGGAAAGGAGAAGCAAAATGGTACATACCAGCTACCCAAACCGGAGCAGAGAAACGAAATCATAATCCTGTAATTTAAGAGGATATGGGAAAGGAAATTTTCCATTTATTAAGCATAATTATGTGTGATAATATTAATGAAAGCTTTGTGTTGGGTGCTGCACTAAGTCGATTTCTTGGATGACTTCCTTTAATCATCACAAAATCCAATGAGTTGGGTATTTAAATCACCCTTATTTTATTTATTTATTTATTTATTTATTTATTTATTTATTTTGTCTTTTTACCTTTATGTAGAGCCGCACCCGCGGCATATGGAGGTTCCCAGGCCAGGGGTCTAACAGGAGCTGTAGCCGCCGGCCTTCACCACAGCCACAGCAACGCGGGATCCGAGCCGCGTCTGCAACCTACACCACAGCTCACGGCAACGCCGGATCCTTAACCCACTGAGCAAGGCCAGGGATCGAACCTGCAACCTCATGGTTCTTAGTCGGATTCTTAACCACTGAGCCACAAAGGGAACTCCCTAAATCACCCTCATTTTAAAGTTGTGTAAAGTAAGGTTTAGACTAAAAGAACTCAGCTGTGTGTCGTTGATCTCTAATAAGTTATTATTTTTGTTCTATAAGGAGGAAAACAAAATTCAGAGAGTTTAAGACTGTTGGTCAAGGTTGCATAGCTGGGTCAAAGTTTGTCTGAATGCTCACACTTCCTGATATAACCAAAGTGCAAGAATGTTCTTGAGAGGTGCTATGCAAATAGGATCTCACTCTTGTTTCTTTTTTTTAATGCAGTTTAAATTTGTAGACAGATACAAGAAAATGCTGCAATAGAGTTAAGGATGTTCAAATCACATGCAAGGAAGGTAATCCATATAATGGCGATTTAGACAGAGCACCACAGACACATCCCATATAAGTCAACGCTTGGCTTCATTAGCAGGCTCCGCAAATAGACATCCATCACTGTAGTCGTTTTCAAGAACCAAATTGCATTGGAGCTTCTCTCTCCAGATACAGGCTCTATGACTTAGGGCTAACTAGCAATTTCTTTTATTATATTATCTGGAAGAGAAAAAGACACACTGAAAAGGATTCCCTGCGTGTTTCAGGACCACGTTATCCTACAAATTTAATAAATTGCCCTGGCAAATTGCATTACAATAGCATATGTGTTTTTGAACAGGCCTGAGATATTTTAATTTGCAAAATGTTTTCTTTTTTTTAATGCCAAGAAAGGTTTTGCCCATTACACTGATTAATACTTAACTTTAGAAGTTATCTGAATGAAAGTTTTTTTCTAAATTAATCCCCTAATTTAGATCACTTAAGTAAGGCACACAGTTCTGTCTTAACAATTAAATGTACATATGGGTGGAAGGCTGGATGGAGGAGACTGTTCCAGGCACAAAGTAACAGCAGTTCAGGAGGGAAGGGCTCCACCTCTGAGCTGGCCTTGACCTTAGATGGCATCCTGGGTCCTCTGCCAACCTGAGAGTCTCTGATCCAAAAGTGTTGAAAAGATGGAAAATGTTGAGTAAGCATCTTACAGTTATCACAAATGAGAGCTCAAAAGCACAGCATTACCCCAAAAACCAAGACTTGTTAATATCTTAGTTCAGAAATAAGCCAAAGACAAAATATGAGCAAATGCCAGCAGAAGAAATTTTTTTTTTTTTTTAGCTTTTTAGGGCCACACCTGAGGCATATGGAAGTTCCCAGACCTATGGAAGTTCCCAGGTCGAATCGGAGCTATAGCAGCCAGCCTACACTGTCCTACGCCACAGCCACAGCAATGCCGGATCCAAGCCGCGTCTGCAACCTACACCACAGCTCACGGCAACGCTGGATCCCTAACCCACTGAGCAAAGTTAGGAATCAAACCCACATGCTCATAGATACTAGTCGGGCTTGTTGCCACTGAGCCACAACAGGAACTTCCAAGAATGAAATTTTTTAGGGAGGAAAGCATTACTAATTACAGTTTTCAGGGAATGTGTATCTGCTTGTTTGCATGAAACTCATCTTTCCTATAGAACAGAGCTCGTAATACACAACTGAACAGGTGTCAACATTTTATCAGTTGAGTTGGTTCCTATTCACCTATGACAGTAGAATTCATTTTCTTCTGATTTTTTTCTTACTTTTCATGGCTTGTTTATGAAAGAAAAGAGAAAAACAGATGCTTCTCTTACTCTCACTTCAGGAGTAAGTGTTCAAGCAGAGCCTAGATTAGGTCCAGTGACATTTTTGTCCCAGGACCCAAGTCCCAGAATGAAGAATAGAAACAATTCTCTCTCTCTCACTCTCTCTTTCTTTCTACATTTTTGTTGTTGTTGTTGTTGGTTTTGGTTCTTTATCTCCTCCTGGTGTGTATTTATCTCCTCCTTGTTAAATAACCTAAGAATTTGAGCCCAGGAGTTCCCTTCATGGCTCAGTGGTTAACAAACCCAACTAGGACCCATGAGTATTTGGTTTTGATCTCTGGCCTCTCTCAGTGGGTTAAGGATCTGGTGTTGCCTTGAACTGTGGTGTAGGTCACAGATGCAGCTCGGATCCTGAGTTGCCGTGACTGTGGCGTAGGCCGCAACTGTAGCTCCTGTTAGACCCCTAGCCTGGGAACCTCCATATGCCCTAGAATAGTAGACTGTGGAGACTGGGGTTAAGGAAAGGACAGGCCAATAATCTCTAAGTATCACTGTGGTAACCATCCTAAACGCTGAATGGAGCCTGGTGCTGCTTAATTAAAAAAAAAAAAATTAAAAGAAGCTAAGTGTATCAAATATCATCTTTTCCAGATAACAAAATTTTCTGGATGTGTTGTTATGCTGTAGATCATACAGAAAGTCCATATAGTTTTGGAAAACGTCTCTAAAGAGTGGAAAAGCCCTGCGTCTGAGGCTGACGTGTCTGACCCCAGTTCTAGGTCTGCCACTAACCAAGCATAAATACCTTTGAACTGGCCACATGTTCCCCCGGAGGGAGTGGAGGACTTTCCAAGGGGTTCACAGGAATAGAAAGTGCTAGGGGAATCTATTTCCAGACCCTCAGTAGCCACATGAGGTCTTTTGTAAAATCTACATGCTTGCGAACTGGTGCTAATTCTGCCTTCCCACCCTCTCTGTAAACTGAGTGAACTAAATCTGCAGCAGCAAGGTTTTGACAAAAATGCATTTGAATCAGACAGAAATGATATTTTATTTCAAAACTTGTATTGATAAAGATGTGTTGAAATTAAAATTATTCCTATGTGTATATGTATAATTGATTCACTTTGCTACATTCCTAAAACTAATACGATGTTGTAAATCAGCTATACTCCAATAAAATTTTTTTAAAAAGTATTTATATTCCAAACTTTTCTAACTCTAATGAGTTAAATAAGGTATCTTTAAGTGAAAAATGAATAGGTACAATTAATAGGACTTGGTGAAGCCCCTTTTGGTATTCTTCCCAGAAATGGAATGAATAAACTCATCCAGAGAATTTTATCCAGAGATATATCCTTATGCAAGGTAGGTGCTTTAATTCTTTGCTTTCAACAAAATTAAAGGAGTACCTGATCGGTTAATTAACTGATAGATCATTAAAATATTTTTAATAATAGGTCAGATCATTAAAATATTTTTATAATAGGTCAACATGAACTTTTTAGCTTCAAATTTAGAGAGATTTCAAATACTGACTGACATTGTTAAATCAGTATAAAACTTAACACAATCTATTCCTGTATGTTTACATATTTATTACTTGTATTCTTATATATATATTTGAATAAGTTTATACTTACTTAGGAAAACAAGATTTCTCAGCAGTTTTGTATTTTACATATGTACACGTAGTTTTTAACAAAAGGGATAAAATAGTTTTATCATTCATTTTAACAATCAGTACTAGTCATTTGTGAATGCGTGGTTAATGAAGAGATGCATTCCAAATAAAAGTTCATTCTTTATTTTAATGATTACTTATTAAAATTTATAACATAGTCATGTTTAAGTTATTGTATACTGTAAGTACTTGTAATCTCAATTCAATGCAGAAAACTTTGCCCATTAGAGTGAACATAATAGAAAAGATAGACAATAGCAAGCATTGGCAAGGATGAGGAGAAATTGAAACCTTCAAACATTGCTGGTGAGAATGTTGAATAGTGCAGCTACCTAGGAAAATTTGGCAGTTTCTCAAAATATTAAACAGAGTTGCCATATGATCCAGCAATTCTACTCCTAGGAATCTGCCCAAGAGAAATGAAACTATGTGTCTATACAAAGATTTGCACATAAATATTCATAGCAGCATTATTCACGGTAGCCAAAACAACCTGAATATCCATCAGCTGGATAAACAAAATACGATTTAGCAATGGAATATTATTTGGCATTCAAAAGGAATGAAGTACTGATACATGCTACAGTGCTGATGAACCTTGAAAACAGTATGAAACATTATGAGAAAGAAACCACGGAGTTCCCGTCGTGGCTCAGTGGTTAACGAATCCAACTAGGAACCATGAGGTTGTGGGTTCAATCCCTGGCATCGCTCAGTGGGTTAAGGATCTGGCGTTGCCGTGAGCTGTGGTGTAGGTTGCAGACGCGGCTCGGATCCCGCGTTTCTGTGGCTGTGGTGAAGGCCGGCGGCTACAGCTCCTGTTAGACCCCAGCCTGGGACTCTCCATATGCCATGGATGCGGCCCTGAAAAGAAAAAAAAAAATTAAAAACACATATTGTGTGATACATTTATATGAAATGTTTAGAATTGACAACTCTATAGAGACAGAAAGTACATTAGTGTCTTCTGAGAGCTGGGAGAGAGGCAAGGGGAATGAGGAGAGACTGCTAATTGCTATAAAGTTTCTTTTCGGGGAATGAGGAAAATGTTCTAAAATTACATTATGGTGATGGCTGCACAACTTTATAAATATACTCAAAACCATTGACTTGCACACTTCAAACAGGTGAATTTTACTGTATATTAAATTATATTTCAATAAAGCTATTAAAAAGTACCAAAGATGTAGAGTTCCTGTTGTGGCACAGCAGAAACAAATCTGACTAGTATCCCTGAGGATGCAGGTTCGATCCCTGGCCTCGCTCAGTGGGTCGGGGGTCCAGCGTTACCATGAGCTCTGGTGTAGTTCGCAGACATGGCTCGGATCCCGCGTTGCTGTGGCCGTGGTGTAGACTGGCAGCTATGTCTCTGATTCGACCTCTAGCCTGGGAACTTCCATATGCCACAGGTGTAGACCTAAAAAGCAAACAAAACAAAACAAAAACAAATGAAGAAAACCCCCCACAAATGCAATACATATATACATACTGGTTGAAAAGAATAAATGAGTGTTTTTAATGACTCTTATTCCCATTGCATGGAGGCAGAACTGCTCCAACTGTCTGAGATAAGGAAAAGGACGACGCTGTCTCCCTCCCCTTTGGTCCTGACAAAGCGGTCAGGACAACCAGCTGACCAGCATGGGCAGTGCATGGCTGGGCAGAGGCTTCTAGAGACCAGTTAGCTCTCATAGTTCATGGTTGAAGGCCAGGGTCATGGATTTTTATCCTCCCAAACCAGTTATGTGTTCTACAGTCAGAGCTAAAATTAGCTGGTGAGATTCAAGTGTTTCTTCTTGCATGAAGGAATTTACACAATTTCTATTCGTTGTTCTTCATCAGTAGATTGAGCTGAACTTCCTACCAGCTTATCAATGCTAGGAAACATTGACCCTGTCTGGTCCCATTAGCTGTTGTGAGATTATATCTTTTTTAAATGTCTTAACTATCGGAGTTTCCATTGTGGCTCAGCAGTAACAAACCTGATTAGTATCCATGACAACATGGGTTCAATCCCTGGCCCTGCTCAGAGGGTTAAGAATCTTGGCGTTGTTGTGAATACGTTGCTGTGAGACGCAGTATAGGTTGCAGAAGGCGCTGGGATTCTGCATTGCTATGGCTGTAGTGCTGTGGCTGTGGTGTAGGCTGGCAGCTGGGAACTCCTAGGAATTCGACTCCTGGCCTGGGAACTTCCATGTGCTGTGAGTGCGGCCCTAAAAATAAGTAAATAAATAAATTTTTTACAAAGCAAATAAGCTCTACTCACATTTTCACCAGTCCAATCTGCTGACTAGGGTCGGGTGAGCTGATAATTAAAATCAGTAAGAAAAAAAAAGGCAGTAGGCATCAAGAGCCTATACATGTGTGTGTGTGTGTGTGTGTGTGTGTGTGTGTGTGTGCGTGTGTGTGTGTTTTCTTTTTTTCCCCATGTGTGTGTGTGTGTGTGTGTGTGTTTGTGTGTATATATATTTTTTTTCTTTTTTTTCCCCCATGAGCTCTATGTCAATCTGTTTCTTTCAGGATCAAACAATGGTAATATACCTTTTGAAATCTGAATGACAGATTTTTATTGAAAAACATCTAGGCAAGCATGACCAGCCCTTAGAAGGCTCTGTTTTGTTTTTTTTGTTTGTTTGTTTGTTTTTGTTTTTTCACTACAGCTTGCAGAAAAATATAATGAACATGATAATAAATAACATATATCTCTTGTTCATCTTTCCAATCTTAACATTTTATCAGATTTATTTAGAATATTAAAACAAAAATTATGGCTACAAAGTCTCCTACATAGATTTCCTCAATCTCTTTCCCCATCTTTCTTTCCCAGAGAGAAGCAGTGGCCTGAGTTTAGTATTAATCATATTTTTGAAATTCATATCTATAAATAATGTGGGTATGTCTGTAATAATATGGACATCAGTCATATTTTCTTTTCCTTTATTTTGTAAATGTGATCAGTTACATTAATTGGTTTCTAATGTTAATTTATCTTTACATTGCTGCAATTAGATAGATAGATATCAATATATGTATTCCTGTACTTATTACATATACACACATTCATTCTTAGGTTCAGTTTGTCTGTATGTATTTAAGGTTTCTGCATATATATATATTCATAAAAATGAGGTTAACCTCTACTTTCTCTGGCAATCCTTACCTAATCTTGGTTAACTTCATTAACTGATTTTGGTAGTTTCCTCGTGTTTTATTTTTTGGAGAGATTTACATAACTTTGGGTTATCTCTTTCTTGATGTTTAATAGAATTGGCTTATAAAAGCATCCATGTGTGCTTCTTTATTTTGTATAAATTTTAACAACTGAAAAAAATCAGTATCTTAATGGTTACAGGATCATTAAAATTCTCTATTTCAGAGTTCCCATTGTGGCTCAGTGGTTAACAAATCTGACTAGCATCCATGAGGACGCAGGTTCCATCCCTGATCTCGCTCAGTGGGTTAAGGATCCTGCATTGCCATGAGCTGTGGTGTAGATTGCAGACACGGCTCAAATCCTACGTGGCTGTGACTGTGGCTGTGATGTAGGCCAGTGGCTACAGCTCCAATTCGAATCCTAGCCTGGGCCTAAAAAGCAAGAAAAAATATCAGAAAAAAAAAGATTTTCCACTTCTTTTTTTTTTTTTTTTGGCCTTTTAGGCCACACCTGCGGCATATGGAGGTTACCAGGCTAGGGGTCGAATTGGAACTATAGCCACCGGCCTACACCATAGCTACAGCAACACCAGATCCGAGTGGTGTCTGCCATCTACACCACAGCTCACGGCAATGCCGGATCCTTAACCCACTGAGCAAGGCCAGGGATCGAACCCTCAACCTCATGGTTCCTAGTTGGATTCGTTAACCGCTGCACCACGACGGGGAACTCCGATTCTCTGGGGTTTTTTTGAATAAATATTAGAAGCAATATTTGAGTAAATATTATTATATTCCTGCAGACAATTGTACATTGTAAGTTTTCAGTTATAGTAACAAAAAACTATTAGTGTTGCTGATTTTCCTTTATTATTTTCATGTCGAGTTTTTTTGAAGCTATAAAACTCTATAAATCCACTTAAGAAAAAAGACAGAAGTTATAAACCTCTATAAACCCACTTAAGAAAAAAGACAGAAAGAAAACCTCTGTTTTCCTCACTTTCTGTCTATACGTTTATGCCCTTAGTGTGTTCAGATCCTTCTGCCTGACAGGCTTCTCTCTCAACTCTTTTTTTTTTCGGCCACGCCCACAACAGGTGGAAGTTCTCTGGCCAGGGATTAAAACTGCGCCACAGCAGTGACCCAAGCAGTTGTAGTGACAATGCCGGATACTTAATCCACTGAACCACAAGGGAAATCCCTCCCCAAATCCTTACATAGGTGCCCATTCTTATTCTTAGGGTCTTATTGTATTTATTTTTTATTATTTTTAATGAAGTATAGTTGACATGTCAAATCCTGTTATTTTCGGGTGTACAACATATAATTTAATATTTGTGTATATTATAAAATGATCATCTAATATTATGTATTTGTTTTATCCACAGTTTTCTTCTTCATTATTCATATTATTTCTTTGTATCTTTTTTTATTGATGTATAGTTGTGTTGGTTTCAGGTACACAACAAAGAGATTTGGTTATACATACGTATGTATATATCTGTATTCTTTTTTCTATTATTTTCCATTATAGTTTATTACAATATAGTTCCCTGTGCTTTTACCATTTACCTGTTTTATATATATTAGTGCATATCGGTTAATTTCATACACCTAATTTATCCCTCCTTTCCTTCCTCTTTGATAACCATAAATTTGTTTTCTAAGTCTGAGTCTGTTTTGTTTTTTAAGTTTATCTGTATTATATTTTTAGATTCCACATATAAGTGATATATATTTGTCTTTCTCTCTGACTTACTTCTCTTGGTATGATAATCACTAGGTGTATCTATGTTGCTGCAAATGGCATTATTTCATTTTTTTTTTTACAGCTGAGTAATATTCCATTGTGTATATGTACCACATCTTTATCCATTCATTTGTTGATGGACACTTAGGTTGCTTTCATGACTTGGCTATTGTAAATGGTGCTGCTATGAGCACTGGGGTGCATGTATCTTTTGTGAATGAGAGTTTTCTCCACACATATGCCCAGAAGTCAGATTGTGGCATCATATGATAACTCTGTTTTCAGTGTTTTAAGGAAACTCCATACTGTTTTCCACAATGGCTACACCAATTTACATTCCCATCAATAGTACAGGAGGGTTCCCTTTTCTTTGCACTCTGTCCAGCATTTATTATTTGCAGACTTGTTTGCATCATCTCTTTTTTAAAATTTTAATTGTAATAAAATATTTAATATAAAATTTATCATCTTAACATTTTTCATTGTATAGTTAAGTAATGTTAAGTACATTCATATTTTTGTACAACAGATTTCTAGAACTGTTTCATCTTGCAAAACTGAAATTCTGCACTCATGAAATAATAACTCACCATTTCCTTTCTTCCATATCCCTTGGAGCCATCATTCTACTTTCTGTTTTTATGACTTTCACAACTTTAGAGACTTCAATAAATGGAATCGTATAGTATTTGTTTTCCTGACTGGTTTATTTCACTTAGCATGGTGTCCTCCATGTTTATCAATGTTGTAGTATATAACAGGATTTTCTTCTTTTTTAAGGGTAAATAATATTCCATTGTATGGATATATCACATTCTGTTTATCTATTCATCCATCAGCGGACATACGTGCTGCTTTGACCTCTTGGTTATTGAGGGAAATGCTGCAATAAACATGAATGTTCCAATATGTCTTTGAGACTCTGCTTTCAATCCTTTTGGCTACATTCCCAGTGTTGCACATCAGTGTCCTCATGTCACCAGGCCACTCAGGCAGTTGCAAGTGCATTCGTGTGCCCAGTAACATCATTTCCTCAAGGAAAACTTCCATGTGGGCAGATTCATTGTGAGGAAGGGACCCTGGATTTCAGCTCAGAAGTCTTGCATTCACATCTCAGTTTCACAGCTTACTAACTGGAGGATCCTGAAGAAATAACTTTTCTGAGTTTTCATTTTGTTTTCTGTACACAGAGATAAGTATGCTTTTAGATATAGGCTGGGAGGGTTAAATAAGATAATGTATGTAAACTATCTATTACGTTACTTTGGTAATAATAGGTAGACAATTAAAATTTGGTAGCATCTCTGTTGGTTTATTTTTAATGTCTTGATCTTGAGTCCTGAAAGACTCATTAAATATAAATGACTTTATGTTTTGATTCCTTTGTAGAAGTTATATTGTCGTTTTTCTGCTATCGTTTTTTGTCTTGGTAATAAGAAATCAGCTATTTTCCAGGCTACAAACTTGCCTATCATCTAAACCAACTGAGGTTTATGATTAACTGATGCTCTCTCCTAATCTAGACTGCTAAATTTCCCAAGCTTTCCTTCAGCTTGCTAAGTTTTCCTGGAGCTATAGAGGAATTGCACAAGCATTATCCTGATGGACTAAACATTCAGGCCGATAAAGAAGCAAGAGACAAATTCATTTTACACTTCAGTTATTTTTGTTGTCGTTGTTCAACTTGGTTGCTGAAAAGAAGTGGGGGAAAAAATTCAAAAGGTGGCTTATTAAATGAACTAAGTGAGAATAATTTAATTCAAATGACTTAAGTGCCAGTTAGCTCATTGCAAACCGCATGCTGATAAGTCAGAAGAGCTTAGCTTCTGGGCAAACCCACAGGACTCAGTATGATTTTGGAATCGGAGGCTTAGATTCCGGGAAACCCATAGTAAGTCATTCAAGTAACTTATGCACAGAACTGAACAAAGATCCAAGTGTAGCTTTAGGAAATACTAGACAGAAAAGTCTTGGCTTGAATCTGTTGTGTTAATTTTTAACTCAGTTGTCTACTCTACGATATTTATTAAGAACTAGTCAGATTAGTTGGATCTTCTAAAGAAAAAGATTTCTGTCTCATAAAAAAATGCCCTTAATATTAATTGTGAAGGGCAAAACAACTTTTCAAAGTTATCAAAACGACAAGACCCACATCTAGTGGTGAAATAAGTATACTGCAAGGTGCATTTAGACCGATAAATGTTAGCTGTATTTCCAGCTCTTCCAGACAGAGGTATTTGCTTTCAAAAACCAGATACTTAAAATAGTCACCCCGAAAAGACTGTTTTAACATGGTTAAGAATACAATATAAGTGATTCAAACTTTAACACTTCAAAAGCAGACAGTCTCCATGCAGAGAACTACAAAATGGAAGACAAGAAGCTTTTATAAATAGGACAAAGAATAAGGAACAGGGAAGAGAAAAATAGAAATAGAAGCTATAGAAAACATGATGGGTGAGGTCACGGGGTCAGCCTTGGTTGGGGTAACAAGGAAGAGGAAGTAAATATAGAACCCAGAGGTGGCTTGGTGTTTGGGGATCGGCTTGCTATTTTGGGAAATACCACATTTCTGGTCAAGTGGAGGAGCATTCATAGGGACACCAAAGTTTCCTAAGGTTCAGTTTTTCTGATGTACCACCCTGGACAGGAGTGGCTGGATCTGGAGTCTAGAAATCTATTTCAACAAGACTAAATTGTTAGTGGCTATTCAACAGGGGAAATCTTTGGGGAAAAGATAAAGGCGGTCTTTTAGTGCTGCTTAATACTTGTATGGTAAAAGTAAATGATTATCCAACTTATTTTTAAGAGCTCTCCTGGCTGAAAGTTGCTGTGCCATATTTTAAAGGAATTTCATATCCAGTGTAGAAGATTCAGTTTGAATATTATTTATAATTTTTACTGATGCTTCTAGCATGCAGTAGAGTCATTACTGCTTTAAGTAAATTTCTAACATAAAAGTTAGCTTCTAACCAGTTAGTTAACTACTTTTACATTATTTCTACAACCAGTAAATAAATCTGTTTCTCCCAAATACATAAGACTCACTGGGAGCACATATGCAGTGTATTCTTACATTTACATCTCAGGACCGTGATTATGTTGATGCATGAAGTTGTTCCCCGGGCGTCGTGGAAGGTTAGGCATAAGATAATCGCTCTGAGAACATCTGAAGAGCCCCAGTAATGCCAACGCCGTGTCAGTGATCCCTGCCTACTTACTCATTTCTCCCATCTTGGATTTTTTTTCCTTTTTAGGGCCACACCTGCGGCATATGGAAGTTCCCAGGCTAGGCACTGAGTCAGAGGTGCAACTGCCAGCCTATGCCAGAGCCACAGCAATGCCAGATCCTTAACCCACTGAGCAAGGCCAGGGATGGAATCTGAATCCTTGTGGACACTAGCCAGGTTTATAACCCACTGAGCCACAATGGGAACTCCTGGATTTTATTTTTTTTTTATTAAAGTACAGTTGATTTACAATGTTGTGCCAATTTCTGCGGTACAGCAAAGTGACCCAGCCTCCCTCCCTCTCTCCCTCTCTCTCTCTCTCTCTCTCTCTCTCTCTCTCTCTCTCACACACACACACACACAGACACACACTCCCTTTCTTATATTATCTTCCATCATGGTCCATCCCGAAAGACTGGATAAAGTTCCCTGTGCTGTACATACAGCAGGACCTCATTGCTTATTCAACCTAAACATAGTAGTTTGCATCTACTAACTCCAAACTCCCAGTCCATCCCTCACCTTGGATTTTTAGAATGCTTTTCCTTGTTGGGCTACTTGAAGCCCCATTCTCTGTTGGCCATAAACATAGACAAAAACTGTCAGGGCTGAACTCACCATGACCCCAAGCTAGTCTAAGTAGCTGTGGGATATTATAACAACTCTTCTTGGCTTCAAAATACAAATGCAAATATCATCTTCCAGCTGCCCAGATCCAGCTGGTTTCCTGTGAAGAAAGCATCCTTTCATCCAGATGTCTGTCTATCTCTGTCCATCCTTCCTAGGAACACACTGAGAGGTCCCCTAAGCAGGGTTTTGGATGCTGGTCCTGATGTTGCCTCTGACCTGAGGAGAGTGTAGAGGCTGACTCTGTTCCGTTGCCCCGTCTCAAATTGCCCTCCTCAACTTCCCAGGAGTTAGACAGTGACAGTTTTTCGTGAATGGCGCTGAGTAATGTTTAAGCGTTGTTGTTTAGAAAGTCCTCTTCAGGAGTTCCTGTCGTGGCGCAGTGGAAACGAATCTGACTAGGAAACATGAGGTTGCAGGTTCGATCCCTGGCCTTGCTCAGTGGGTTAAGGATCCAGCGTTGCCGTGAGCTGTGGTGTAGGTCGCAGATGCGGCTCGGATCTGGTGTTGCCGCGGCTGTGGTGTAGGCCGGCAGCTACAGCTCCGATTAGACCCCTAGCCTGGGAACCTCCATATGCTGCGGTTGCAGCCCCAAAAAGACAAAAGACAAAAAAAAAAAGGAAAGTCCTCTTCAGTTTCATTACCTGTGCTTTGTTCAGAAAGAAAGAGGTGGGGAGCATTTTATAAACAAATGGCTCTTTTCATCGGATTATGTTATTTACTGGCCTGGTGTCTCTTGCTTCGAATTCTCACCCAGACTGGGCTCTGTGCTGTGACTTCAGCTACCACATGGCTTTTCATCCCTTCGCTAATCATTTTCCGGGTTTCGATTTTGATGTTAAAAGGAGCACCAGAATTCAAGACAATCCAACAGAAGGACCGATGGCTCTGTAGCTGAGTACAAACCACTTAAGAGAGAATAGGCACCCAGGGGCCTTGAATCTGCAAGTGAAACACTCATCCCAAGTTCCCTCCATCTCTGTCTCCCCCAGACTGTGTCCATGCGCTCACTGTTGTCGGAGGTCCCCCTTGAGGGCAGACGTGACATTGCCATCAGCGCCTGATCAGCCTTGACCCAGGCTCTTCATTGCCTGTTCTCACCCCTTCCTGGAGGTGCTCTAAGCTTCCCCTTGCCTCACCAAGACTGCGCTTTGTGTTAGCCGGTCTCTGTTCAGGGCTGTCCCTCACACTGTGCTGTTCCCTGCACTGCCTTTTTCAGTCCTTCAAGGCTGAACTCAAATGTCAGGTCCTTTCTCTCCTCTGAACTGCAGTGACTCAGCGCTGGCAGCCTTCTGCTATGTCTTCAAATAACTTCCTTATTCATCTCATTTTCCTTTTATATAGCTCTTTGCTTGGGAGTTTCTGTAGTTTATCGTTTTCACTTCTGAGCTCCCCAAGTCAGTTGGTTACTAGGAGTTAAACAAATGGTGACTCAACGAGCAAAACATCTTTAAAAAAAAAAAAAAATGCAGAGGGAGTTCCTGTTGTGGCTTAGTGGGCTAAGGACCCAACGTTGTGTCTGTGAGGATGCAAGTTCGATTCCTGGCCTCGTTCAGCAGGTTAAAGATCGGACATGGCTGTGAGCTGTGGTGGAGGTCACAGAGGCAGTTCGGATCTGGCATTGCTGTGGCTGTGGCTTAGGTAGGCCAGCAGCTACAGCTCCAATTGGACCCCAAGCCTGGGAACCTCCATACACCACAGGCACAGCCCTTAAAAAAAAAAAAAGACAAATCCTGCTTTGCTTTGCTTCAGGCTGCCACGTAGTTTGCAGATGCAGGTTGGATCCAGTGTTGCTGTGGCTGTGGTGTAGGTTGAATCCAGTGTTGCTATGGCTACAGTGTAGGCTACAGCTGCAACTCTGCTTGGACCCCCGGCCTGGGACCTTCCATATACTGCACGTGGGGCTGTAAAAAGAAAAAATAAATAAATAAAAAAGTGTAGAGGTCCTGTGACTTTAATTTGGGAATCCTCTTACAGGATAGATGTCCACTTTGCTTTTTTTCTTTTTTAATTCAGTGCATTTTGTTATATTTACAGTTGTACAGCCATAACCACAAACTAATTTTACAACATTTCCATCACAAACCCCCAGACCACCCTTCCCTCAGCCTGTCTCTTTTGTAACCGTTAAGGTTTTCAAAGTCTGTGAATCTGTTTCTACTTTGAATCCCTGGCCGCAGTATGAAAGCAACAAAGGGTACTTTGTCACATTTATTGGAGAAAGTAGGCTGTCTCACTCTCCAGGATCCTTGACAAATGATTCCTACCCTCCACTCCCTCTCCAAGGAAAATGTAGCAATGAGAGCGGAGCTGGAGATATCGGAGCTGGAGATATAGTGGAGACACTGTCCGTGACCAGCATAAACTAAATTGTTGGGATGTGAAATATGCTGCAGCACACGCGGACAGCACCTCCGGCGCCAGTGACCTCAGCGGTAGATGGAGAGAGGGGGAGGCAGGGGAGGGTGACGTAGCCTGTCCTTTTCTTCTTCCGTAGGCAGGTTTGGGGGACAGGATGAGCACCCACGCGCAGGCTCGGCCGGCTCTATTAGGTTATCTGTTTGGGGATGACGATGCATTCTGGGGAACTTGGCATCTGTATGGTAATGAGGACCTTCAGTTTCATCCTCGCCGTTCTGGTCCCCACGTACTGTGCTCTCATGTGCACCTGGCACAGGGCTGTGCTCTGGAATAGGTACCGTGGTTACCGGCACTTCAGGACTAGGAAATGGAGGTGTAGGACATGAAAATGACCTGTCCCGGGTCACAGCTGGCAAGTCGAAGGCTAGATTTTGCAGTCAGGTCTGCCTGCTCCCGAAGCCCCGGCTCTCAGTCCGTGCGCTCTCAGCCTGCCCTGAAGGGGCAGCGGGCAAGAGCCTGAGCGCCTGCAACTCAGCCCAAACTCTGCTGCTAACTTGCTGTTGACACTAGAAAGCTCATTTCATTCGCTCCTCAGCTATCAAATGGAGTTTTCTGCCCCACCTACCTCATGTGAAGCCCACATGAGATCATGGTAAAGGTACTAATACATAAAGCAGTAAATGAGTTATAAAAGTTCAGTCATCCCTTTACTCTTTTTTTCTCAGGGCCGCACCGGCAGCATATGGAGGTTCCCAGGCTAGGGGTCAAATTGGAGCTACAGCCGCCGGCCTTCACCACAACCACAGCAATGCAAGATCCGAGCCGCGTCTGCAACCTACACCACAGCTCACGGCAACGCTGGATCCTTAACCCACAAGCAAGGCCAGGGATCAAACCTGTGTCCTCACGGATGCCAGTCAGATTCCTTAACTGGTGAGCCACGACGGGAACTCCAATGGTAAAGTTTCACTTGCCTTATTTCATCTGAGCAGCTGCCCTATGGTAACGGTTCTCCTTTTATACCCATTGAACAGATGGGAAAATAAATGTTTCCTGAGGCTAGGGTGCTTGTTCAAGGTCACAGAGGCAGGACTCTGAGCGAGGTCTGCCTGATAGGGCAGTCAGTGTGCCAGGCTGCCCTGCTACTGCAGCTCTGCCTTCCCTTGGACAGATGCATATGGTCAGGGCAATACTTTTGGTTGTTTTTTTTTTTTTTTTGTCTTTTTGCCTTTTATGTAGAGCCGCACCTGCGGCATATGGAGGTTCCCAGGCTAGGGGTCTAACAGGAGCTGTAGCCGCCAGCCTTCGCCACAGCCACAGCAACGCGGGATCCGAGCCGCGTCTGCAACCTACACCACAGCTCACAGCAACGCTGGATCCTTAACCCACTGAGCAAGGCCAGGGATCAAACCCACAACCTCATGGTTCTTAGTCGGATTCACTGACCACTGAGCCACGAAGGGAACTCCATCAGGGCAATACTTTTGGGTGGAAGGAAGGGCAACATGCTGAAGCTTGGGGATGACAAGAGGGAGAGTTTGAGGCTCAGTTTGCCTGGAGCATAGGATGCATTCAGGAGAAAACTGAGAGAAGCAGCCACTGTGGGGAGTAAAAATTAAGCAGATGCCCGATTGTGAAGGTCCTCATATGTTACTCTTTAAAGCTATGAACCTTGACCTTTGTGGTAGCCTGGTTAGAGGGTCCTAGTTTCTCAAAAAGAAATGAGATTAATTAGATGACTTTAGGATGGTTGGTAGCTAAGTTAATTGACTTTGCTCAAGAAAAAGGCACTGGGTTCCCAGAATAGAAGAGAATTAGTGGGCTCCTAGGGTCTCTCTCTCTCCTTGAGTGCCTTAAAACCTCAAAGCAGTCACTAGAACTAATTAAGATGTGAAGAAAGAGCCACTGGAGCCAAACATACAATTTGCAAAGTTGCATGTAGAGTCATAAAATAAAATCCTGGATCCCTAAAGCATTCGTTCTGGAAATAGAACTTTTGACACGTTTCTCTGTTAATGCACTTTTCCACTCCTGCGCCAACCTGGGAGACGCCAGTGGCCCGACCCACCAATCTAAGGACTTTCTGCGAGCAGGGGTGTAGCATGCTAATGGGTAAGGAGTGTGGGCTTGGAGGCAGCCAGGCTGGCTCACAGGCAGCCTCTCCCACTTGCTCTCGCTGTGACCCTGACCAAGTCACTTAACTACCGTTAGCCTTTGTTTTTCAGGAACTAAATGTGATATCTCCCTGGGAGCGGCTGGGGAAGCCAGCAGTGCCCAGGTGCCCAGCACAGCACCTAGCATGTTGTGAGTCTTCAGTTAATGGCAAACATCATGATAATGGACCATGAGGCCTCGGTTACAATCGAGTCCCAAATGACACAGAACACATCATGGCCATGAAATATCAGCTCCATAGAGGAGTCTTAAAAACCGGTCCCATCCCCAGACCTGTACCCCAGGCACTTCTCCGTGGAGAGGGGCAGGGGGAGTACTGTTGCCGTTTCGCCGGCTCAGCTATAATCAGTCTCTCGTACGCCAAGTCCAGTAGCTGAGACGTGTGCTGTCAATCTACACTGCGGCTCCTTTCCACTGCACCAAGCATTCTGTGTTTGCTAGTCATGGACACAATCGCTCCGCTGTATCTAAACTTCAGCTCTTACTGCTCTCGTTTTAAACCAGTAGTGATGGTGGTTGGATGGGGCTGGGGGGCAAGAATCAATCTTCAAGGTCATGGGAGAATGCCACCAAGTAGAATCATAAAGCATCCTGGTTTTTTTTGTTTTTGTTTTTGTTTTTTTGATATATATGCAGATGAGGGTTTCAATTGAACATATATCCTACAAGTCACTCCAGAAATGAGTCACTGAACATTCCATTCAACATTCACTCAGCATCGGAGGAGTTCCTGTCGTGGCTCAGTGGAAACGAATCCGACTAGGAACTGTGAGGTTGTGGGTTCGATCCCTGGCCCCTCTCAGTGGGTTAAGGATCCAGCATTGCCACGAGCTGTGGTGTAGTCTCAGACGCGACTCGGATCCCCGCGTTGCTGTGGCTGTGGTGTAGGCCAGCAGCTGTAGCTCCAATTCGACCCCTAACCTGGGAACCTCCATGTGCCGCGGGTGTGGCCCTAAAAAGCAAAAAATAAAAACAATACATAAAGAACAAAATACAGTGGGAAGAGGCATAGAGAGCTACTCTGAGAACTCTCTGCAGTCAGAGTCCTTAGCCCTGGGGTGATTAAAAAAACTGATATGAACCAGTTAGATGCCATATAACAAAATGCAAGGAGCGGTTTGTTTAAAATGTTCCCTATTTCATTCTTAAAGTAAGGTCTTGCTATAATAGCAAGTCTCAAAGACTGAAATGACGTGACTAAACAACAACCTTAAATATCCCTCAGCACTGCCCTAAAGGAAGCTCAAAACACTCTATACAATGGCTCTAGAGGTGACTATGAAGCAACACAGTAACAACTGTGTTGAGAATGACATGGAAATTTCTTGGAAACTAATTTAATCTGATTTGTGTATGTCTCAAGTCTCTCTTTTTAAAATTTGGAAAAATATGCATTAAAAATTTACCATTTTAAGCATTTTAAGTGCACAGTGGCATTAAGTTGTATTGACATAGTGGTGCCACCATCACCAGTATGATGGTTCCATCTCCAGAAAATTTTCATCTTCCCAAACTGAAACACTACATCCATTAAACAATAATGCCCCATTTACTACCTACCCCACCATCCCCCAGCTCCTGGCAACCACTATTTTACTTTTTTCTTTTCTTTCCTTTCCTTTCTTTTCTTTTCTTCTTCTTCTTCTTTTTTTATTTGGTGGCCTCACCTGAGGTATATGGAAGTTCCCAGGCTAGGGATCAAATCAGAGCTATAGCTGCCAGTCCACACCAAAGCCATAGCAATACTGGATCCTTAACCTACTGAATAAGCCCACATCCTCACAGACACTATGTTGGGTTCTTCACGCACTGAGACACAACGGGAACTCCCATTATTCATTTTCTGTCTCTATGCATTTGCCTATTCTGGGTTCTCACATAGGTGAATTATATAAGATTGTCCTTTTACGACTGGCTTATTTGACGTAGCACAATGTCCTCAAGTTTCATCCATGTTGTAGCACATATGAGAATTTCCTTCCTTTTTAAGGCTGAATAACCCATTTTATGTACATACCGCTTTTGTTTATTCATTCATCATCGATGGGCTTTTGAGTTGCTTCTACCTTTTGGCTATTGCGAATAACACTGCAATGAAAGTTGGTGTACAAACATCTGTGTGAGTTCCTGCTTTCAATTTTTTCAAGTATACACCCAGACGTAGAAGTTCTCGATCATCTGCTACTTCTGTATTTAATTTTTTGAGAAACTACCATATTATTTTTCACAGCAGCACCATGTCACATCTCCACCAACAGCTCACAAGGGTTCTAAATTTTCCATATCCTCGCCAACACTTGTTATTTCATGGTTTTGTGTTGTTGTTGTTAGATTTTTTTACATATATATATAAAATAATCCTCCTAATTGGTATAAAGTGAAAACTTGATTTATATAAATGCTTTGTAAAATCCATTTCCCCTGTCATTTGGCCCCTCAAAACATGTTTGCATATAGACTTACAAATGCCTTGGAGCAGTTTCCTACAAGTTATGTTGTGTGGAGTGAGAAAGATCTTGCTTTCTTTTACTTCAAGGTATGGTATGTAGGATAGGTGGTGTGGGAGATGGGCCAGCTGGGAGAGCACCGCACAGGGGTCAGGGGTGCCACCCCTTCCCTGCGTAACCATGGAAAAGCCATTGCTGCTCTCTGCTCCCACAGAGATCACCTCTGAATACGAGGGAGATACCTTCACATGTAAGAACTTCCCCTGGGACTAAG
Source organism: Catagonus wagneri (assembly GCA_004024745.2). Classification (NCBI taxonomy): domain Eukaryota; kingdom Metazoa; phylum Chordata; class Mammalia; order Artiodactyla; family Tayassuidae; genus Catagonus; species Catagonus wagneri. The sequence goes on along the minus strand of PVHT021183556.1, from coordinate 13,117,619 downwards.
GATCTTTAATCTAATTTGAGTTGATTTTTGTGTAAGGGGTAAAATAGGGATGCAATTTTATTATTTTGCCTGTGGCTGTCCAGTTTGCCCAACACTATTTATTGAAGAGACTATCCTTTTTCCTTTGTATATTCTTGGCTTTTTTTGTTATAAATTAATTGACCATATATGCATGGGTTTATTTCAGAGCTCTCTATTCTGGTTCATTGTCTGTTTTTATGCCAGTGCCATTCTGTTTTGATTACTATAGCTCTGAAATATAGTTTGAAATCAGGAAATGGGATGCCTTCAGCTTTGTTTTCTTCAATTTGTTGTTTGCCTTTCAAATTCACTTAAGATTTTTTTACTGTAACAATTTAAAATATCCCTTTATTCAAACACCTCATTCTCCTCCTCCTTCTAATCTTTGTTTTAAAGCTTAGAAAGTCCTTCTGTATCCCAATGGCCCATAATTGGTTACCTATATTTTCTTTCAGAATTTTCTGTTTCATCTAGTTGTTAAAATATAGTATATCTGAGTTTTGGGTGCAGAATTTTTGTTTCATATAATTGTTAAAATATAATGTGTCAGGATTTTTTGACGCATGAAAGAACATATTATCAGCTAGTTATCTCAACAGCATTTATTAAATTTTTTTTATTGAAATGATATAAACTACCATTTTTTATCTTATACCAAAATATCATCTACATTAGTGTCTATATTTGTACTTTCATTTTCTTTCATCTATCTGCTATAGTATCTGGTATGATAAATCCCCATTATTATTTTCCTTTTCCAAAATATTTTTAGTCATTCTCAAGTGTTTATCCTTTTAGATGAACTTTAGAAACATTTTGTCGGGTTAAAAGTGTTTCAGATAGTATTGTACTACATTTATAATTTATTCCTGAGAGAATAAACACATTTCAATATTAACATCACCCTCAAGGAGCACTCTCCACAGTGTGTCACAATGAAAGAGTCAGACAGACATGAGTACTTGACCCCTCTGAACCTCTGTGCCCTCAGCCTCCCAGATCCTGGCATTAGGCCGAGCATCTATGCTAGTTTTGATGGTGGTATATTTTCTTCTATTAAATTAATGAATATCTTAGTGAGAAGGTGGGAAGGATCGTACTAGGGGCAGCTGGCTCAAAGCCATTTTTAGGAAGAAGTGACAGAAAGAAAGCTTTTAAGGTGAAAAGGAAAGAGATCCTTCTTGGGAGACTTGATGCTATCAGGGTTATGAGCCAAGCTAAGAGCCGAGGCTGAGCGTTAGAGATCCAGGCCCCCAGGAGTCCCCTTTTAGAAAGGCTTTCTAAAACTAAGAAGATTCTGTAGGAGCTTAGGTATGTGGCTTTTGAAGGTCAGAGTAAAACGTGTTGAGAATGGAGGGGCTTATTGGAATTCCATTAGTTAACCAAGTGCAAGAACACACAGGGGAGTTTCCGTTGTGGCTCAGTGGTAACAAACCCAACTAGTATCCATGTGGTTGCAGGTTCTATCCCTGCCCCACTCAGTGGGTTAAGGATCTGGCATTATCATGGCTGTGGTGCAGGCCAGTAGCTATAGCTCCAGTTTGACCCCTAGCCTGAGAACTTCCATATGCTGCAGGTGTGGGCCTTAAATTTTTTTTTTTCGTAAAAAAAAGAAGAAGAAGAAGAAGAGGAATGAACAGAGACTATCTTTTCAACAGGGGACAAAAAGTGCTTCCTGGGCATCAGCACCCAGGGATGGGGGTACAGTGAGGAGAGGTACGGAGTCACCCCAAGCATCCTCCAGCCCCATTCAATTTTAAAATTTGCTCTGTAGAACTACAGGCAGATTCTTTCCCTTTCTGACTGGCTTATTGTTGTTGCTGTTTTTAACCAGAGTTTAAACTTCCATTTGGCAATGTCTTATCTCTTGAAACATTAACATTTACTAATTTTTGGATATCCTTTCGGACACACCAAAGAAAAGTTAGGGCAATTTTTCCCTGAACTGCCTGCAGTGTCATGTCCTCCTTTAGAAAGGTTTATCAAAATCTATTACATAGTAACTTACTTTGAGGAAAGTGCTGAATAGCTCTTATTGGTCAAATACGCTGATAACAAATTCACAAGGCTTGATTTTAATTAGCCCCGGGAAATGAGCTTTTAGGTTAAAAAGATATTTTTGCAAACAACAACAACAACAAAGGGACTAATTCCTGGTGCAAAGGGCTTCTGACATCCAAGCGCTCGCACCATGATTGCCCGAGAACCAACTGGACTAAGGGATGGATGACATTTTAATCTAAACCAAGTGACTGCTTTGTGCAAGCCACATTAGAGGACGGTGGAGAGCTACTTCTAGGGCTTCTGCCTTTGAATGGATGGGCAGTATGGAGGCAGGACTTCGTATGTGTTGGCATAGGGGTTTAGGATCTCCAGAGTAAATACTAAAGATACTTCTGAGAAAAACCGGAAGCCTCTGCTCTCTGTTTAGATTTTGCATCTTCTAGCTGGGTGGATGTCGTGAGTGTTCTTGCTTACAGTATAACAAGTCTTACAGAGTGTCTGGCATCAGAATATTAGATGCCCTCTAATTACCTAAGTATCAGTTTCCCTGCTGTGAACCACAGATGCCAGAACAGAGGTCATAAAGTTCCAAGGACTGCAATTTCGGTCATTTACTTTTGATGGTATGCTGGGAGCCAGGTCACTGAATTCGAATCCCTCTGTCAGTGGTGGAAATGTCTTATAATGCATTCTGTGAGAGCGGGGCAGAGGCTTCAAAAGGACACACATTTGTTTTAGCCAACACGTTTTTTTTCTGGTTGTAAAAGTGATAGATGCCTATTTTAGAAGCTACCAAAAATGTATATAGAAGAAAATATATTACAGTTTTCATAAATCGTCACTCAGAAATAATCACAGTAAACCGAATCACTTTGCTATATACCTGAAACCAACACATTCTTGTTGCTCAACTGTACTTCAATAAAAAATAACTTAAAAAAACAATCACAGTTCTTTTTGGTAGATTTTCTTTAAATATGTGTATATTATAGTCAGCTAGAGTTATTTACATGGCCTATTTACATAGCCAAGTCTATAATAACTATCTATCTCTGTGTGGTATTTTTCACCTAACATCATGTCGAAAGTCTTAAAAGGGAGTTTACTTGGAACTTGAACTCTAAGAGCCGAGAGCACTGATCTGGATTGCAGGGGCTCTGCTATGGATACCCGGATAATACAGGACTAAACTCATTTCACCCCTACTACCACCGGAAAGTAATAAGCCCAGAAATGCCACTGGCAGGTCAGGAAAGTGGCCCCCAGAAAGAGTGATAGATCACCACTGTCTCAGTACAGCTGGAAATAACTTCTGAGCCTAAAAATAATGAGCCATCTTAGCTAAGGCAGAACAGTTATTTGGCTAAATTGAACTTCAGCTACTATAAGAGACCCATTCCAAAATGGGATTTTTTTTTTTAGGTAATAATAATAGTACCTTATTAATTATTGACAAAGTCATATTTGAGCCTCTGTAGTTTCCATCCATCTGAATGATACCAAAATCATTGGTGAGAAAAGAAGATAGATATTATATTTGCACTTTTTCATTAAAGATAGTCTTTTTCAAGGCTGAGAGTGGTTCTCGATAAAAGGTATAACCTGAGATTTCTATAACATTTTATATAGATGTGTTTTGTACAGATGATATTTCATCACACGTTTGATATCGTATGATGTCACAAGACTTTCTTTAAATTCACAAAGAATACTTCGAGCAAATAAGGCTGAAGGCAGGAAAACCCCAACGCATCTAATCAAAGGATGCTATTAGTTACAACTTCAGTGATGGCAGACAACTAGCACATGCACTGCAGCTGAAATTACCATTTACTTTCTCTCAACAGAAATTCAAGACAAAGGACATGCCCACACATGCCCACTGCATGAAGACTGCATCAGGTGCCTTGTCTAGAAAGCCCAATATTAAAAATCTGGAACAATGAATGCCCCACTGAGGAACAAAACCAACAACAACAACATAAAAACAGACAGCTAAAATAAGGCCCAGGTCAGAAGAAGGTGTAGGTGTCACGTACACAGACATACCTAAAAACTAAGTGGATGGTCATAATGATCCTTGCAGGTTCTTTTCAGCTACAAAGGATGGGAGGTGAGGGGTGAATGAGGAGGTGAGTTGGGGATGGCCTAAGAGTCAAACACATCTAGTGTAGAAAATTCAAAACCAATACAAGTAAAATTCTTAGAAAATCACTGTTAATATCATTTTTTTTTTGTCTTTTTAGGGCCATACCTTCAGCATATAGAGGTTCCTACGCTAAGGGTCAAATGCGAGCTGTAGCCACTGGCCTACGTCTCAGCCACAGCAACGCGGGATCCGAGCCACGTCTTTGAGCTACGCCACAGCTCATGGCAATGCTGGATCCTTAACCCACTAAGTGAGGCCCGGGATTGAACCTATGTTCTCACGGGTACTAGTCAGATTCTCTTCCGCTGAGCCACCATGGGAACTCCCATTGTTAATATCTTAGCATATTCTGTTCTAGACTTTTCAATATGTACATGTTTATGTGAAATTTTACATACATTGGAATCGTGTTCTATGTAATATCATATCCTGTTTTATTGAATATTATATATTTAAAGCATATTTTCAAGTCATTAAATATTCCATGACTCATTTGAAAACTTCCTAATATTCTTTCACGTGTGTGAATTATAATGTGTTTATGTCATCTTGTTGCACATGTAAATAGATTTCCGGTTTCTTATTAATATTAACAATATAGCAGTAAATATTCCTGTTAATAGATTTTTGTCCCTTACTGTGCTATTTCCTTAAAATATGTCCCACACTCCCTCCAGGAGAGCATGACAATACACAATTCACCAAATCCACATTAATATAGATCATAATCATTATTTAAATCTTTATTGATAGGCAAAGTACATACTGGCACTGCTTTGACTTGTAGTTGTCTGACAGGGAGCAAAACTAGTTTTATGTTTTGTTTTAATATGTTGACTGTGTAGCTTTTTTCTGGAAGTAGTGCATTTATGTCTGTTCCCTTCCTTTTTGGATTGTTAGTTTATATCTTATCAGTTGTAATTAAATGCTTCCCTTAGATCTGTGGAAACAACTAACTTACAGATGGACAGGTATTTTCCCTTTGCAGTTCCTTTTATTGCTTTTACACGCAGGAAGTCTTGCCCCACGTTGAGATAAAATACATCCCTGTGATCACCTATTAAAGCAAATATACACACGCAATACACACCCACCTACGCGCACTGCCTAAAAGTAATACAGCCAAGCCTTTTGCATTAAGACCAGCTTTGCTTTAGAATCTGTTTTCAAAGAAGCAAAGACTCAGCTCCCCCACCCGGAAGAAAGCCAAGATAAACGCAACCCTTTGCCTTCTCTTTGAGGCTCAATGGAGCCATGGGAATGCTCATGCGCACTGGAGCGTCCGCCTAGATCGCTACCCGCTGCTAACTGCGGCCCGCCAGCCGGCGCGTTCATTCTGTTAAACCATTTGGAGCCAACTTAATGCGATACCCGCTTTGCCATGTATTCCGTCCTATGCTTGGTTATGATACAATGAGCGATCATTTTTATTACTTTGAGAACTAAAAGATTAAGGAAAACTCAACTGCTTTAAACTAGGATCTGGTCTTTCAAGAGAACCTTAAAAAAAAAAAAATCAATTCCCAGATTTAAATCTCAAGAAAACCATACCTAAATTCCCGGTCTTAACCAGATAGTACCGGGTTATTTTATACAAGGACTTCACCTCTTATTAAGCTTTGGTTTCCTCATTTATAAATCTAGACAATAAATCCTACTGGACTGCGTAATGATTCAGCAAAGTAATGTTGCTAGCCCAAGATCTCAGTAAACAGGCACTTAATAACGTGTGCTGAATTTGAATTTAAGGGAGGGTGAATAAAGGTAATGGCAACTACAAGGTTTTAAATTTCAGCCTGGCAAGATTAAGACTGCTTGTTCTTTCTCTAATCTTAAAGTCCCTCCCTAGAGTGTAATTTACATAACGGGCGCATAAACTGGGGACAGACACCGGAATGATATGTTTACCAACTGACTTGAAAACTTTTGAAGGAGAAAATTCTATAAGAAATAAAAGCCAAGCAAACTCAGTATTTAAACAGGAAGCCTGGTCTGCTAATGTCTTGTTTGTGTTCACTTGTCACAGAAAAATAATAATGGTTAAGACGATAAGTTATTGAGGGCCGACCGTGCTGCGGATACTGTGTTAGGCATGCAGGGTATTTTCTCATTCTCCCACCAGCCTATACCAGGTGGTGTATTTACAGATGAAAAGATGGAGTTTTGCCCAAATTCAAACAACTAATAAAGTGCAGAGTGGGGAAGCTGCACAGGTCTGATACCAGCCTCCATGCTCTTAACAGCTACACAAATACAGCTGTGCATCCATAACAACTTGTCATCAGACGAGACCACGCTTCTATCACTTGCCCAGCCAGGATTATTTATTTCCAAGGTGTTCTGGAAGGAATTTTTGCTTCTTAAATAACTTCCCTGTTTCCTCTCCTGATTCAGAATGTTTTATCTTTGGAATCTAAACATTTTTATTTCAAGCTGAGATCTGTCTTAAAACGTCACTACCCTGGTGAAGTTTCTATTCTGAAGTATGTTCCCATGAAGGTATAAGTGACTGTTGCCAAATTCTTTCCTGAGAAAAGGTTCATCTGGGTGAAGGGAACAGTGTGAGGGAGTAAAGGGCAGGAGGACAGATTGGAGGAACCAGGGAACTCCAAAAATAAAAAATCTTGAAGATTCCACAAGCTTGCTTTGAACTGCCCTGAATAGGATGTACCGTTTTCCAGAATATATTAGAACCAAATTGGCAATTTGCTATACGAAGAATTAATGGGGGAAAGAAAACCTACCTCTACCTTATTTGGCTTTTGGCTTTTATTTTTCCTCTTAATAGGACATCCAAACACTTAAACATTTTTAAAATGTTTTAATTAAAATATAATTAATTTACAATATTATATTAGTTTCAGGTGTACAGCATAGTGAGTCTGTATTTTTACAGAGTATATTCCCAAATTTTTTTCTTTTCTTTTCTTTTTTACTTTTTAGGTCAGCACCCGAGGCATATGGAGGTTCCCAGCCTAGGGATTTAATTGGAGCTACAGCAGATGGTCTACATCACAGCTCACGGCAACGCCGGATTCTTAAACCACTGAGCGAGGCCAAGGATTGAACCCACAACCTCATGGTTTCTAGTCAGATTCGTTTCTGCTGCACCATGACGGGAACTCCCCAAATTCTTTAATTAAATCCCTTAATTAAAATACTTCATTTTCTAAAAGTGGCATTTTTACTAAAATGGAAATACATAGGAAAAGGATTTTATTCAAATACTTTCTCTTCTTTGTGTTGCACCCAATGCCACATAATCTCCACTTCTTAGTGTTTTTTTCTAGAGACTGCCATGATTGAGTGTATCGAGACCCTGGAGTATGTTTGAAAACACAAAATCATCAAAGGATTTTTATATTTAACCACATTTCTAGCCCAGACCAAATCTGCACAAACATAAGAGCCATGTTATATAGTCAACTTGGTTCACTTGTTTACCTCCCTTCCCATAATACAACCTATGCATTACAAAGCACAGAATTATGGTAAAACTTAAGACATCATTTGGGGCAAATGTATTCTTTCAGCTGGAGGAGTGATATTACAAGACCTAAGAGACCTGCAAGAGCCATGACTATGGGATAAATAGCTTTCATTTATTGGTGTACTGTCTTTATGCTTTTACTTAAAAAGAAAGAAAATGTAAGTGGTGGTCAGGATGCTTATATTTCTTATTACGTACATGTCTCTCCTAGCCCCTCTTTGATTCCATAAAGTCATCTGGCTGACAGAGCATTACTGCTCATAAAACTGATCTGTCAAAACAATGTAAGGGTACACAAAGGACTAGGAAAAAGTCAGCATGAAGATTTAGAACCTGAAGCCCTAATGCCATTCTCCTCGTCAGCCCACCGCCGCTGCTCTGCATAGCTCCCACTTGCCAAATCCAGACGCAACTGCATTTATTTCATCAATGCCTCTTAGCTCAGTCCCTTAAAGCTTGACGAGTGACCACCTGCAGCCGGCTCATTTATGAAGAAAGCTTTTAGATGGATTAAAATGTCAGCCGCTCAGACAGTTTAAATTGAGAGCTGGGTTTGTTTCCCTAAGTGCGCAGCTCCCTGCCGCATAATGACAACCCGCGCCCCACTCCACTCCTCAGCGTCGAGAAGGGAGACAAAGCGGTGCATCATCCTAAGCAGTGCATCTCGGCGTGTGAAAGCGATTGTCTGAACGGTACACAGACTGCATCATGGACCGCTACGTGTCTGCCTTCCAGCCGGATCACAGGTGAGGCAGGATGGCCTTCCTGGCTGGCTCTTGACCTCCCTGCTGCCCCCAGTTGCCCCCACGTGCCAGCTGGATACCCCAGAGATTCTGCTGCAGCAGTTTTGTCACCACTCACCTCTTTGAGCAACTCTTTCCTTCCTTCAAGACATTTCCATATGACTAACTTACTGACTTGTAATATTAAAAGAATTCACGTTCTTTTACTATGTAAAGTATTAAAAGGTGGTACTAAAATACATTAGTTCATCAAACTTCCTAAAGATGTGTGTGTGCTTGTGTGTGTATGTATGTGTGTGTGTGTAAAAGAGAGATAAAAGAGCATCTTGAGCCATAACTGGACAGAAAAACTTTAGTAGAAAAGACACAGCAGAGAGAATAGGGAGTCTTAGGTTCTTAAGTTAGAACTAAATAAAGTTAGCAAGCCCCTTAACTTCCCTGCAACTAGTTCTTATTCAGGAAAGGAGATAACTGAACTAGTTCTCCAATGCTTAGGGTATATTTCAGGCTAAAGGGAGGTGTCTTAGAAGCACAGAGATCTTTCTGCAGCACCTTTGCTTTTACTGTGTAGCCCTGGCAAAGGGCTTACAAGCCTGCCTGTGACCCAGGTGTCTGGTCTCTCTTGAACTGTATACAGCCCAGTGGGTCAATTTGAAACTTGACGTACTCTCCTCAAATGGCACTTCTTTTGCTCAGATTCACAGCAGGAGAAAGCAGACACCAGCGTGTCTCAGAATTGTGCCAGGGAGATCTGAGTTTGGTCTGGCCATTAAGAGGTTACAGCCCAAGTTCATCTTTTCCGCCAGAGACATTATCTCATTGACAGGTCTCGCCAGAGGCCGAAGTTATGTCTCATTAAGATTCTCCCAAGCACTAGAATCTGCTTTGTCACTGACACCCATTTAGTTTATAGTTCTGCTATGTCATTAGGCAACCTTTTCGTGGGGGACACAGGAAAGAAGAATCTGCGATTAACCAATTCAAGGCAGGAAAGGATGAAAACAATCATAGAACCACAGAATGTCCAAGGTTGTGACAGAAAAAGATCCAAATTTCTGTATTACAAAGAGACTTGAGGGTATGGATTGCAAAGGGAATGCTCAGTGCGTGTAAAATGAGTGAATGAATGACCCTTTCGCAGCTAGGCAGAGGGTGAAGCAAGCAATATAAAGCATTAGAAGACAAACTGGGGGCAGGGGGTGTCATGAGGCCTGGAACCCCACTCTAAGAGAAATGGAAAACCTGTCAGAGAACTGTGGGCGGGGGACACACGTGGATCTGGATGGGAAAGGAGTTAAATAGACTTTTTTCTATAGATTATTGACTGAACCAAGAATTTAGGTAAAATGTTTAAACAGGTTGGGCTAGCAAGTGGCATAATTTAGAAAGAAAGACATGGCCCTTGCTTACATATAATATTTTCTGTTAACTGAGCTGATTAAACTTTCAGCCTAACAACCAATGAGCATCAAAAAGAGAGGCTTAACTACATGTCCCCAGGGCCTTTCTTTTGGAAAACTTGTCGGCTTCCTTCTTCCCTGAACCCGTGTGGCTGTGCAACGAACGCTCTGTACGGTGCCCCACCGCCTTCCTGAAACATCCAGAGCCTCCCTTCTTGGGAAGGACTCGCCACCGCAATCTCAGGGCCCACTGCTAAGGGCAGCGCTTTGCCCGCTGCGACAGCGCCTCTGCTGGTGAGAGGAAGCAGGGCGCCGAAGCAAGAACAGCAAGTGCCCGCCCGGACGGGCCTCCTAGGGAGTCGCCTCCCCTTTGTGCCGAGTTGGGGTCCCCGTCTTTGCGCTACGTGGTGCAAAATATACGTGCGGGAAATCTTTGTTTCACACTATCTCCCTCCTCCCCCACTCCGGGTGAGAGGCCTGGGCTGGTACCCAAGCCTCTCCCCGGTCTGGGCTCCGGGGAGGCTGCGGTTTCAGCATCCTTTCGGGCAGAAGTCAATATTGCTGCAACTTTTCTGGAAAAAAAAAGAGCTGAGAGCAGGCGGGAAGGGAGAGAGAGAGAGCCAGAGGGCGCCGCAGAGGGGGTGAAGGGCAATCCCGCGAACAGGAGGGTCAGCTACAGCTTAAAGTACTTTCTCTAGTGGCCAGGGTGTGCGGGCTGCAGCAGGGTGGGACCAGCCAGCTTGCACGGACCCCGGGGAGCGGCGCGGCTAACCTGGGAGGCTGCGCCCGGAGTCCGAGGCGTGCCGGGCCAGAAAGAGAAGGGACGTTCCTCGGCCAAAAGAGACATCGAGGTTGGGGGTGGCGTCCCCCAGAGGCCAAGGGCCGGGGAGCTCGGCCTCGGGGCGGTGTTCGTCCACCTCCCGCGTTCCCTGCAGCGGGAGGATGCTGAGTCATTTCCTTCGTTCCCCTCCGCAGCGCGAGCGCCCCCGCTTCTTCTCGCTGCGAGAGGAAAGGCGCCCGGCTGTCCTCCAGGGTCCCGCCTCCACACCCAGCTGGGGGGTCGGGGGCTGTGTTGAAACCCCCTGAGAGCGCGCCCCACCTGAACTGTATCCATGCACCCAAGCGTTTCTCGGGGGGGGGGGGAGGGAAGAGGACTGAACTTTCATCGTCTTTTAAAGGCGTTCTTCACTCCAGAAGAGCCTGAGACTTGCTGCAAGAAAGCAATTCCTTTGTTTTATACTTAAGCAAACCGTGCGCCAAGGGGGAAAGGGCTTCCCCGTGGCCCGGATCTTCTGTTCGCCTTACGCTGACTGACGTTATGGCTCTAGTTTTTCCTTTTGTCTTTGCAAGGGTGACAGGGAGCAACACCCTTAGCTCGGTCCCTCGCACCATCTGCTTATACCTCTCCTTGGTTTGCCAGACGCTTGTATCCTGTCCGTTTTTAAAGTTATCTCTGCGATTTCCCCTTAGAGAATTCCTCTTCTCCATCCCTGGCAACTGTTTTCTCTTCAGGGGACCACACCCTTTCACCACGCTGACTCTGGCCCGGGTTTACGGCCGCAGACACCGGAAACCCCCTGGAAAATGCGTGTTGTTCTGTGCAAAACGCTGCAGTACTGGGGACACACACACACACACACCACACACACACACACACACACACACACACACACACACACACACACACACACACCCTTCTTCCGGAACCTCTTAGTTGTTTGGCTTTTAGGGAACGTTGCGGAGTTTCTAGACTTTCTGAAGGAGCCTTCCCACGGCAGAACTGCGAGGTGCCGACAGGGGGGAAAAACAGCCCTGAAAGATTTTGTATTGCAGATATTATAGGCCCTCCTTATTGTGAAGGCCACAGCCTGAGCGCCAGGCCTGAGGACCAGGGTGACTGCCCTATCTTTTCTTTGAAAAGAATCCAGGTTCTCTTAGGGATCTGCTAAAATTTTTATTTTCTCTCTCTGGGACATCTGCAGTTCCCAGCCCATTTGCAAAATGAACCAACTAACACCCCCTGAATGCAGTGATGGATGCGGCCCTTTTACACTCTGGTAGCTAGCTAGCTCCACCCACTAGCTTTTGTTCCCTAGGATGATTCAGGACCTATGCTCACTCACCCTTCATGGTTATGGAGTTTTAGAATTATCTTTTACAACAGAAAATTATATTAACATATATATGAATGCGCTTTTCCACGTATGCAAGAACAATTAGCTGCAGGCTCATGTACCAAAGAATCCATACTCAGTCAATTCTCATCATGACAAAGTGAAGACGGAAAGTAAATCTTTATTTATTGAGAGACGATAGTGGGTTGGGCACCCTGTGAAGCACTTTTCACATAGATAATGTCATTGAATTCTTACTGAAAACTTGAAGAGATGGTATTATTAACCCCATTCTGAAGAAATGAAAAAATGGGAGGCTTTGAGAAATTTTATGGTTTGTGCCGGCTCCCAGCAATCCATGGTGAAGCCCGGAAGCCACGGAGGTCTGCAAGACTTTGGAAATCCTTTCCAGAGATCAGAGGACCCCATCACCAGAGAAAACTGGCTCCTGCCTTCTTACATGTGCACAATTCACAGAGCTATCTGTGACTGACTCTTTTAAATCCATCCTTGGTTTAAACTGATTTTACTTGCATATGAAAGCTGAGGAAGGGGAAACATTACACGGTATGCTGTTCCCTAGACTGAAATTAGCCCGTCTGCAGCCAAAAGAAAAAGCTGAGAATGAAAATAGTAGAAGTGTCAGTTTAGGAAGCCAAATTTTCACTCACTCTTCTACGATCTTAATATTTATAAGCACAAACATGGATTAGGCACTTCTGTTTGCCCCTGTCCTGAGCACTTAAACACATCTAATTTAATTCCCTCAGTGAACCTGTGAGATGTGTGTTATGATTTTGCCCCATCTTTGGATTATAACAATAAATTCTGGGAGTAATTTCCAGTAGACGGTATTCAGCAGAGTCAGAGTCTAATCCAGACTCTAAGATTTCAGTCTGTACTTTCAGATACCACGCTGTACTCATTTCCAACTTCCTCCAACCTAAAAAAAAAAAAAAAAAAATTGATTCCATAGTCCTGGAATTCCTGGAGTTAGAAATAACCTCTTGGCTTCTTAACCTCCATGCCCCAAAGTGGCAAATGCTTTGAAATAGTTTGGAGTTCAAATCCAGACTTTTGATACTCTCTGTAAAATTAAGGAAAATCATTCCTGTTTTCCTAAAGCTGTGAGGGTTAAAAGCTGTGAGCACAGAGAAGGTGGTTAAATGTTCTTTACTTGTATGATTACTGTAATAAGCAAGTGCCCTGAAGATACAACCATGACCCTCTAAATTTATCTGCCCATGGCCAGCAGCGAAAATGACTTCTACTCTCCAATAAAACCATGTATTATGGACTAAGGCAGCCTAATGGCTCAAGAACGAAGATGAGGCAACCAACCACTCACAACTAAAGACTAGCGCTCTCCTCCACGACACCAAAGTAAACCCAGGGGGATGTGCCAAAAACCCATGGGGGGAAATCTAAAGCCAATTGTGTAAGCCTGATAAGAAAAGCAGAAAAAGAAACTGATTCTTGAACAGTTTAAACAGCTTTAAGCAGCTAGAGCATGGATCTTATTACAAAGAGCTGCCAGATGAGTGATTAATTTCGAACTCTGTCCAAATGATCAGCCAAAACTGGTGCGAAGTCTGGGGATCCTGGGAGACCAGACCAATTCCACAGAATTGGAGAAACGGGCGGAGAGACTGGAAATAAAAGGCCCGCATGCTTCAACCTTTGTGCCCCCTAGCTCCCACCTGCGCTCCGGCGGCTCATGCCCTAGACTTCGGGCACTGCTCCTGGGTTTAAAAGAATAGGGCTAATTGGAAGGGATGAGCAGTTTAGGATACAGTGAGGACCCCACCCGCGGACGGAGGAGGATCTTTACTCACACTCTCCTCAGATGAGGAAACTGAAGTTTGAGAGGTCAAGGAACTTCCTCTTGGTCATCCTCCTGGTGGTATTAAAATCTACGTTGGTTTGATACCGAAGTGCAAAACTGCTGCATTTATAATCATCCTAGGAAAAAAGAAATGAAAAAAATGTTATATCTCTTCTTTGCAGAACAGATACTGACTCACAGACTTTGGAAAACTTATGGTTTCCAAATGAGACAAGTTGGGGGGTGGGGGATGCACTGAGGGTTTGGGATGGAAATGCTATAAAATCTGGTTGTGATGATGGTTGTACACCTATAAATGTAATAAAATTAAGTAATTAAAAATAATAATAAAACAAAATAAATGTTATACTTTTGAAAGTTATTTATATTATTTTTTCCATTTTTCCTAACACACTTTGTCTTTTAATATCAGCAGTAAAAGTGTACTGCTATTGGTTGATGAGGAGTCACGACATAAAGGCTACTACCTTACCATAGATCCATGCCTCGGAAAGCTTGAGGAAGCTGACACTGGAAATGATTGGTAACAGCTCTCACTTTGAAAGAAAGTTAAATGAAATCCACTGGGGCCCGTGTGAAGAGGGGAGAAAGAAGGATCACTCCGAACTTGCCTCCATTAGAAGAGTCCACAGGGGCTTAACCTGGGAGGTTGTCCTGGGCTGAACTTCTGGCTATTTTTAACACCAGTGGTTTGAATCATGAGTTGAGCCCTCAGGATGGTACTGCAGTTGGCAAGGCAAACTTTCCACAGACACATCCCTTCTGGATTGTTCAGCTGGAAAGGGTCAGCTTCCATCTGCTGAGTGTCTCCATCTGCTGAGTGTTCGCCTTGGTTTGGAAGTCTTTGTCCAGAAGAGGGGAAAACAAGTGTCAGTTCCTCCTTCCTAATGTTAAGGGGAAATGTTGCTTGTATCAGAAATTTGTCATAGTTGGGGGGGGGAAATTAGGTGTTAGGTAAGAAGCATAATCTAGTCCCTCTTTCCTACCCAGTGCTCTGGTGATATAAAATTGAAGAACACAACCTACCTGCTCTCAAGGAGCGTAGGGTCATTCACATAGACCTGACATTTGTGAATGAAAAGAAAACATCTTCTAAGAGCACACAAAAGAACAGTGCATGTGATAAGCTCTAGAGGTGAATGGGGGAAACCATGGAAGTCTTCATGGAGGAGGTGAGATTGAGTATGCATGGAGAATAAGTGTGAGGGAGGAAATTCAAAGCTGAGAAAGACAGAGATGGGTAGACTTCCCAGGTGGACCTTGAGAGATTTGTGAACCATCTGTGTTTATATACATACTTCCTTGGATTTATGCATTTATCTAGAAAGAGGGACAATATAGTCCATAAGGTTTTTGAAAGAGTCTTTAACAGCCTCAAAAATTGAAACCAGTCTTACAGGGGCTAGAGAATTATCACCAGCTATATCACTGGGGTCTCACAGTGAGACACAGCTGCCCTGAGTTCTTTTCTTTTTTTAATTACATACAAGTAATTCAGATGCAGATAATTTCAACACTGGTGTGGGGGGGTGTGTGCCAAGACCAGCATTGGGGGTGGGGTGGGGAGGACACTAAGGACAGAAAGGTCTTTGGGTTTTGGCACCTCATAGATGGCTGCCCCTTTGTGAACCAGCTGTGGTCATTAATTCTGGAATCAGGACACCTGGGGTCTCCAATAGGCAACCATGTCTCTTAATATGGAAACTGTCAGCTATGGTAGTTTCTTGGTGTGTTTGCGTGCATAATACGTGATCTACATGTGGACATTTAAAGGTTTTCATCTCACTTCCTTCTTCCCTTTGGGACACCCCCAGATGACTGCAGTGATCGTAGCTCGGGGGACCTTGGAAGCTTATTTCATATTCTCGCCCTCCCTCCCCCTGCCCACAGCAACCCCATCTTCCATTCCAATACCAAATTTCTGCTCTTCCTAGGAGTATTATGGGATATCGTCTCTCCTTTCTAGTGTTCCAGAATATTATTTATTATCTAAAACCCAAAAGATTTTTTTTTCTTTAAATTTAGATCCAAGCAGAGAGAAGCCAGTTTGCAAATATCTTTACCAAACTTGACATGTTATTTTAAGCTGGGGATTGATTGATTAGAATTGGCTTTTGTAGGAAAATGAGGCTGGAGGATTTTAATATTGTTCCAATTTTCTGGTTACACTCAGGACTGAGTCATGACGCTCAAATTACAGTGACTCATCACTACAGAGAGAAAGGTAATTTCAATTCTATGAGAGTTTTGCTTCACTGGGAATTTCATAGGAAAGTTCTTTTTGTTCAGGTTTAGACGCCAACACAGGCAACCTGGGCTTTGCACAGGTATCAAGTTTTTTTGTTTTTTTTTTAATTGATTCTAATTTTATTTTATTTTTAAGGAATGTGATAAATTCTGCTGTACAACAAAGTGATTCACTTATACGTATACACACATCCATTCTTTCAAGTTTTCTTAAATAAAATCATTCCAAGCAAGTTTATTTTGATTTTCAGGAGGATTTTTTTTTTCCTGAGAGAAAGGATCTTCAGACAGGAAGCCTTGCAGTACTCATAAATTCTCGCTAACACTGCAGAAACATATTTCACTGTGAAACAGTGGGGAGAGCAATAAGAGCCTCTTGGTTGAGGGGCAAAGCAGAGACATCTTGAATAGTTTAGGAGTTTAATCTTCCACCCTGATGCAATCCCAAGAATATCGCCCTCCTGGGATTTTCTTTATTGCCAGCTACTGTTTAATGCCAGGACAAAAGGAATAATTTGATGGCAGGCAAGGGCAGCACAGTCTGTTCCTACCACTTTTAAGTTTCTTTCTGCTTTTCTTTTGCTTTTAAATGAAAAAGAGAGAGAGAGAGAGAACTCAACATGTATCTGGTACAAAATAGAAGCTATTTACTGCCTTGGGCTGGATAGCAGACCCTGTAATATTTAAGGCAGCTTGGCTGAAAGAAGCTCTCTGCTTCTAATGTAGTTAACAAAATGATAAAAGGATCCTGCCTGGGATGTTTGATTCGTTCTCCCTTGGGAGAGGTACATACATTATTCTTAATTGCTATGTTATGGGTCTGTTATAATTCATTTGTTTCTAGGGAAAAAACAATGCCAAGGGAATAAGGAATGCCCAGCCTGCCTAAAAGGAAACGTGTTTTGCTCTAACTTGAGCTCTGTTGTAAAGGGGCATGACTTTTGATTTCCTCATCCAGAAATCTCATTAGCTGCGCTCTTGCCAAAAGCTTGGCCCTACCTGTGTCTGGGTTGCACTCTATCCGTGGGGAGAGAGACTGAGTCTCTTCCTTTTGAATGGAATCTAAACTCTAAGAAAGGTAGAAAACTCCCAAAATTAACCATGAGCAGTTTGGCTTAATTTTCAAGCCATTATACTCTAAAAAGAAATAAAAATGATGGAGGGCTTATGCTGCCACCTTAGATTTGTGGCTTGGCCAATAGAAGAATTTGTCAGAGAAGCTGGTAAAAAGCTTTTAGAGTCTCTGGACTCAACTGACCCAGATGGTTGACCAAGTCTTGGGATAAAGGCCACCCTCAGGGGCTGATGATAACACAGCAGGTTCTTCTACCTGGAAAGGACCTTGAGATTCCATGGAGACCATTCCTGGGCTTTCCAGATGTCTACGTATTCTCAGGCAGCTAAGAACCACTCCAGCTTTATGAAGGCTTCTGGAAAGAGAGGTTCTGCAGAAATCTTATCTCCTCAAGTAAAAGGAAGATGCCTTATGGGAAAAAAACACATACTGGACATTTTTTAAATACCAACAATTTGTGCACATGGTAGATGTTTAATGCACATCTAATGACTAATTGAACATATTTTTTTTACTTTCCTTATGGCACCCACCCTGCCTTCACCCCCAAGCTTGCAAAGCAATTGAGAGATGGAAGATGGTCCACACTGCCCACCTCCCTCTCACTTTGCATCAGGCCATAGTAAAGTTGTGGCTTCTCTTCGTACCCCCTCCACCCACACCCCATTCTCACACTTATCCAGAAGAGACCGGGTCGTTATGAACAGGGGGAAACAAGTCACATAAGTGTGAGTGCTAGTGGATGGCTGGCCATGCCCTTCTCCTTTGCCTGGGATGAAGGGGGCTCCTGGAAGATGGTACCTGTATGTGTGTCTTTGGTGTGTCTAGGTTTTCCCCTCCGTGGTCTTTCAGAGTCATTATCCAGCTACTGAAAGGCTAAGCAAAACACAAACCCTAAAGCAATGCTCCAGTGTGTTAAACCCCAGAAACAACTACTGGGATGGTACCAACAAGAACTTGACTGAGAAGAAATGCTGGATCCAGCTGGAAACCAAGGTCACCAGCTCAGAGCCTAACTTTGCTGTTCTCCCACTCAGAACCATGAACTGAGGACTTGATGGGGAAGAGTAGAGAAATACTGCTTTAGTAAGGAAAAGAGAGACGCAGAACAGGCAAAGGTCACCAGCTTCTTGGTTATCTTTCAAGCTGCTACAGAAGATCTTTTCTAATTAAAAGGCTCTTTGTGAGCAACATGAAAATTAAAACGCACTTCATGCCGAACATGCAGGAAGCCCACTTTCCTGATAAAACGTGACCACTTCTTGAATTTGATTTCCATTTCGTATTCCTCATAAGCACTCAGCTATTGTGTAACTGACTCCGATGGGTTACTCCACACTCCTTGTATTTTTATTCAAAACCACCTAGCAAGGGAGGAAAACAGAGCATAAATTTCTTCCATTGCTCCTTTGGGCAATGACTGTGCATTTACATCTGTACTTTATGATGGGGACAAGGGTCCTGTAATAAATCCTATTGTCTCCTTGAAAGAATCTTAAAAGCGAATATGTATTTCCCAGAATCTGGGTGAAAATAGCAGATGAAGAACCTAACTGTGTTTCTGAGAAGAGCAGAATTATGCATTAATAATCAGCCCATGCTCTGAGCCAGCAGTTATGTTAAAGGCAGACCTTTTTGATACAACTACTAGTTTCTTATTTCTAAACCATGGAGGAATGTAACGGTGCTTAGGGCTGAGGACGCCTCTGAGCTTCATCATCCATTTTGGCTTGCAAATTAATTAAAAGTGAATTTAGAGTAGAGGCCAAATATTTTTTTTTTCTCTTAGACTATACAAGAGGTATAGCTGTTCGTGTTCCATTTTTCTTTTCAGTGATCATAAAGGTTTAATATTGCTTCACAGAGCATTCTTAAAACTTTAGTTTCTGGGAATTCCCTGGTGGCCAAAATTCTACAAGCTGTGGGTGGGGACCAAAACGAAACAAAAGAAAAAAGCACTTTAGTTTCTAAGCAAAAAAATGTCCCCAAAGTCTTGGTTATTATTTCTGATTTTTCTCGTTTTGCTCCCACCCCCTCACTACAAGTTACTTTGCTTTAGTGGTTGGGGGCAGGTGGCAATGGTGGGTTACAGCAGAGGTGGGCAAAGAATAGCCAGTGAAAAATGCAGTCTACTGGTGTTTTGCAAAGAAGGCATCAGGCTGGCTTCTAGTCTGGCTACAGAATTCTGCACTCTTGCCTTCAGCCTTTGCATCTGTACTTGCCAGCAGGGTTTTTCCCCCCTACACACACACACACACACACACACACACACACACACACACACACACACACACACTGTTCCCTGTTCCCTGACTTTCTATGAATAGGAGAAACAGGATCTGGTTTATTTTGGGATCCGAAACACAGGAGGAGTCTCTTTGCTGTCAGAGCCTGCAGGCTGCTTTGTCTTCTCTGGGCCTCTTGGATGTCCTGACAAGGGTGACTCAGGGGTTTCTGCGCCATTGTTCTCGCATTCTCCCTGCAGGCTCTCAGCCCAGTCCCAGAAGCAATAAACTCCAGGTTTACAGCCAGTTGTAAGGTATGTGGACCATCAAGCAAACCAGTTAGCTCCATAGGAACCGACCACCTCCCTGATTATGTAAACGACCTCGTTGTTAGGGTAATTTACTAGGAACTGCAATAAACATGACATCTTCTAATCTCTAAGTGTTAGAGCTGGTAGAAATCTTGGAAACCCAGCCAATCTACTCATTTTGCTGTTGAGAAAACCCAGAGAGAAGGTGTGACTTACTCACCTACATCCTACTCCTGGCTGGTTGCAGAGCGTGGGCGGGAGCCGAGGTACCAGACTTTGCCCTCTCTAATTGGTCCTTGCATTGTACTGTGATGTTTGCACAATAAAAGCACCCTCCCCTGCTTGGGAGCACTGCCTGCTGCAGCCTAGAAGGACAGAGGATGGAGGCTAAGGAAATTGCTAAAACTGTACCACAGCAACAGTCTGTAGAAGAGCGTGCCTTTCAGCGCGTCGGTGTCAGAACGCAGTAGATACCAGTGCTGTGCAAGGTGACCTGGTGTCACAGCCAACCTGAGCTCTGTCCGGCTTTGTCACTTTAGTCAATTGCCTTTGTAAATGTCCATTTCCACACATCTAGAATTTCTTCGCAACAGAACTATTAAATAAAATAATTTGTGTACATAGTACCTGACATAGATGACAAATAATTGGTTCTTTCCCTTCTTTCTTTGTAACTTCCTTTCTCTATTTTTTTTTTCTGTTTTGAAAGGCAAAGGTGATATTATGCTATTTATGTGTTTTTATCCTACAGCGAAAAATTAGTCAAGTGCATGGACACACAAATTTGTAAATCAACCATACCTCAAATTTTAAAAAAATTGCATGAGCATATATCCTATAGCTGATTTGGAGTTCCCCCAAACCAGTCTTAATATTTACGATAGAACTTCTAAGTGAAAATATAGCATGGATCTCTATTAAATTAATAGAATTCTTGTATAAAATTATTGTTTACTGTTATTATATTTGTCAAGACCCCATGTAAATTACTGTGTAATATCTCTTAAATGGAATTATCAACATTATCTGTGTAGCTATTGGAGGAGGATATAAACCCAAATCCACACAAATGAAGAATAGACACTTTAGCCCAAAATATCCCAAACAGATTATGCACCCCTGGCCTCTGTCATCTCCCCACGTTGTTACTGAGAAATCATAGCCTAGGGCTGAGGACCCCTTTCAGGGCATTTACATAGTGTGGGGATCAGGCTTTTTTAAGAGCATTGTAAGAATATGAATGTCCTTCCCGAATCTGCTGTTTCATTGACTGGAGCTGTAATGACACCTGGGACATAGTGACACACCTCCTTTTTCTCCATAGAATAAAATGGTTCATTAGCCAAAAAAAAGGATGCTCAATATTTACCGACGTTTAGGTTCTTGTTACGAGACAGTAGATGAGAATGTTTTATTAAATGATCAAGGTCTAAGTACGGAGGAGACAGCCAGACAGGTCTGCACTGAAGAATACAGAACACATAGCAGGAAATCCCACCTGGCCCTGAAGAGTCTCGTGAATTTCTATCCTGCAAAGGTCATGGCACTTTTTTTCTTTTTCTTTTTTTGTCATGCCAAGGCATTCAGGAATTTCCAGGCCAGGGAGCAAACCTGTGCCACAGCTATAACCAGAGCCACAGCAGTGGCAATGCCTGATCCTTAACCTGCTGCACCACCAGTGAGCTCAAATAACAACTCCTTTTAAAAAAATGCCTCAGGCAGAGGACTGGTTATAATATTTTGTTTCACTTATGTCCTTCCTTTGTGCTCCAAGACCCTTTGAACAGATCTCTTCCATGGACGTGATCATATTGTTTTATCGTAATTGTTTACTTGTTAGTTTTCCTGTTTTGAGGGGTAGGAAGCATATTTAACTCAGGTAGTGAAGGCGTTAACTTGAACTTATTATTTCAGCAAAGGATATTAAAATGTGGGCAAATTTACTAAATGTTAAATATTAAATGAAAGCATGGGGAAAATATAAGATTTTGGTATGGCTGGGAGTTCCTGTCGTGGCTCAGTGGTTAACAAATCCGACTAGGAACCATGAGGTTGCGGGTTCAATCCCTGGCCTTGCTCAGTGGGTTAAGGATCCGGTGTTGAAGTGAGCTGTGGTGTAGGCTACAGATGTGGCTCGGATCTCGCGTTGCTGTGGCTGTGGCGAAGGCTGGCAGCTGCAGCTCCTGTTGGACCCCTAGCCTGGGAACCTCCATATGCCACTGGTACAGCTCTAGATAAGGCAAAAAAGACAAAAAAAAAAAAAGATTTTGGTATGGGTGGAACACAAGTCAGGAAGGGGGCAATAATGAGAGATGAGGATGATGAAGTAAACAACCATCAGAACAGGAAGGACCCTGTATACATTGCTAAGACATTTGCATTTTATCCTGAAAACAAATGAGATCGAATGATATAGTTCAAGCAGGGGGGTGACCCCAGCATGTTCATATTATTAGGAGAATGATTCTGACACTAATTGGGAGGGTGGGGAGAGGCAGGAACAAAGTGAAAACAAAGAGACCTCAAGGAGAACATTCAGGAAAGATGACAAAATCCCAAGTGTGTTGGTGAAATTGAGACTATGGAGGTGGACAAGTATTCTATGGTGACTACATGGAACTTTATGACCTTTTTTTATGGTATCCTACTCTGGCTGGAGCTGCCAAAACAATATGCCATAGCCGAGTGGCTTATATAACAGAAATTTATTTTCTTACAGGTCTGGAGCTTGGAGATCTGAGATCAGGGTCCCAGCAGGGTCAGGCTCTGATGAGGCCCTATTTTTCCTATTTTTGGTGTTCAGTTGGCCACCTTCTCGCTCTGTCCTCACGTGGCCTTTCTCACTTTCTTCCTGTCCTTATAAAGGCGTCAGTACTGTGGGGTTAGGATCCCACCCTCACGACCTCATCTAACCTTAATTATGTCTTAAAAGCCCTATCTCCAGATACAGTCACGCTGAGGTCTGGGATGTCAACATATGAATTGAGTGTGGGGGTGCGGGGACAGATACAATTCAATCCTGATGAGGAGGAGTTAAGGCTGGCTCCTAGGTTTGTGCTCTAGGTGCCCAGATGGATAGCATGCGTGTCACTGCTAGGACACAAGAGGAGCCATGGCTGCTTTTGGTGGAAAGAACCATAAGTCCAGTCTGGAACACCTTAAATGTGACCCATCTGTGGGACACTGAGTACAGATGTCCACAGGTAGGTGGATGGATGTGTCTGGCTCTTAGCAGACAGCTCTGGGCTGGAGACACTAACGTGAGCCCCATCATTGAACACAAAATGTTGAATCCATGCGAGCAAATCAGAGAACCCAAAGGAAATGATTAGAAGAAGCAAAGCAATGAGTCTAGGACAAAACCCTGGAACATACCGGCATTTAAAGATTTCAGGGTGTCAGCGCCCTGGGAGAATGATGTGGGTAAACCTGCAGGAAGAAAACCATGTGAGAGTAGGGACTTCATAGTCAGGTCTAGAAGGTATGGAGAAGAATTGTGCATTCAAAACCACCAAGTGCCTCAGAGAAGCCAAGTGAAATAAAATGCCCATTAGGGGAGTTCCCGTCGTGGCTCAGTGGTTAACGAATCCTACTAGGAACCATGAGGCTGCGGGTTCTATCCCTGGCCTTGCTCAGTGGGTTAAGGATCCGGCGTTGCCGTGAGCTGTGGTGTAGGTTGCAGACGCGGCTCGGATCCCGCGTTGCTGTGGCTGTGGAGAAGGCCGGCAACTACAGCTCCTGTTAGACCCCTAGCCTGGGAACCTCCATATGCCGCGGGTGTGGCCCTAGATAAGGCAAAAAGACAATAAATAAATAAATAAATAAAATGCCCATTAGGTTTAGAAAGTATTGAGTCATTGGGAGCCTTAGCAAGTGTATCTCCTTTGAGTGATATGGGCAGAATTGGGTCACAGGGGGTTAAGGAGGCCTTTTGAGGTGAGGACATCTGTACATGCTGATTGTTATCTGTCCATATAGCAGCCTATTATGAAAATGGCCCTATAACCAGTTATTACTATAAATGAATAGTTCTTACATTTATCCTATATTTCTCTAATTTTCCCACAAAGACCCTATGAAAGACTCTATCAAACACTTGGCTGAATTCCAGATGCGCTGGGTCAACAGTCTTGATCCAAATTACTCAGTCCTATTAACCTATTCGAAGAGAAAGGTTAACCTGGCATTACGTATTTATTTCACTTGGGGTTTGCTGAGCTTCTTGAAACTGTGGGGTGATATTTTTCATCCAGTTTGGGAAGATGTCCTTATTTTTTCAAGTGACATTTCTGGTTCTATTCTTTCTTTCCCTTTTTTTTCCCCTCTTCTTTTTTTGGGCATACCCCTGAAATATGGAAGTTCCTGGGCCAGGGATCAAATCTGAGCCACAGCTGTGGTAATACCAGATTCTTGACCCACTGTGCTGGGCTGGGGATCGAACACGCACCTCTGCAGTGACCTGAGCTGCTTAAGTCAGATCCTTAACCCACTGGACCACGGGCAAGAAGTCCTGGTTCTATTCTTTCTGTCTCTCCTTCCAGGAGTCCAATTACATGTAGACTACATAATACTATCCTGCAGGTCTCTGACTTGATGTTTTGCTTTTTGTTTTTTCTTTGCTTTTTTTTTTTTAACATATTTGCATTTAGTAACTATTGTCTGATTCCATTTTTTTGTGTGTGTTTGACTGCTGTCAGTTTTAAGCCTCACAACCCCTCCCACTCCCACATTCCCCATCCGTTTCACATCTGGGTATGCTGATAAGAAAGCCTGCGGTTCCCTCTGGCATGGCAGGTTGTTCAAACCACATGGCCCCTTCTAAGGTATGCAAGCTAAACTTCACCTGTCCACACACTCTAACAACAATGCTCTTTTGCTCTTTTCTTATGTTTTTTTTCTTAATGGATTTTATTTCAATTACAGGTGTACATAAATCATCACAAGTCAACTATACAGATTTTGTATCCCAGACCCAAAGAGCATCCCCCCACCCCCCCAGATTGTCTTATTTGAAAAACCAAGGTTTTCCAAAGTCTGTGAGTCAGTGTCTGTTCTGCATAGAGGTTCATTGTGTCTGTTTAGTTTCCACATGTAAGCGGTAGCATTGGGTGTTGCTGTCTAATTGTCTGACTGGTTTCACTTCCCATGATAATTTCTAAGTCCATCCATGTTGCTAGAAATGTTGGTAATTCGTTCCTTTTAATGGCTGAGTAACATTCCATTGTGTGTATGTACCATATCTTCCCTATCCACTCCTCTGACGATGGGCATTTAGGTTGTTTCCATGACCTGGCTATTGCATAGAGTGCTGCAATGAACACTGGAGTACATGTGTCTTTTCGAGTCATGGTTTCTTCTGGATAGATGCCCAGGAGTGGGATTGCTGGATCAAACGGTAATTCTATTTTGAGTTTTCTGAGGAATCTCCATACTGTTTTCCACAGTGGCTGCACCACTTTGCATTCCCACCAACAGTGTAATAGGGTTCCTTTTTCTCCACACCCTTTCCAGCACTTATTGTTTGTAGTCTTTTTGATGATGGCCATTCTGGCTGGTGTAAGGTGGTACCTCATGGTGGATTTGATTTGCATTTCTCTAATGAGGAGCGATGTTGAGCATCTTTTCATGTGTTTATTTGCCATCTGCATGTCTTCTTTGGAGAACTGTCTCCCTAGATCCTCTGCCCATTTTTGGATGGAGTTGTTTGTTTCTTTGGTGTTGAGCTGTAGGAGGTGTTTGTAAATTTTAAAGATTAATCCCTGTTCAGTTGAATCATTTGCAAATATTTTCTCCCATTCTGTGGGTTGTCTTTTCGTTTTGTTTAGGGTTTCCTTTGCTGTGCAGAAACTTTGAAGTTTAATTAAGTCCCATTTGTTTATTTCTCTTTTTATTGTCCTTACTCTGACACATGGATCTGAGAAGATGTTGCTATCATTTATGTCACAGAGTGTTTGGCCTATGTTTTCCTCTAAGAGTTTTATAGTATCTGGTCTTATATCTAGATCTTTAATCCATTTTGAGTTTATTTTTGTGCCTGGTGTTAGGAAGTGTTCTAGTTTCATTTTTTTACATGTAGTTGTCCAGTTTTCCCAGCACCACTTATTGAAGAGGCTGTCTTTTGTCCAATGTATATTCTTGGCTCC